>WNGS01161107.1:23750559-23841327 GCA_020271785.1 Procambarus virginalis
GCTTTGTTGCTGTGGACTCTTCCTTTCACAGTACATACTCAAATGCTCTAATCTTTCTAACAAACGTGACTTAACATAAGCTCCCCTTCCATTTATCTTCTTTCTCTTTCCTTTCTTTCTCTCTTCTCCCCTTTTTCTGTTCATTGTCTTCTCCTACGCTCCCTTGCTATCCTCTGCTTATTCCTTTTACCTTTCCTTCGGTGGTTATAATGGGAGCTGCCTCGTATGGGCCAATAGGCCTTCTGCAGTTTCTCATTATTACTACTATTCTCTACACCTTACTTTCCTCCTCACCTCTCTCTTGCCTATTTATTTCCCGTTCTCTACCTCCTCATCACAAGCGACTTGAGAATGGTCCAGGACGGACCGAAACGTCGTCGTCCCTTCAACTTCTAGGTGTGGTCTGGTCAACAACAATTAGCCTATTTTGGAGTTAATGGAAGACTTGACATATATCAAAGGGGCACCCGAGCATCAGAACCGCTTCAGTTCTTTCATGAGGGCAAAGTAAACATTCTGCACCCCTTTAACAAGGTGAAGTCCTTAGCCCAACATTGTTCAGTGACCTAAAGCACAAAAACTGATATGGCCACACTAGTTGATGAAGCTGTCATCTGTTATGTCTGTGACGTTTATACAGTTTCAAATTCCCAAACTAGACTGCAAGCTCTATTTGATTCAATTGCTGCTAAAAACATTGAATTCGGACTTATCTGTAATTTAATCTATTGCTCTTTCTCCATAAAATGAACCAATGTCCCTCAAGCTTGAAAGTCAACAACCAAAAAAAAATGTGGGCAGCACAAATATCTAGGCAGCATACATCGTAGGTTAAAAGACAAATCACTGAAAATACTTAGTGGTAAAAAATATTGATATCAATGCTAAATATGCTACACAACATGTTTGTTAGATCCCTAGTTGATTATCATGCTTACACTTAGGGAACATTACTTTGTAAATATAAAAGTTGTTGTAGGGCATTCAAAATTTATTATCCTGATACATGTGAAAGATGCTGCAACTGGGCCAAGTTTCAGCATCTCAGCCTAAATAGAGAGAGGAGAAAAAAAAAAAAAAAAATTAGAAATTTTTCAACAATATTCAAATAATTTCACAGCCCACAATTGTGAACCAAAATCATTTTTATGACACTTAGCTATGACCTTACTATATAATAAAGAATTTGATAAAGGATTTTTATCCCAGATGTATTTAGTGCAATAATACAGATTTTTAAAATTTCCCAAAAAAGTATGCAACAAAATGATGTATACCAATATTTATAAAATCAATAAATCTACATAGATAAGAAACGCTATATCATTTTTTAGAGGCATAAACTCTACATATACTGTGCAAGTTTCATGTAAATTGAATAATAAATAAAGGCTGTGAAGTGAGATATAGTTGTAAAATACTTACCTCCACAAACGAAGGTCAAAGTTCACCTACCTTTGGGCGAGGTTGATGCCGACCAATTTCATTCAAAATTTGCAGCCTTGTAGATAGGCATGGGTTCAATATGGTGTGCAAGTTCCATGAAGATCGTCTGATTAATAAAAGAAAAAAAAATTATTAAAAAAAAAAAAAAATAATTAATAAAAATTAATTAAATATTTGCCACCAGTTATATATGTACAAATATTTATGAAGTAATACCACAATATAACACTAAAAGATACTAACCTAATATAATTGGTCAGAAATATGGGTCCTGAAGGTGGCACTGCAGTGGCACTATAGTAGGGCCCTGCCCCATACCGGGGTCAGCTCCCTCAGGGGCCTTGCTTGGTTTGGTGGTGCGTCTCGTTGGTTTCTTCATCTCTTGTCCTTCTTACTAAAGTACCAGTCCCGTATGTCCAGCATGAGGAGTAGCTGGTGCAAGAAGTGAGGCAGCAGAAGGTGGGATTGTGGGGGAGGGGGCGCGCGAGCTGCGAGAAGCTCCCTCACACTGCTGGCGGAGACGCCACCACACTCCTCACAGTGCGTGATCTACGCATTGCGGCCAGCTAGTACCTTCTACGGAGAGCTCGCATGCATCTAGCCTTCAGCGCTTTCCTCTTGTTCGTTTGGTATGTCATATTGCAGTACAAATAGCCCAAATAACTATTTTGGGAGCGCTGTTCTGGGAGAGCGCGTCAACGATACACCCACTCCCTCAGGGACACACAGAGTGACTGAGCTACCAGACCCAACACATCTCCCTCACACGAGACAGTTGCCAATAAGTGAGTTATATTAGTTTCATGCATATAACGCTATTTTCCACGCTATTACGAAATATTAGACTTCTACAACGTAAGACACAATACCGCACGGCGCACCCAGGCCGCGAGGACCGGATTGGGGAAACTTGCAGCAGGAAATATGACTCTAATTACGTTATTTATCAAGATAACATAAAACGGTTTGCAGCACAGTGTTGCCACAACGTTGTAGTATTTTTCGTAATTTTTCGTAAATATTCCATTTTTCTTCGGATTTTTTTGAAAAAATGCTCCCTTAGTAGCCACGCCTCTGTTTTTGAACAAACTGGAAGTAAAACAGAATGAATCATGAGGGTAATTCTTGGTGCCCCAAGATGCACAAGAATCATCAGCTTGAGGGAAGAACTGAAGCTTCCACTGATATTAGAGAGAATCATGCAAGTCAATACAACCTTTACCCTTCACGTTATGAAAGACCTACATCTCCAGCCTTGCTCGGAGACAAATTATCTGTGCCGTTAACACCCAATAACTGGTGTAACATACCAACTCACTCCTTGCATGATAAAAGGGCGAGAAAAAAGGCTACAATCTTATCAAACTGAACATTCCTTTTAAATGCAATATACCTGCCATTGATATTTCTCTCATCTGTACACCACAATTCAAGTACCATATACACCCGCCGTTAAGAAAGGTAATGAGAATTCTGTTTTTTTTCAAAGCTGTCATACTTTAATTGCTTCTTTCCTTAAAGTTTTTAAGATCCCATAAGAACTATCTACACCGATGCCTCAATCCAATCATCTACAGGACGGACTGCTGTAATATGCAGGTTTTACAAGAACAATATTTGCACTCAGACTATCAGTGTCAGGTGCTGACCTCTACACAAACAAGTGGCTGCATTATAACTAACTACCAGTACATTAAAAGTCTTTGAAGCACAAAATAATATTTTGTGCTTTAAAGACTACTCTTCAAGCACTTTAAAACTCTTCCTGCACGATCGACAGTAAGATCCTCTTCGTTGCACTTATAATAACCTGCTCACTGCACAGAACAAAGGGTTTAGAATCTCACAAATATAGCCCACCATATTGGCAATCATTACAGCCAACTTTTGCGTGTAACATGGATGAAGTTGAATTAGTCCTAGGTGTCCCAATCTCTGTTGTTAAGTCTATACTGTCCCTAATTACTGACTCCCAACGGTCTGAAAACACTGGTATAAAAACTTGTGATTTGTTTAGATCCGAAACCCATATATATTGGCAGCACAAAACGTCCTCCAGACTGTGACTCTACTGAAAATCTGAGCCAGGTCCAACCGACCTGCACATGACTTTCTTAACATACCGAGAAGCTGCACATTAACCACAGAATATATCAACACAACACTTGACGGTAGACCCTGAAAAAACATCGACACACTGGCTTGACTGGTAGAAATAAATTAGAAATGACCTTCCACTTTCGACAAAATATGTCTTTGACAACCACAAAATGAAAGCAAAGATACTGGCATCATTCCTGACTTACTAAAAACAGCAAAGATAGCACCACTTTATAAAGGAGGAAATAAGGCAGAGGCAAAAAATTACAGACCAATAGCACTAACATCATACATCATAAAAATCTTTGAAAGAGTGCTTAGAATTAAGATCACAAAATACATGGAATCCCAGCATCTCGATAACCGTGGACAGCATGATTTAAAAACAAGGAGATCTTGCCTATCACAGTTGCTGAACCACTATGACATGGCCTTAGATCCCATGGAAGACAAACAAAACGCTGATGTATTTACACAGATTTTGCAAAATCTTTCGACAAATGTGACCATGGTGCCATTGCACACACAAATGTGTTAAAAATACATTTCGGGAAAAATAGGCAGATGGATCTACACTTTTCTGACAAATAGAATCCAATGTGTAATAGTCATCAAAATTAAATCCGGTCCATCATCCATGAAGAGCACAGTCCCTCAGGGTACTTTGCTGCTCCAGTAATTTTTCTATCTCAGATCTGANACACACAATATAATTGACACTTATCCTCAATACTCGTATCAACGCTTGTAACCAAAAGTCAACTATTTTTCTGAATAACCTTTTTCTTTAACCTTATTACAATATGAAGCATAATGCATTATGCTTAATACACTGGATGACGAACACTTCACACAGTTAAGTTAGGTTGGATTAACGATCCAACTCAACAACTTTTAGGGTCTCTGTTAGATGGAGGAGCTGGTAGGCGGTGGATAAGGGCATGAACCGTTAGATGAACGGTTGATTAACAGGACGATGGATCTCTGGTATTGGAATGCCTTTAACAGGGTGTACCGAGGGATACTGGCGTTAGTAACCAATCTCATTTATCCCTGACTTACTCTCTCTCCACACACACACAAACACAATTTTTGTTAGAAATGGAAGGTGAATGGTGTTTTAACAGGAAGCACTGAGGGATGCTTGGTGTTAGTTCACATTTAATTCGCTCTTGTACTTACAATAGGACTTTTAAGTAAGGATAGTTAGTGACGTATAGACATTATTTACACGTTAAATGCGTTGAGAGGGAGGAGGGCGTTGTCAGTTGATGAATGGTAGGGGGAACAGTCACAACTGTCAGCTGATGAATGGAAGGGGAGACAGTCACGACTGGATTTTGTAGTTACTTGTACGGGAAAGTATTCATTGCTAAAAGTTATTGTATCTCACACCCCCAAAACGTTCGTTAATGCTTGCACTAACCTTGTAATGCCTATCTACTCATTCTAAACCTTAATTGTTTCACAGAATCAATTTGAAACGTTCCTTGAAGTAACCTTGCAAAATGCTCATCCTCTCAATCCTTATTTGCTTCACTGAAACTGACTGAACCGATTTGAAAGTTCCCTAACGTTTCTTCTCCAAAAACGTAAGCCTAAGCTTACAGTATCTTTCTTGCTAATTTTTAATTACAGTGTACGATATTATCTACTGACCGAATCAATGTGAAACATTTTAAATTCTCCTCGATTTTTCCCTTTCCCTTCATTCCCAAGAATGTTTGCAAAGAAAATTACAGTTGAAAAAGCTATACTTTCACTCTACATAATGTACGAAACATTGTAATTTTCCTTTTACTTGCGTTCACAACGTGCCCTTCTTACCCTATTATTTAATCTTGCATCTGTCCAAAAATTTCCGTTTCCAATGCCTGCAACTTTGCATGCAACATAATTGTAACTTGACTCATCCACAGTTTCAATCATTGCAATTGCTTTGCAAATTTGCACCCACGTTGGGAGTTATCCGTTACATCCTCAACTTTCCCACTATGGTCCTCTGCAAGAATTATTTAATCAAATCTGAAGCATGGTATCTTACCTGACCGCTGGATACCAACTAATAATATCCATACCCAAGCCAAAGTCACAAAATTCCGACCCATATGAGGAAATAAGCAGGAGCCGTGAGGAGGAGGGAACCTATCATCTTAGGACTCCCAAGGAACGCCATAGACAACTGCACCGCGACATGGTCTCCCTGAAATGCTTGGGAGACCCAACAGAGGTTCGAATCCTGCTCACAAGCTCCCTCTAATTTTTTCCATTAATACATCTGATATGACCCCACATACACCAAGTATGATTGGTATATGATGTGTTCATACCGTAGTATAGAATAAGACAGAAGAGCCAAATGTAATGTTTCTTGAAATATATTATATGTATCTATTATTAACTCAATGCTACACTGTATATAACAAACTGTATGTATTGTCATGTATTATGTATACATTGAAATGCCAGATGTATTATGCCGTGATTATGCCAATATACGTATGTTTTATTATGATATATCCATTGCCTTGATTTCAAATGCAATAGCCTAGTGTTACTTTGCATTGATTGTTCTTATTACTTGATTTACGTATATTGTAAGAGCATGTATAAAGGTAGTGTTGTTGCTTGGTTGTATATATATATACATGCTAGATTGTATATATATTATGCATAAAAGGCAGTATCAGATATATATATATATATATATATATATATATCTATATATATATATATATATATATATATATATATATATATATATATATATATTATATATATAGGGGGGTACCACCTCTGGTGCAATTATAGGGACCCACAGCCTCAGAGAAGGGAACACAGAGCATTCAGGGAAAAACTTGCCATTTAACTCTGAATACATGAGGGTGTTCGCTTCTCCTACCACCCCCCTTTTTTATGGTGTACACTTTATTAAGCAAGGTTATACAGTTACATATCTGATTGTATACAAAAAAATGAGCATTAAGAGGACACAAAAATAGTTCGCTTCCTAGAGGCTGTAGATTTCCTCGAACTCCTCCGACGTTGGGCAGGAACCGAGGATGCAGCGAGCATTCCCCCTCTGGATCGCGACACTGAGGCGCTGAAGAGAAAACTTGCCGCTCTAGGGTCTCTTGTGGTGTCAATGAGCTTGGAACCAAGATCCTTTAGAAACCTTCTTGCACTCTCTCCCCATGGGCCTAGGGTCTCAGACCCTATTGGAATATATATATATATATATATATATATATATATATATATATATATATTATATATATATATATATATATAACTGAAAACTCAACACCCCAGAAGTGACTCTGGGGTGACCATTCACCCCAGAGTCCATTCATCTAGTCCTGGGGACCATTTAGGCTCGTTTGTATATATATATATATATATATATATATATAATATATATATATATATATATATAATATATTATATATATATATATATATGTCACAACTGAAAACTCACACCCCAGAAGTGACTCGAACCCATACTCCCAGGAGCAACGCAACTGGTATGTACAGGGATGCCTTAAACCACTTGACCATCACGACCGGACATAAGGAAGTGATAGCCTGAGCTATATGAACCACTTCCCTGCCGGCACCTGGATGGTTATTCCATTCAGGCTTGTTTGCATATATATATGTGTATATATATATATATATATATATATATATATATATATATATATACATATATATATATATATATATATATATATATTATATATATATATATAATATATATATATATTAGTATATTTTGGTAGCAGTCTTTCCTGTAGACATATGTTATTAAATATGACCGAAAAAGTAAGATTAATAATTCTAACACGAATTTTCTCAATTTTCCTTATGTTTGTTTTTACTGATGACGGTAAATGAAAAATCAATTCTCCAAAATTCATTCTTTATTTCTTAGTCTGACGCGACACTTGAGCGCGTTTCGTAAAACTTATTACATTTTCAAAGACTTTAGTTACACACACACAGAACAACTATAACTGAACAGAGTTTAAACAGCTTTTCTTTTTTATACCTGCATTTGGGTGAGGTGACATGTTACAATGGTTTGGGGTGAGGTGAGAACAAACACAGAACACGAAACAATGGGTATAAGCTAAAGGGAAGAATAGATCTGTAACTGCAGAAGGCCTATTGGCCCGTATTTCTTGATGTTTCTATATTGGAGCGGAGTCTTGAAGTGGGTAGAATATAGTTGTGCGTTAATTGGCTGTTGATTGCTGGTGTTGACTTCTTGATGTGTAGTGCCTCGCAGATGTCAAGCCGCCTGTTGTCGCTGTATCTATCAATGATTTCTGTGTTGTTTGTTAAGATTTCTCTGGTGATGGTTTGGTTGTGGGAAGAGATTATATGTTCCTTGATAGAGCCCTGTTGCTTATGCATCGTTAATCGCCTGGAAAGAGATGTTGTTGTCTTGCCTATATATTGAGTTCTTTGGGGCTTACAGTCCCCAAGTGGGCATTTGAAGGCATAGACGACATTGGTCTCTTTCAAAGCGTTCTGCTTTGTGTCTGGAGAGTTTCTCATGAGTAGGTTGGCAGTTTTCTTGGTTTTATAGTAAATCGTCAATTGTATCTTCTGATTTTTGTCTGTAGGGATAACGTTTCTATTAACAATATCTTTCAGGACCCTTTCCTCCGTTTTATGAGCTGTGGAGAAGAAGTTCCTGTAAAATAGTCTAATAGGGGGTATAGGTGTTGTGTTAGTTGTATCTTCAGAGGTTGCATGGCGTTTCACTTTCCTTCTTATGATGTCTTCAATGAAACCATTGGAGAAGCCGTTGTTGACTAGGACCTGCCTTACTCTACAGAGTTCTTCGTCGACTTGCTTCCATTCTGAGCTGTGGCTGAGAGCACGGTCGACATAAGCGTTAACAACACTCCTCAGTGTTGAGGAATGTTGTTAACGCTCCTCACTCGCTCAACACTCCTCAGTGTTGAGCGAGTGAGAAAATATAGAAACCAATATAGAAACATCAAGAAATACGGGCCAATAGGCCTTCTGCAGTTACAGATCTATTCTTCCCTTTAGCTTATACCCATTGTTTCGTGTTCTGTGTTTGTTCTCACCTCACCCCAAACCATTGTAACATGTCACCTCACCCAAATGCAGGTATAAAAAGAAAAGCTGTTTAAACTCTGTTCAGTTATAGTTGTTCTGTGTGTGTGTAACTAAAGTCTTTGAAAATGTAATAAGTTTTACGAAACGCGCTCAAGTGTCGCGTCAGACTAAGAAATAAAGAATGAATTTTGGAGAATTGATTTTTCATTTACCGTCATCAGTAAAAACAAACATATATATATATATATATATATATATATATATATATATATATATATATATATATATATATATATATATATATATATATATATATATATATATATATATATATATATATATATATATATATATATATATATATATATATATATATATATATATATATATATATATATATATATATATATATATATATATATATATATATATATATAAGGTATATATAAGGTGCTGTGTGAATATCCTGGGAAGGTGCAGGAGTGGACGGGAAGTGCCCAGAGTGGACCATCTCAACAAAAACGGATCAAAACAGGTGAATTTACAGTGTGGAATATAAGGGCAGTGAGGGCCACGCCGGCGCCCTGTAGGCCTCCCACAGTGAAGGTGTGGGGTGAGGGGTTGTTGTTGTGGGTCATCCATGTGCCACCCAGTGATTATATAAATATATTTGGAAAAGAAAAACAGAAATTAGCAATCATGTTTAGTGTTAATGGAGCTCACAGTGTGTCAGTCTACAAGTGTATGATTCATTAACCATTGTGCAGTGATATACAAGTAAATTGTACCAGTGTTTAAGTGTCACCCAGACCCCCCCTCTCCCCTCAAGGCGAGCGGTGTCCAGTCAACCCTCACCCCCTCCCCGCGCGCCGGCCTCACCGCACCACTGTACCTCCTGCCATCCCACCCCGCCCACCTTGCGGCTGGGCGTCTCTCACCCACCTATTCACCGCCCACACAGTGCCTGTTGCAGAGATGTGTCACCCTCCATGCACCCAGATATGGCACAGGTCACAGCAAGCATTCAGGTTCTTCCCAAAAGGGAGGGAGACACAAGTACCCACATGAGTGGTGTGTGCGAGGGACAGCTAATTACCCCTGCCGCCACCACCCGTGATCACCCTCCCACGCCACGCCTATGTCACAGCCCGCCCGGGGGACGGAGGGGACTCCCCCAACTAACCAGGAACCCCTCAGCCAAGAACACGGTCCTGGGAACAATGTACCCAGAGGCTCACCCAGAAGGGGACCCAGGCTCAGAGGAACGTGTCGGGTTCGTGACGAATCTCACAGCCTTAGAAACGATGGAACCCTACGTCAGCACAACGGCTGTGAGGGTTCATGGACGTTACCTGTAGAGAGGGAAGGCCCACAGCCCCCCCCCCGGCACCCCCACACATCCCAGCAAACTTCATGTCATCAGATGACCTCCTGGGGGCCATCAAAGCATCCACCACCAGAACTCTTCCCCACATTTCTAAAGCAGCGCGCCCATTTGCAGCAGGGAAATATACAGACCTTCTAAGGAAAGTGAATGAACGGTCTGAAAATCTTAATGCTGCAGCCACCATCAAAGCATGGCATAATTTGCTCCTGTTTGGTAATATTTGCTTAGGCGTACCTGCAAGAGGAGGCAAATCACTAGCCTCATCAGTCACTAGGGCAATAAATTATTTCCCCAGAGCTGACAACTTGATCCCCATCCTTCCTCAACGCAAAAACCGTCGTGGATGACCCAAGAGTTCCAATGATAATTTTAAGCTTGGAACACAAGTGACCAAGAAAATTGAAGAGGGCAACACAGTAGGGGCAATTAGGTTACTTACCAGTGAAGAAACAATCGCCCCTAGAGATACAGCAACTGCCGACTCACTGAGAGAGAACCACCCTCCCAGAGTACCATGGGAACCCACTACTCGGGACACAAATGTCCCAGACATGGGACCTCTATTCCTCCAAGCATCAGAGGTATACAAAGCCATCATGTCATTTCCACCAGGCTCAGCAGGGGGATACACTGGAGTAAGACCTCAGCACCTCAAGGAGATGACAAACCCAGTTCTCGGCGAAGTTGCCGAGACACTACTGTCAGAGATCACGAAGTTTGTCAACGACTGTCTCTCCGGGTTGACCCCAGATACAATTAAACCCTTCTTCTTCGGAGCATCCCTTTGTGCCCTTAAGAAGAAGGATGGTGGAGTCAGACCCATTGCCGTGGGCAACACACTTCGGCGCCTTGTTGCTAGGGCAGCTGTCAGAAAAATCAGCATAGACGCTGCAACGATGCTTCGACCCCATCAACTAGGTTTTGGTGTCCCCCATGGCTGTGAAGCAGCAGCTCATGCAGCACGAGCCTATATCAAGGACCTCCCAGAAAATAAGGCATTAATTAAATTAGACTTTAAAAATGCCTTCAACCAGGTAAAAAGGGATGTGGTACTGGAAGCAGTTCGAACCAGCTTTCCTTGTCTACTTCCTTTCGTTTCAGCAGGGTACAGTAGGGAATCGACACTGTTGTTTGGGGAACATGAAGTTGTTTCCGCAGAAGGTGTCCAGCAGGGAGACCCACTTGCCCCTTTTCTTTTCTGCATGGCAGCTAAGGAGGTCACAAGCAGGTTGTCCAGCGAATTCAACATCTGGTTCCTGGACGATGGCACCCTGGCAGGGACACAGGAATCCCTGCTAGGAGATCTTCAGCTAGTGAAATCTAGGGGAGAGGAGTTAGGCCTTACACTAAATCCATCAAAGTGTGAAATCATCTCGTCCAGCCAACCAATCATAGATGCAGTACAAATCTTATTGCCAGGAGCCCAAGTGATCGCTCCCACTGACAGTGTGCTGCTAGGGGCACCTCTGGGCTCGAACGCCATTGAGGTAGTCCTCGAAGAAAAGCTTAAAGACCTGAGGAGGATGGAGGCGCGAATAGGGGCTTTGGATGCTCACGATGCTTTGTACCTTTTTACAAGGTGCCTGGCCTTGACCAGATTTACCTATTTCCTCAGGTGTGCTCCTTCCTTTGACAGCCCAAAATTAACAGAATACGACTCACTCCTAAAGACAATAACTATGAAAGTGTTAATCCTCTCCCTGCAAGATGACCAGTGGGACCAAGCAACGCTTCCAGTTAGACTCGGGGGTATAGGTATTCTCAAGGCGACACAGTTAGCATTGCCGGCATTCTTATCCTCGACCAGTGCTACAAGTGAATTAGTGAAGGAAATACTACCAGAATACCTAAGGAACTCCATTGGGATTCGTGATCCCAAATTTGTGGAAGGAGCTGGTCAGTGGGACACACTCGCCAATTCACACACCCGACCAACTTGTCCAAACGACGGTAAACAGGCCAAATGGGATAGCCCCATAGTGGAGAACATCGCCAAAGCATTGCTGGACGTAGCTTCTCAGAAGGACAGAGCGCGTCTCCTAGCTGTGCAAGCCCCCCATGCTGGGGACTTCCTGTTGGCAGTCCCTAATTCTGCCTTGGGCACCCGCCTGGACCATCGGGCCCTAAGTATTGGTGTTGCTCTGCGCCTTGCCGCCCCTATCTCCACCAAGCACCGGTGTATTTGCGGCCAGGCACGGGCAGACCAATACGGCAGCCATGGTCTCATCTGTCGTAAGACACAGGGAAAGATTGCCAAACACGAGGCAGTCAATGACATCATCAGGAGAAGTTTGGCTACAGCTGGGTGTCCAGCACAAAGGGAACCCCAGTTGTGCAGACCTGACAACAGCCAAAAACGCCCAGATGGAGTCACCCTGCAGCCATGGAGGGAAGGTAAACAGGTCGTATGGGATTACACCTGTGCATCTACGTTGGCTGATACCTATTTACGTTACAGCTCAGCGGAGGGAGGTGGGGCAGCCACCTTCAGGGACACCCAGAAAATCCACAAGTACAGAGACCTAGAAAGTTGTTACAGGTTCGTGCCGATAGGCTCTGAGACTCTGGGCGCCTGGGGTAAATGTGCACTCAAGTTTTTAAAGGAGGTTGGTGAGGAACTCATTGGGAAAACAAAACTAGAGACCCACGAGCAGCCAGTTTCCTGTTCCAGCGCCTCAGTGTCGCAGTTCAGAGGGGAAATGCGTGCTGTATCCTGGGTCCGCACCCAACCTCCGAGGAGCTGGACGAGGTCTTCGAACGCTGATTGTTTAATTGTTATATATTTGTGTGTGTGTGTGTGTTCTCTGTAAACTGTAGCATTGCAATAAAATAAAACAACACATACAAAAAAATAATGGGGGTGGTAGGAGAGGAAAAGAATAAAGTATTCAGTGAGAATCCACAAGATCTTCTCTGAATGCTCTTTGTTTTCTTCTTCGAGGATGTGGGTCCCTGCAATTACACCAGAGGTGATACCTTCACGCTTGTTGATTGAAAATGGCGAGAGACCTCTCTCCTCCTTCCCCAAATTCGCGCATGCGCAAAAGCTCACCGTGAGGGTTCGAGCATAAATTATATTTACTTATTAAAGCTAAATAAGGAAGGGGGCGTTTATGAACACTCTTGATGGTTTAGATAAATACTTTATGTAGTGATGTTTTAATTCTCACAGTGCAAGTCAGTTAATATAGACTGCACATATAACTTTGTGGTGGAAATAATTTTAGACTATGATGTTATTTAATAGAAGAGCGATTAAGCTGGGTACAAAAATTCCAGTAAACTGTTGTATACTAAAAGTAAACCTATTACTAAATAATTATTCGTAATAAAGGAAAGTAAATGGTTACACTTGTATTAAATCTACTGGTATGTGGAGATTTAGTTTCCGAGAGTGGCTGACGCAACTCTACACAATTCTAGGAGAAATTACATGATGTTCCACAACCTAATACAGTAAATTCTACAATACTAAGGTACGTATTAGTAGTGTTAGTTAATTATTACGCTTAATACAGGAAATACATCCTGTTGTATTAAGGATGAGAATAACTGTTGGAAATTTCCAACAACCATGTTTGACAGGTGGTAGGAGATATATACCGTATAAATTATGTGGTGGACTCATGAGGACATTAATTAATTAAGTGACTGGATGATATGGTTTGTTCACCCCACTAGTGATATTTTGTGACACCTCCCTTCTGTATTGTTGTTAAGCATACTAGGGTTAGTGTACCACTGCACTAGGATAGAGCCTAGTGACAGATAGCTCAGGGTGTGCAGCATAGAGCATGATATGGATAATTCCCAAGAGATTGAGCCAAGCTAATTTTGGTGTGAAATACTATCTGTGTAGAGAACTTAGTTGTGTTCAATTGTGTATTTTTTATTGTGCCTTATTGAGATGTCCCAGTAAATTGCTTGTTTTTATTTATTTGTTTGTATTTCCCCTAGAAATAATTTGAAGGCCACTTGGTTACATAGTTTTTGACCATTTGTATTAACAGCGGTGCTGGGGAAAATCAGGCACATGACAACATCACATTAATGTGATCTATCAATGGAAAAACTCGCTCCTGTATGGAAAAACTGTATGGTTTCCTTCTTGAAACAAGCACTCAAACTTGCCCTGCTGCAAATTTTATTAAACAGGGACCATGCTCTAAGATGGCATTTATTGACATCCAAACTGCTTTTGATACAGCATAAAGGAAAAAATAACCTTAGAACAATTAGCCTATGCAGGCGAAGAGTCACAATAACGTGGCTGAAGTATGTTGACCAGACCACACACTAGAAGTTGAAGGGACGACGACGTTTCGGTCCGTCCTGGACCATTCTCAAGTCGCTTGTGATGAGGAGGTAGAGAACGGGAAATAAATAGGCAAGAGAGAGGTGAGGAGGAAAGTAAGGTGTAGAGAATAGTAGTAATAATGAGAACTGCAGAAGGCCTATTGGCCCATACGAGGCAGCTCCCATTATAACCACCGAAGGAAAGGTAATAGGAATAAGCAGAGGATAGCAAGGGAGCGTAGGAGAAGACAATGAACAGAAAAAGGGGAGAAGAGAGAAAGAAAAGGAAAGAGAAAGAAAGATAAATGGAAGGGGTAAGCTTATGTTAAGTCACGTTTGTTAGAAAGATTAGAGCATTTGAGTATGTACTGTGAAAGGGAAGAGTCCACAGCAACAAAGCCAGGACTCAAGTTCATGTTGGGTACATTGTGTATAAGAGCCGATTCTACAAGACGGCGTCTGTGAAGAGTAGAGGCAGGAAAGATTATTTTGGAGGAAGACCAATCAATGGGATGATTAGAATCCCTCACATGGCAGAAGAGAGCATTGTTAGTGTCTGCAGACTTAACACTTCTCTTGTGTTCTTTAAGTCTGTCATTCAGTGTACGGCCAGTTTCGCCAAAGTATTGGAGAGGACAAGATGAACAGGAAATAGAGTAGACACCAGCAGCATTAGAAGCAGGAGGTGCAGTGTGAACTAGATTGCTACGAAGTGTGTTAGTTTGTCGAAAGGCGAGTTTAATGTCAAGAGGACGAAAGGTATTGGTAAAAGTTTTGAGTTCAGATATGAAGGGAAGGCATAGTACAGTGCTACTAGTGTTGGAAGCAGGTTTAGGATGAAAGAAATTTCGTTTAGCTTGAGAGTAGGCAGAGTTGATGAAATGCAAAGGATAACCAAGGCGAGAGAATGATTTGTAGATAAAGGAAATTTCAGAATCAAGAAACTGAGGGTCGCTGATGCGTAGAGCGCGGAGGAAGAGAGAGACGAGGACACTTTTCTTAACAGAAGGAGGATGGTAGGAAAAGAAGTGAATGTACATGCCACTATGCATGGGTTTACGGTAGACAGAGAAAGAGAACCCAGACACAGAGCTGTGAACATGAACATCAAGAAAAGGAAGGAGGGAATTAGATTCCCACTCAACTTTGAAATGGATAGAAGGAGCCAGATTGTTAAGAGAGGCGAGGAAAGGCTGGAAAAGATTAAGGTCATGAGGCCATAAAGCAAAAATGTCATCAACATAGCGAAGCCAGAGAGAGGGACGAGTATCAATAGAAGGAAGAAGAACAGTTTCGAAGTATTCCATGTAGAAATTAGCAAGAACAGGGGAGAGAGGGGAACCCATAGCGACACCGAAAGTTTGAGTGTAATATTTACCGTTAAAAGAGAAAGAGTTAGATTCAACACAGAGTCTAATGAGATCGAGGAAAACGTCAGTGGGAAGTGGGAGAGGAAGGAGGCCCTCTGACGCCTTCCGTCTAAGGAAAGAGAGAACGTCATCGAGCGGAACATTAGTGAACAGAGAGTCGACATCTAAGCATCTTACATGCAGGCGCAGTCTTTCTATGAAGTCCTGAGAGTGACTGAAGTGCCAAGGTAAGGTGTCAGGGTTTTAGCGAGCCAGGAGGCAAGAGAATAGCTGACAGAGCCCCGTGAGGGGCTCTGTCAGCTATTCTCTTGTCCACGGGGCTCTGTCAGCTATTCTCTTGCCTCCTGGCTCGCTAAAACCCTGACACCTTACCTTGGCACTTTTTCCCCTGCCCACCTTCGTCACTCTCAGGACTTCATAGAAAGACTGCGCCTGCAACCCTCTTGTAAGATGCTTAGTCTTGATGTCGACTCTCTGTTCACTAATGTTCCGCTCGATGACGTTCTCTCTTTCCTTAGACGGAAGGCGTCAGAGGGCCTCCTTCCTCTCCCACTTCCCACTGACGTTTTCCTCGATCTCATTAGACTCTGTGTTGAATCTAACTCTTTCTCTTTTAACGGTAAATATTACACTCAAACTTTCGGTGTCGCTATGGGTTCCCCTCTCTCCCCTGTTCTTGCTAATTTCTACATGGAATACTTCGAAACTGTTCTTCTTCCTTCTATTGATACTCGTCCCTCTCTCTGGCTTCGCTATGTTGATGACATTTTTGCTTTATGGCCTCATGACCTTAATCTTTTCCAGCCTTTCCTCGCCTCTCTTAACAATCTGGCTCCTTCTATCCATTTCAAAGTTGAGTGGGAATCTAATTCCCTCCTTCCTTTTCTTGATGTTCATGTTCACAGCTCTGTGTCTGGGTTCTCTTTCTCTGTCTACCGTAAACCCATGCATAGTGGCATGTACATTCACTTCTTTTCCTACCATCCTCCTTCTGTTAAGAAAAGTGTCCTCGTCTCTCTCTTCCTCCGCGCTCTACGCATCAGCGACCCTCAGTTTCTTGATTCTGAAATTTCCTTTATCTACAAATCATTCTCTCGCCTTGGTTATCCTTTGCATTTCATCAACTCTGCCTACTCTCAAGCTAAACGAAATTTCTTTCATCCTAAACCTGCTTCCAACACTAGTAGCACTGTACTATGCCTTCCCTTCATATCTGAACTCAAAACTTTTACCAATACCTTTCGTCCTCTTGACATTAAACTCGCCTTTCGACAAACTAACACACTTCGTAGCAATCTAGTTCACACTGCACCTCCTGCTTCTAATGCTGCTGGTGTCTACTCTATTTCCTGTTCATCTTGTCCTCTCCAATACTTTGGCGAAACTGGCCGTACACTGAATGACAGACTTAAAGAACACAAGAGAAGTGTTAAGTCTGCAGACACTAACAATGCTCTCTTCTGCCATGTGAGGGATTCTAATCATCCCATTGATTGGTCTTCCTCCAAAATAATCTTTCCTGCCTCTACTCTTCACAGACGCCGTCTTGTAGAATCGGCTCTTATACACAATGTACCCAACATGAACTTGAGTCCTGGCTTTGTTGCTGTGGACTCTTCCCTTTCACAGTACATACTCAAATGCTCTAATCTTTCTAACAAACGTGACTTAACATAAGCTTACCCCTTCCATTTATCTTTCTTTCTCTTTCCTTTTCTTTCTCTCTTCTCCCCTTTTTCTGTTCATTGTCTTCTCCTACGCTCCCTTGCTATCCTCTGCTTATTCCTATTACCTTTCCTTCGGTGGTTATAATGGGAGCTGCCTCGTATGGGCCAATAGGCCTTCTGCAGTTCTCATTATTACTACTATTCTCTACACCTTACTTTCCTCCTCACCTCTCTCTTGCCTATTTATTTCCCGTTCTCTACCTCCTCATCACAAGCGACTTGAGAATGGTCCAGGACGGACCGAAACGTCGTCGTCCCTTCAACTTCTAGTGTGTGGTCTGGTCAACAACAATTAGCCTATTTTGGAGTTAATGGAAGACTTGACATATATCAAAGGGGCACCCGAGCATCAGAACCGCTTCAGTTCTTTCATGAGGGCCAAAGTAAACATTCTGCACCCCTTTAACAAGGTGAAGTCCTTAGCCCAACATTGTTCAGTGACCTAAAGCACAAAAACTGATATGGCCACACTAGTTGATGAAGCTGTCATCTGTTATGTCTGTGACGTTTATACAGTTTCAAATTCCCAAACTAGACTGCAAGCTCTATTTGATTCAATTGCTGCTAAAAACATTGAATTCGGACTTATCTGTAATTTAATCTATTGCTCTTTCTCCGTAAAATGAACCAATGTCCCTCAAGCTTGAAAGTCAACAACCAAAAAAAATGTGGGCAGCACAAATATCTAGGCAGCATACATCGTAGGTTAAAAGACAAATCACTGAAAATACTTAGTGGTAAAAATATTGATATCAATGCTAAATATGCTACACTATTCAACATGTTTGTTAGATCCCTAGTTGATTATCATGCCTTACACTTAGTAGCCACGCCTCTGTTTTGAACAAACTGGAAGTAAAACAGAATGAATCATGAGGGTAATTCTTGGTGCCCCAAGATGCACAAGAATCATCAGCTTGAGGGAAGAACTGAAGCTTCCACTGATATTAGAGAGAATCATGCAAGTCAATACAACCTTTACCCTTCACGTTATGAAAGACCCTACATCTCCAGCCTTGCTCGGAGACAAATTATTCTGTGCCGTTAACACCCAATTAACTGGTGTAACATACCAACTCACTCCTTGCATGATAAAAGGGCGAGAAAAAAGGCTACAATCTTATCAAACTGAACATTCCTTTTAAATGCAATATACCTGCCATTGATATTTCTTCTCATCTGTACACCACAATTCAAGTACCATATACACCCGCCGTTAAGAAAGGTAATGAGAATTCTGTTTTTTTTCAAAGCTGTCATACTTTAATTGCTTCTTTCCTTAAAGTTTTTAAGATCCCATAAGAACTATCTACACCGATGCCTCAATCCAATCATCTACAGGACGGACTGCTGTAGTATGCAGGTTTTACAAGAACAATATTTGCACTCAGACTATCAGTGTCAGGTGCTGACCTCTACACAAACAAGTGGCTGCACTATAACTAACTACCAGTACATTAAAAGTCTTTGAAGCACAAAATAATATTTTGTGCTTTAAAGACTACTCTTCAAGCACTTTAAAACTCTTCCTGCACGATCGACAGTAAGATCCTCTTCGTTGCACTTATAAATAACCTGCTCACTGCACAGAACAAAGGGTTTAGAATCTCACAAATATAGCCCACCATATTGGCAATCATTACAGCCAACTTTGCGTGTAACATGGATGAAGTTGAATTAGTCCTAGGTGTCCCAATCTCTGTTGTTAAGTCTATACTGTCCCTAATTACTGACTCCCAACGGTCTGAAAACACTGGTATAAAAACTTGTGATTTGTTTAGATCCGAAACCTATATATATTGGCAGCACAAAACGTCCTCCAGACTGTGACTCTACTGAAAATCTGAGCCAGGTCCAACCGACCTGCACATGACTTTCTTAACATACCGAGAAGCTGCACATTAACCACAGAATATATCAACACAACACTTGACGGTAGACCCTGAAAAAAACATCGACACACTGGCTTGACTGGTAGAAATAAATTAGAAATGACCTTCCACTTTCGACAAAATATGTCTTTGACAACCACAAAATGAAAGCAAAGATACTGGCATCATTCCTGACTTACTAAAAACAGCAAAGATAGCACCACTTTATAAAGGAGGAAATAAGGCAGAGGCAAAAAATTACAGACCAATAGCACTAACATCATACATCATAAAAATCTTTGAAAGAGTGCTTAGAATTAAGATCACAAAATACATGGAATCCCAGCATCTCGATAACCGTGGACAGCATGATTTAAAAACAAGGAGATCTTGCCTATCACAGTTGCTGGACCACTATGACATGGCCTTAGATCCCATGGAAGACAAACAAAACGCTGATGTATTTACACAGATTTTGCAAAATCTTTCGACAAATGTGACCATGGTGCCATTGCACACACAAATGTGTTAAAAATACATTTCGGGAAAAATAGGCAGATGGATCTACACTTTTCTGACAAATAGAATCCAATGTGTAATAGTCATCAAAATTAAATCCGGTCCATCATCCATGAAGAGCACAGTCCCTCAGGGTACTTTGCTTGCTCCAGTAATTTTTCTCATCCTCATATCTGATATAGACAAGGACACAATCTATGGAACTGTATCTTCCTTTGCAGAGACACTAGGATTTTTATGAGAGTAGACAGCATAGAGGACAAGGCAAACCTACAATCAGATGTAAATCAGGTCTTTCTGTGGGCTACAGAAAATAATATAGTGTTTCACGAAGATAAGTTCCAGCTCATGAGCTACGGAAAAAAAATATAAAAACGGAAACTACATACAAAACGCAGTCAAATCATAACATGGAACGAAAAAACAATATAAAGGACTTGGGTGTACTCATGTCGGAAAACCTTAACTTGAAAGAACACAATAAGGTATCAGTCACATTTCCAAGAAAAATAACAGGGAGGATAACAAGATGATACTTTCCAAGAAGCAAGTGCTCCATGGAGTGAAATGCTGTTGCACAATGACAGTCCGTTTCAAAGCTGCAAAAATTGCTGACCTGGAGAGCGTGCAGAGATTCTTTACTGCCAGATTCTATTCAACAAAACGTCTAAACTATTGGGACCGATTAAATGCCTAAATATGTATTCTCTTGAGCGCAGGCGGGAGAAATACATAATAATTTACACGTGGAAAATAGTAGATGGGCTGGTCCCAAAGCTGCACACAGAAATAACACCACATGAGACAAGAAGCCATGGCAGGATGTGCTGAATACCACCGTTGAAGAGCAGATGTTCAATAAGTACTCAGAGAGAACTCTATCAACATCAGAGGCCCGAGATTGTTCAACACTCTTCCACAACACATAAGGGGCATAACTGACCGACCCCTCACAGTGTTCAAGATAAAATTTTAAAAGCCCCTCCAAAGGATTCCTGATCAACCAGGCTGTGATTTATATGCCAGGCTGCGAGCAACCACATTCAACAGCCTGTTTGAGCAGTCCAGCAACGAGGAGTCCTGATCGAAGACATGGCCATGGGGGACACTAATCCCTGAAATCAAACCATCTCAAGGGTAGGATTCCTCCAACACCACACTGACTACTTGGACCTTAATGCTAGAGTACCATAAGGCGGTGTAATCACATTAACATTACACCACACACTACAGAGGGAAGGAAAGAGGAATGCCAGTCCTGCTCATAAAGGACTGGAGTTTCCAGGAGATGGATATTCCGGGCTGTGAGGAGTTCACAAACTACATAACAGGCACCATGACGATGGGAGGACCAAAGATAGTAGCGGTGATATATAACCCTCCATTAAATGACTGAGAGGAAAGATTACCAGCTAGCTTTTCGACTGTGTTTTGGTTCGCACGCCGTCAGGATTTACTCTGACATGAGTGCATTCACTCTAAATTCTGTCATTTTTAAGCTAGCATTATGTTGTTTGGTGTCTATGGTGAGTATAGACCCTAGGGTGTTCAGTAAGAATATGGATGCCACCGTAGTCTTTCTGTGAAAAGTTACAGCCATTAGAACTGAATTAATATCTTAAGTTATAGAGACAGAGGGGAGAGAGAGAGAAAGAGATGCTTGTGGTCAGGAAAGCCAACGGTACTTGCGGTACTGGCTGGAGGCCATGACGTCACCGATCATCACGTGACCAAAGGAAGGCCTACAGGCTGGCTGGAGCCGCTGGCCGATGCCGTTCTCTCCTCTGATTGGTTGATTTGTAAACAGAGGGGACAAGCTTGGCCTGCTCCTGCCTCGCCTTGGGAAAGCCTTCTGTCTTGTGCCGCTGATCTTGTTAGACTTATGCAGGCGAAGAGTCACAATAACGTGGCTGAAGTATGTTGACCAGACCACACACTAGAAGTTGAAGGGACGACGACGTTTCGGTCCGTCCTGGACCATTCTCAAGTCGCTTGTGTTATTTTAATTGTTAGACTTGTCTTCCCGCTGTGTTACCAAACTGCGAGAAACCGTCTAGAACAACATTTAGTAACTAATGATTATCATTCCATCAATACGGATTCACCTAGCAAAATCCAGGATCGCGGTGATAGGAATTACGATATTTGGAGTGAAACGAATTAGATATAGTGTAACTCACCACATGATCCTGCAGGAGGAACAAGATTGCATTTTTAAGATCCGTGATCATCGTCAGCATCCGTAGCATCCATCACCATATGACTTCGATACCGAACTAGGAGGGAATAAGGAAAGGTTCCCACTGATTGGGAAATCCTCCTTTAGATTTAAGTGAATTAAGTGAATAACAATCTCCTCAGTGAACATAGAAATTTCTGCCAAATCCGTGCTACATCCCCTTGTACTCTGAACATGAGGTCGCCATTGGAGTAAAGCACCACACTCTGCACATTAACTGTGTTCCTCACAAGAGCCGAGGGGCAGCGCTCACATTGCCTCACTTTTGAGCGAGAAAATCATGCGCGTGTGTGACGGACCTCGGCGCCATCTATGATCCAAGTGCCGACTGTAGCAGTTGACCCTCCCATTACTCATAGTTTCCCATCTTCTAGTCGGCTGGGCTGGAAGGTGGCGACCACCTAGGGACAGGCAATGGAAGTCAGTGAAGCCAGGAGAGTGGACGAGTACTTACGTGGACCTGAGGGTGCTAGCCAGTGTTGGCTAGTTGAGCGCTGTGGACATTACTCCAGGAAGAACTAGCCAAGTCAGCTTGTTGGGCACTGTGGACTTCATTCCTGGAGGTACTAGCCAGTGGGGCTAGGTGAGTGCTGTGGTTGGGCGCTATGGACATCACTATTGGAAGATGCTAGCCAGTGGGGCTAGATGAGCGCTATGGACATTGCTGGTTGAGTGCACTAGCGAGTGTGTTAAGGAGGGGGGAGCGTTTGAAGACGTCTCCATAACGGCAACCAGTGAAAGGGCTAGTGGTGCGTTGAAGACTACGTTAGAGGCATAGTGTCCGTCATCTGTGAAATTAGCTAGCATGAGGGCTAGTGGTGCCGCTCTGGATGACCTCACATAGTAACTTGTATATATTATTATGGTGATGGGTAATAATAACTGGTTATTTTAAGTGCTATTATTTTTAATTACCTTAAATATTACACTATATTTCCATTAAGGTTAGGATCCTCTGAACTTGAGTAGGATCATAGTTTAAAAAGAACCCGGTTACCAAAGGTTCGTAACATCGTGTACTGGTGGGACATTCCCACGCCAATCCTGGTAACTAGGCAGCCTACACTGCTCGCCTCACCGCGCCACACCGCTCCTAGTGCTGGAGGCACCTAAATAGACTTTCAGCTGAACGTTGTCCTAAAGCACTTGGTCAGGTGAAGTAAGTAGAGCCGAGGGAAACGCACGTGTTAGGGGCGACCACAGTGTGTTGGAGGGAACTACTGCGCCTGAGTTGTGTTTTTGTGTATGTGATACACCAGTCAACACATTTAGTCAGGTCAACTGTTGTGTATATTTATTAGTTCAGTTCAATATCATACCGTTCTGTGTGGCGATTTCCACGAGTGTTTTCTCATTGCAGGAGAAACCAGTGATTCCAGAAAGGTAACCGTGTATATCTTGCGATAACCAGTGTATGTAATTACTCTGGTGGATACCCTGTGATACTATTTGTTGTGATACCTTGTGTATATAATTACGTGTGGTGGTATTGTTAATTGTATTGTCTTGGTTATTGGTGTACTGTTAGTGTTGTACTGGGAAGTGCAACATTGTGTTCTTATGTTTAGTTTCTTTGTGACAAGGAATTTGACTTTTAATTCGGACATTCATCTGTCCGAATGACAGTAATTATGGTTAACGAATTATTGTTTTGGTGTGTTGAGTGTCGGAGTGACAGGATTGTGATTAATGTATGGATTGTAATAACGATAGAATTGTAATGACTTTCTTGCTGACTGTCCAGTTGACCGAATATTAAAGTAATTAATCACCATGACTAAATTAGTGTAATTGATTACACTATTGTTTGTCATCCTTAGAGATGTGTGCTACCATAATTGAAAGGGTTACCGGAGACTGTCTCGGTGATCTGCCTTATTGTGTTTGCATTCTTATCAAGCATTCTTGCTGTTTTTTGCAATTGCTTGAATTGCAATTTGAATCCTAAGTGAGCACCCGTATTGTTCAGTCTGTTCATTACATCAGCCCCAACGGCAAGGAGAGGACTCCTTGCTATACTGCTGTCTGGATAGCCATCTTTAAGTGTCACTTAGTCATTAACATAACGTCAAGATTGTTGTGCTTTGTATTAGGTTACTTCTTTATGAATAAATTGTTGTTGTTCCCAAAAGAAGTGTCTGTCAATACCTTCCAATGTTATTGTCCCACCCATGCTGCAACATATTTAACTGTTCTTGCAAACCTTCATGAAGGCTTGCTTCTGGATGCGACTGCCTCGCCATCCGGCCCGTTGGAGTCGTGAGGGGGCTTCGTAGACGGCTGCTGGAGTGTGATGCTCCGTGGGACAGTCCTCTGTCCTTTTGTGGCCTTGCACTCCTGCTGCTGTCTTCTCTAATTGTGCCAGATCGCTTTTCCTTTTCATTATGTTTCGTTTTTCTCCCCCCTCTTCTCCTATCTGCTTGTCGTTTTCCTGCCGACCTTTTGCTTGTTTTGGATTATTCCTTTGGACCACTTCTATTTTGACGCCCGGGTGCTTGGGGAGGCATACTCTTGCACCCGTAGAACTGGAGTACCCAACGTCTCGAGCGAGGGGAACCTTTTATTGTCAATCCCTCTTTCGTCACTAAACCCGATCTCGACGGACTGACGGTTCTTAAGGTGGCGTTTGTGGGGCGTATACTCACGACGCACCCCTAGGGGGCCCTGGCATGATTGGCGATAGCTTCCTGTTGGGTGTCCTGCCTCTGATTGTGGCTCCATGGTGGGTATGGGGGCACTTTCGTGGATGAATTTTTCTCTTCGTCTCTGTCAATAAATGTTTCTGTTGTACCCCCTCAGGCTCGTGGGGTGGGCGACCAAGCCCCCGAGTCAACCTATATTGGAAGACCAGGCTCTGTAGCTCCTGCTGCGTTGGGCCCCGACCTTGCTCCTCCTCTGACCATCCTGACTTCTTCCCCCTGCTCCCCTCCCTCCTGTGTGGTTGGGTAGAGCCTCCAGCCCGCAGTGGTGACCACTCCGTCCCCTGGTGCGGCCAAGTCTCTCGTTGTGACTACTGCGCCTTTTGACCCCTCTCTCTCTCTGGGGGTTCTCAACGCCGTTCGCGCCCCGGCCGCACTCGCTCGATTCCTTCCTGTGCTGACGCGTATCAGGCCTTGTTTGGTCCCGCTTCGTGGGCCAAATACTTTGATCTCCTCCCTCTTGATTCTGCGCCTCCTGACGATTTCTCCCTCCATCGGCATCTTGTTGATTCCATGGATGCCTCTGTTACATTCAACCCCACTCGTCTCGGTACACGTGTCGTTGCTGCTCCTTCTCAGGATGCTTCTTCCTGCTTGGCTGCCTTATCTTGCCTTGACGAGATCCCTGTTCGGGTCTCCAAGAACGTTCGGATGAATGCCAGTGTTGGCACTATTCTCCTCCCGCCCCATGTTGCAACCGGTGTTCAGAACCTGCAGGATTGCCACGATGATATTCGGCATATCCTTGATGCCCAAGGCCATTCTGTCCTCCAGGTTGACTCGTTTACTCGTCCCCCTCGTGGTCGTCGCCGTCAACACCCTTCGTGTTGTGAAGATCACCTTTGATGGTAGGACCCTTCCATCCTCTGTCATTCTTGCTGGTGCCAGGTGCTCTGTCCAAGAGTATATTCCTTCTCCTCGGCTTTGTAATAAGTGCTGGAGGTTTGGGCATGGTGCCCTCCGCTGCTCTGGGACTGTCTCTCTCTGTTCTTTGTGTGGGGATGAAGGTCACTCTAAGCCGGAGTGCACTTCTCCCCAAGCTCGCTGCCTCAACTGCGGTGAGGCCCATCCTACCTTCTCCCGTGCCTGTATCCATTACAAGCTTGAGGCAGTCATCCTCAACTTGAAGCACCGGGAGCGTTTATCTTTTCCCGAGGCGAGGCGCCAGGTTCACCGGCTCCCGCCTTATGCTAACGTCTCTTGTGCTCGAGTGTTGCGCTCTTCCTCTCCTCGTCATTCCCTCCTTCCTCAGACTTGCAACCGTTTCCGAGCCTTGGACCCTGATACGCCCACTGCCCCCTCCTGTTCTTTTGAGTTCTGTCCCGAAGGGTCCCCCTCCTGGTCCTCTGTCTGGGGTTCCCCTTCTTTCTACCCGGTCTGTCGTGTCTCCTGTGTCTTCTTCCTCGTCTCCCTCTGATCCTCCTTCCCATCCTTTTCCTCCATCTATTGACTCTCCCCGCCGCCTGTCGGTGCAGGCAAATGTCCATCGCTCTCCTAACGGCCGTCCTGTGTGCTCTCGTTCAGCTTCTCCTGTTGAGACACTGGAATCTGTTGCCCAGTACATAGTTGCTGGGACCCGGTCTCTTTAAATCAGAAGCGTAAGCCAGGTTCCTCTCTCCTGCCTCCTCCCCGGCGGGTAACAAATTCACTGAATCCATAATTACCAATTAAAGATCACAAATTCCTTGTTACATAGACAAGCAAAACACAGTAACACAATGCTGCACTATAACACTGCACTAGTAACCAACACAACACAATTAATAATACCACTGAAAATTATCCATCCACTAATTACATACACAGGGTATCACAACAGATAACCCCCTTACCACTCTCAAATCACTGGTTTCTCATAAAGAGAACACATACATGGAAAGCTCAACACAGAATGGAATAATATTGAACCGAAAAAATCAATACACACAATAGTTCACCTGACTATAAATGTGTTCATTTCTCGCGAGTTACCAGGACTCGCGTGGGAAGGTCCCACACACACACACACGAGGAAGATTTTCTCACCTAAAAGTGAGTTGAGGAATGCCCCCTCAGCTCTTGTGAGGAACAGTTAATGCACATGATGTGGCGCTCTACTTTGATGGCGACCTCGTATTCAGGATACATGCTGTTGCAGCACGGATTTGGCAGGAATTTCTATGTCTACGGAGATGGCCGTAATTCACTTAATTACTTCAGAAGGATTTCACAATCAATGGGAAACCTTTCCGTATTCCCTTCTAGTTCAGTATCGTAGTCGTATGGTAACGGATGACCACAGGTTCTGACGATGATCACGGATCTCAACAATGCAGTCTCGTTGCTCCTGAGGGATCACGTGTCGAGTTACACCATCTACTTCGTTTCACTCCTAATATCGTAATTCCAATCGCCGCGATCCCAGATTCTGCTTGAGACCCGCGTTGACTGAACGATGATAATTATTTACTATATTTCGCTCTAGATGGTGTTTCTCGCAGTTTGGCCAAACTGTGGAAAGACGAGTGTAACAACAACACAGGATAGACTGCTTACCAGAGGCGAGGCAGGAGTGGGCCATGCATGTCTGCTCTGTTCTAGGAATCCATCAGAGGAAGAGCGGCATCAACCAAGTGGAGTCGACCAACCTGTAGACCTTCTTCTGGTCACGTGATGACCGGTGACGTCACGGCCTCGAGTCAGTGTTGATACAAGCGGCGAGAACCGTTGACTTTCCAGTCCACAAGTACCTCTCGCTCTCTCCCTACGTCTCCATACACTTTAATGTTAATTCTATATTAGTGGTTGTACCTATTCTCACAGAAAGGCTGTGACGGCCTCTGTAATCATACTGAAGAGCCTTGGGTTTATGCTAAACAAACAACAAAATGGTGACTTGAGAATTACATAATCTAGAGTGAGTGCACTCTGGTGCATTCATGTCAGAGTACAACCGGATGGCATACACTCAAACACAGTTGAGAAGCTAACTGGTAATCTATCCTCTCGCATAACCTCTTACTCCAGAATTTATTTTACTGGAAGAAAAATACATTCAACAACACCAACTAGATTACAGGGCCAACACCTGTCTATCAATTAGTGTGCCCCCGCCGAGATAAGTGTTGGTTGTGAGAGACTGCGTTTTCTAAATGCAGTCTCCTGTTGGGGGAGGGGGGAGTCGGGCAACCTATGGGGGGGGGGGAAGTTGCCTGACCTTGGACTGTTGTCATGTTCGGCTTCAGGTCCTAGCTGACTCAATGTCTCGTAACCATTTTCGTAACTAAGCTTTACATTACCATCTACAGTGAGTCATACCGGGCACATTTACAGCACATGGGGATGGGGAAACTAGTAAAGGATTTTCTTTTCACTCAGACTACACTCTTCCATCACGCATGATGATAATAGTGCAGGACGGACCAAATTGTCGTCTTTTGTTCTTTTTTCCAACGTGTGGTTTGGTCACCACATCTTCAGCCACATTTCTGTGACTCATCACTTGTATTTCAGTTCCTGTGGTGTAGTGGTTAAGGTACTTCCTTGGCGTCTTGCAAACAGTTGGTCCTGGATTTGCATCCTGACAAGGGAGGATTTACTGGGCATAAAGCCTTAACTGTCGCCTCTGTTTACCCAACAATAAAATAGGTACCTGGTTGTTAAACGCTTTTGACAGGGTTTGACATAATCCTATGTTCCAGGGAACATAGGAACATACATAATGATTTTACTAAGGGCCCCTCATGTTTTGAGAAATTTGATCTCCGTCTCGTCCAGCATAATGAGTCGGGTGATAATGGAAAAGTTTGTGACGATGTATACTTTGAGTTTAGCAAAGCTCTTTTTACAGTGCCACGTGAAAGATTGCTTTAAAATATAGAGGCTCGCGGTATTGCGACTGCTATATTAAATTGGATTGGGGTATGGTTATACCAAAAGAAACAGTATAAAAAGAGAAAGTCAAAGTGGGGAAACTGTTATAACAGGCCTCAAGGCAGTCCTGATACCTCTGTTGTTTGATTTAGATTCAAAATTGATCTGAAATATCTGCAAATTTCCAGAAGGTACAAAAACCAGGAGACAGAAACTGTAAAAAAGTTTAAATCCCTTCAAGACGAATTAGGTAGGGTTTTGAAATGGTCTAAACACTGGCAGCTGCAGTTTACACATTGACAAATATAAGGTGATGAGGTTACATAATAAGAGTTACAGGATATCGGTTGGATGCTGTTGACATTACGGAGTCTGATTGTGAAAGGGATTTTGGGTCATAATTATTAAGAACGTAATGACAAAAAAATCAATGCATAATCGATTGAAGCAAAAAGGACATTTCCATTTCTTTCTAGAAGAGTTAACAATATAACGTCTGGTGTTATTCTTGAGCTATATCTATATTCTCAAGCATAATAAGAGTTACGGGATATTCTCGAGCATAATAAAAGTTACAGGGCTTTGCTTGGTCACTCACGTCACGTGACCTCGGCCAGCCAATAGCCAGCCTGCTGGCGCTCTCACGTCTTAGACACCTAACCCACATGGACGTCGCCATTGTGTATGCAAAACTTATAAATGATAATTTTCCATAAATTTGCCATCTATCCAGTAGCCTCTCATATTAAATGATTCCCTGCATCTCGGGGAACCTGCAAGATAAGGAGATATGATTCTTAACGTTGGCACTGGGGATAAACAAGAGAGGGCACTGTAACATATCCCTCCCCCTTAAAATAAAGTGTCATATCGGTCAGGAAATCCGGGAAAGGGCGTCCGCTATCACGTTCTCCACTCCTTTAATGTGTCTGATCTCCAGTCAGTATTCTTGGAACAGTAAAGACCATCTCGTCAGCCTTTAGTTCGAGTTATTAATTTTTATGCACGAACGTCAAAGGGTTGTGATCGGTGAGCACTCTCACCGGTCTAGTATCTCCACCCACAAGTAGAGTGCCACTGAATGCTGAACTCCGTTCTTCTCCTGAGCTAACATGGCTCCCATCCACACGTCGCTAGCATCGACATACAACATAAATTCTTACTCGAAGTCAGGTGAAGTCAACACTGGTGCGTCTGTTAATAATTTCTTCATCCTCTTGAACGACTCTTGACATGCTTCACCTCACATCTATCTAACATTTTAGATAGCAATTCTGTCAGAGAGTGTGCCACCGTCGAGAAGTTCTTACACAATCCGTGATAATATCCTATCATTCCGAGGTAGCGTAACAATTCTTTCCTCATCCTGGGAATCTGATATTCATTAATAGCCACCACCTTATGTTCCACGGGAGCTACTACTTCTATGCCCACGACAAAACTAATCGGGCCTTCCCGAATTCGCTTTTGACAAGATTGTCAGGTTCGCTTCTTCCAATCTTCTGAATAACCTGAGACAGTACATGACTACGTGAGCCTAAATCTCATCTAGGGGAGCGTGTAATAAGCATATATGACAGAATTTATGCTTGTCAGGAATTCTATGCAAGTTATGGTTAATATTCCTTGCAAATTTGCTAAAGTTTTTGATCAAGCAGAGATGCTTGCCTTATAATAATAACAGAGACTTTATCAGCATACTTTTCCTGGCTTTTCCTAACTAAACTAAGATAGTATCGGTTACTTTCATGAGTTATTGTATAAATATAAATATTAATCTTATTTAACTTTTCTATTTTCTTAAGATTATCAAAAGATACAGGGAATTTAATTCATCTGCCCATACTACGAATCTCCCACACCACCGAACGCTTTTGTAAGACTTACTAATGTTATTCATTGTTGTTCCGCGTGCTAGGCTTTCATAGGCGGCTATACACTGCAATAAACACTCATCTCCATTGCTTTCAGGGTTAAATAGGGAATCTTTTTTCCCCCTTAATTTAGCAGGATAAGGTACATAAGATCTGAAGTGCATCTGGTGATTGATATAAGAGAAATTAATGGCGAAACCTGACATAGAATGGATTCCTACATTAAAGGACTGGACATTTTTAAGGCAATCGTCAATTTTGGCGGTCATTTCATCGACCCAAGAATTTACGAGCACTTCACCTCTTTCTGGATAACAGTTCGGGTTTCTTCCCTAATTAAGAACACTTCGTCTAATATTTCGGTTTCATTGTCAGCGGGGTTGAGTTTTTGCAAAATCAGGTTTATGTCTGGGTAAATATGAAATGAGGGAGGAAAATTTTTCCTGTATTTCTCTGAACTGATTGTCGATGTATTCATAAAAAATCTCCTATACGTACTAATAGAAAATATAGGGTTAGCATCTAAATGGCCGGGAATGGAGAATGAATGTCTCGAGAAGTCTCCTTCGAAATGGCCAATGATCTCCAAGACCTGAGGAACAACTTGAACTGCATTATCTACCTCGGGCGAATCTGGAGCAATCACAGTACCTTCTTCATCGGACGATGAAATATCATGAATGGGGGGTTGATTGTCCTCTTGATCTGAGGATGAATGTTCTTGCAGGTTGCCATCTGGTGTATCTTCAAGGTCCTGAGAATGCTGGGTTTGGCTGTGTATAGGCGTGATCCATTCAGAGGGTTGTGTTGAATCAGGGGGTGAGTCATTTTCTGTAATAAAATATAATATTAGTAAAGAGAACAATGAATAAACATTATAAGGAAAACAACATTTGGAAAATAAACATTAAGAGGAAAACAACATTTGAAACCTAAATAAATAAATGTTAATACTTACGAGCTGGGTTGTTGTGTCTTCCACCGTCGAGTACGAGATTCTCCTGGTCACGAATAGGAACTCCTGAATTGTAAACAATTTCTATTTGAGTACATATTACCTTTTTTATACACTGTATATACACTCGAATATGGTAAAACTATACGGTTATTTATGATAGGACGGCGCTTGGGGTGAGGGTTCAATGGTGATTCTGGCTTGGGTTGGGGGTTCCTGGTTGACGGACCAATGACAGTACGGGCAGGAAGTAGAACCATGAACTGAAATGAGAATATTATATATAATTTGGATGTCTGTATGCAAGCATGTACGTATGTATGTTTCAGATATATATCTTTAACAGTTTATTGAATGTATGAGAAATTAATGTGGTACTTACTGTTGGAACAAAATAGCTGCCCGCAGCTAGTGCAGATAACGTCAAAATGTCCTGGTGATGTTTGTCCATTGCACTGAAGGCAATATATGCTGCATTCTTGTAACGGGTTGATCGTCATTCCTGTTGATCATGAAACGCAACTAGTTTCACATAAGTGTGCTCTTTCGCTGTTTAGAGGGGATAAACAGAGAGGACAAACGGCCATTTTGAAGGGATATGCGAACAGGCTGAGAGAACTTGCGAACAGGCTGAAGAATGCATGTTGACTGAGAGCGAGATGATGATGATGTTTAAGATTCAGCTACTGGGCACTACAAGTTCCAAGTAGCTCGGGCTATGGTGAGCCCGTAACTTACCTGGCACAGGAGCGGGGCAAATAGCACGGGCTATGGTGAGCCCGTAGTGGACTTACCTGGCACAGGAGTGGTGCCGTCTACTTCACAGATGTCTTTTTTTAATATTATTATTTTCTACCACAGACGTGGCCACACATTTACAATGCTAACTAGCATATATACATTTTCTTCTGTCCTCCATGGACAAGGTGAAAGATTTGTCAAACATACAGTTCAGAGATTTATTGAACAACCACAGAAGGTGATCGTAGTGCTTTTAAAATGTTAGGCTAAGCTACATACCTAAATACCTAGGTACATAGATTTATGAATGCATTAATGTGAATTTATAATGGTGAAATATAATTTTAATCAGCTTTATACTTTATGCACATACACACACACACACACACGTACATACACACATACACACATATACATACATACATGCGGAAAAACCACAAAGAATTGGAGAAAGGGGGGTGAACGTTTCGGCTTCTCAAGGCCTTTGTCAACACCAGACTGACTGAGGACAGGAGGGAGAAGATACAGGTCAGTCAGTCTGGTGTTGACAAAGGCCTTGAGAAGCCGAAACGTTCACCCCCCCTTTCTCCAATTCTTTGTGGTTTTTCCGCATACAAATGATCAGTGTTTAGTGATCGTCATTTGCACATACATACATATATACACATATATTTTTCTCTTTTACTCTGACAGGGTGAGATAGTTGACAAGAGAAACTAGTGTGCAATTAAGAACTTAACCACTGAAGGTGATTAAGATGCTTTTACAAGCTCAGGTTATATAGTTACATTACATGGTTAATCTAGGGTACAAGTCCAATATATCAAGTTTTCCAGTACTCATATAGTAGTTACAGAGTTCAGCATCCCTCAGCCCAGGAAGGCGAAAGTCAGACAATATGGGACATTCTACAATATAATGTTCAAGTGAGTGCATGTTTTCTCTTTCACAAAGTTTTTTTTTTTTTTTTACATGCAAAGCATGCAATTTAAATACAATAAAAACAATACAAAATACAAAACAAAGGAAAGCAATAGACCAGCGGCCAGAAGGGCCGACAGCAAAGCACAACAAAACACACACACGAGAAAGCATAGAAAAATACAGCATACAACAAAGCACAAAACATAATACAAAGGCAAACTAGCAAACACAGTAACACCACAAAACAAAATCCCCAGAAAATACAAAACCATACATTAAGAGGCATAACAGGAAACATAACAGGACAAACACAATACAGCCCAAACAAAACATAAAGGACAAACACGTACAAAAGGTAATAGCAATATAAAACACCAGGTCAAACGCCCAGCACAAACAATACAGGAATAAACAACACACACCAAACTACCCGCCCCGTAAACAAAGGGCGAGGCAAAAATAAACAATAAAAATCAACAATAAAATTAAACAATAAAAATAAACAAGCAAAACACGCACACACCTGAAAACAAAACAGGCACAAACATAACAACAAACATGCACTGGCCTGAAGGACCGAGAATAAAACAACAAAGTACATCATGAAACAAAACCAAACACTTCAGCACAAAACAAAACAATACAACTTTATACAAATTTTGACAGACACTAAAACACCTGCCTGAAGGGCCTACAACAAAAACAACAATGAACAGAAACGTAATGATACAAGAAAAGAAACAATACCGGAAATATAAGAAATACAACAAAGCACTGGCCTGAAGGGCTCACAATAGGTACAACACATCACAAACAAACCACAGGTCCAAGCACACACCAAGCACACAGACTACTCAAATTTCTCATACTTATCCGGCCACTCCGCTGCCGGGTAGTGAATACAATATGCCTCCCAAAGTAACATGACGTCCTCCGAAATAGGTTCATCACGAACCGTACGAGGATCAGGCATTGACTCTGGCACACCCACAACAAAACACCGAGCCCGTCGAACCCAGATGGAAGAAGGGCACCACGGAACAGGACGCACACGGTCAACAACTTGAAACCGCAAAGGATGCTGATCATCAACCGCCACTCCGGATGCCAGGATGAGAGGGAGAGGCTTCTTCCCACGAGGCCGGGCAATGGGCATCGCACTGGGAGCCTCCTCGGCTTCCTCACAGGGTCCTGTGGCAACCACGGAACGTTGTACCTGCTGGGACCCCCCACGCTTGGCAACCTTCTTCAGCACCAGCTTGATGCCTCGGCTCGCACCAGAATCCACACCACCCACGTCCGGAGGAGCGACCACCCCCCACTGCGGAGAACCTTCTGCAGGAGAAAGAACAGGTGGTAAATCAGACGCACAACCATCGTCAATAGCAGACACATGGACGTCAGCCACCACCAGCGTCGTAGAGCGCGAAGCACCCGGAAGTGCCACATCATCGCCCGAAGCGCCACCTGCGTCATAGTCCACACATCAGCCCAATCAGTAGAAGACCGCCTGGAACGCTTGGGCACGGGCCGCACATCCTCACAGCAGGAGGCGGACCTAGAACCACGGGTCTCGCGAACCGACGCCCGACGCAGTACGGCAGCAGCCTCAACCACATGTGGAACCGGGCCGCACACAACAGGACGCTCCGCATCCCCCCCAACACCCAGCAGAGCTGTAACACCTAGCGAGGGCGCAGGAGACGAGGTAGACGAAGACGACTCACAGAGACCATCCGGGAGACCCTCGGGAGCAACTGGCACAGCAAAGGGACCAGCGACAGGAGCCACCGGAACACTCGGCGGAGGGACAACAACCACCGGGGGCATGTCGGGTGATGCAGGGGGGGCCGCATCAGCAGCGAATGGGACATGCCCCTCTTCATCTCCGGAATCCACGCCTTGAGGGAGCGGTGGGAAATCCTCTTCCCGGAACAAGTTGACAGGTGCAGCAGGGGCCTCAGAGCACCCGGCAGCCTGATGCCCTAACTGACCACATCGGAAACAGGTACTGGGCTGCCGGGCATAATACACCCGAACGTAGTAACCCAGCAGCCGGACAGAAGATGGGATATCCGACCGCAGGCGCATACCTAAGGTACGGATGTTCGTCCGCTTCCCAGCATACTTCCCTGAGGAAAGCGTGTTCACCCGCACACTGATGACAGCACCATACCTCCCGAAGAAGCGCCGGAGAAGGTCTTCAGGGAACTCCAGGGGCGCACCGTGCACACTGACATAAGTCAGGGCACCACTGTGGTCCGAGACTGCAACAGAGCCGGCGCCATCCGGCAACGGCAACGAACGCCCTTCGTACCGACGGAGGAAGTCCCGATACTCCTCCTCCCTCACGAACTTGACAATCACCCGGTGGGCCGTGATAGTTCAACTCCGTAAACGGCCTCCTCTGGGACACGAAGCATGTCACACATCACTAGCTCAATGGCTGGATAACCAGCCTTACAAGAGAACTCCAGTCCCACGGAATTCTGACGCAGAACAGGAGGAAGTTGAAGGCCCCCCATGGCAGAACCGCCACGTCAGCTCGCAGCCAGGCAGGCAACAACGCTCTCTTTCACAAAGTTGACACATTGTGTACTCGACATTTGGGTTTGGAGAAAGCTGCCAGATACGTCTATATCCCAGGCGTATTCTGGCAACTATGACATCACATTGCTGAGTTCTTGCTCTATTAGTCCCATATGTGAATGTCTCCTCACGATATCTATCATAATATTTAATACTGCAACTTTCAGGTCTTTGTGAATTTGTTAGGTCAGTGAGATCTTCATTAGATATTTGTTTAAGTATTCTCTTTGTCACTGCTAGTGAAACACCCATATTAATTTCTACTACTGGTTTCCTACAAGCTGCCTTTGCAAGCATATCAACAGTGTTATATAGTTGATTGTTACATATACAGTGTTAAATAGGCTTTGAGATGCCAACATGTGATGGTATCCATAGGAATTTAATTTCAAATGTTTTCTTTAGCAGTTAAAACATTCATTCGAATATCACTGACTATTTTCTGGGTGTCACTACTATGTGCATTCAGTGCCAGGAGTGCACTCTGCGAATCACAGTATATAAGTCCACTGCTTTTGTCTTTTAAAAATTCAGTGGCAAGGTATATGCCTGCAAGTTCGGTTTGAGTTGTACTTGCCCAATCATTGACGCGCTTCATTGCTGTATGTACGAGAGACGATTGTTCAAATATATTACATGCGCATCCAGTACATCGTCCACCTTCTACAGAACCGTCGGTATAGCACTGATACACAGCGTACCATACCCTGAGTACTCTCAGTGATGCTTTTCAGTGTTATCTGTTTTAATAATGTGGAGTGATGTGTCTTAAGAGGGCTGATGGGCCCCTGAACGAGCATAATAACTTTTAGTGCACCCCTGAGCGAGCATTTTGGGTGTTTTTATTATTACCGATATTGTTTGGCGAATACTGGGATTAAAATACTGTAATATACTTGTATAAACTAAAATTAGATGAATAAAAAAGTACGTTTTATTAATGCCTATTGAATATATCAATTATTATGGTGGTGAACGTTGGGAATGACTGACGGACGGCAGGCAGGTAGTTGAATGAGTCAGGTATTATGGGCCTCGGGGCATGTAGCCTGGGGGCAACTTAATGGCGTAAGTGTTGAAGACCTGGGTGACATACTGAGATGTCTCGATTTTTCTGTACCTTCGTAAAACAGATCTGATAAATGTTTTTGTGAAAAGAGGATGTCTAAACATTACGATGTCTAAAAAATGTCACATAAGAAAGCTGTAAGAAAATATGAGTGAACGATGAGGGAGTATGAGGTTGGGGTGTGTGAGGTAAGGTCGGCGGGGGAGGGGGGCTGATGGTAGGGGGGAGGGGGCCGGCCTGATATTACAACGGTGAGGAGGACTCGGCGGCGGCGTCTGGTAGGAGGGAAGGGAAGGGGGTGTGAGGTAAGGTGACGCGGGGGTGGGAGGGGTAGTTAGGCCGGGTAATTAATGGTGTCTCATGTATCCGGGTAATGCTAAATTTTTAGTTACTTATATAGATATATATTCGTAAGCATATAGCAGTAAGAATTTTACTTGAAGCATTCAGTCTAAAATATCTATTTATGCTTGTAGAGTTTATTCTTAGTAAAGAAGGGAGCGGACTTTGTCCCCTGAATTTTTCTTAACAAACATCTAAAATCTCTGAAATTATTTGGCCTTAAACGAGTGTAACAAAGTGGTAAGTATATCTCAGAAAAAATAAGTTATCACGAAACCCGACAGTTCAGAGGCAAGTGGGAAATTTACCAGGAACTCATATGGAACAAATGGAGATATGACAAAATATACCTGAAAACCCGAGGAATAATTTTTTTTGGTCCATTCCTCTCTACGCCTTATTTTACCTACTACCTACTACTCACATGGTCGATCACATGGTCAGCAGTCACATCCCACCCAGGCAGTTAAGCCAAGATCAGCAGTCACATCCCACCCAGGCAGTTAAGCCAAGGTCAGCACACACGCACATCGCACACGGACAGGTCAGCAGACTTTAAGGTCAGCAGTCACATCCCACCCGGACAGTTAAGCCAAGGTCAGCAGTCACATCCCACCCAGACAGTTAAGCCAAGGTCAGCAGTCACATCCCACCCAGGCAGTTAAGCCAAGGTCAGCAGTCACATCCCACCCAGGCAGTTAAGCCAAGGTCAGCAGCAAGGTCATCCCACAGACAGCACTGGGACTGTCTGGGGCGGGGTTTGACCCGGCCGCCTCAGAGCAAGACTGACAACTAAGCCAATGAAGCCACCGAGGAACGACCAATTGTGTTATATTTGGAAGATATATTTATATTCCACATGTTAAAAATATTGTATAATAATTTTCTGCGTTAGTTTTGTTTTTATGTTGGATTTTTAAAGTCAAGCTTTCTGGAGAAGCAATATTCTTAAGGTCCAGAGTACATTACCGGCATCACACCCATTGACATTAGTCAGGAAGGTGATGATTTCGTGCTCTTCTTTTCATGTAAGGAAGAGCTAGAAAAACTCTTGATCAACGATGCCATACTTCGCAAGGAGCACTACCTACATCCTCTTCCCAAGTCAGTTCCTGGCCGGAAGAACAGTTTTTACCAGCAGGACCAACCAGTGGATCGCTGACCGACCGCAACATAATATTATGGACAATATCGATGAAGAAAATCTGAACCTGGGTGAATTCAACCTAGCGTTCTGCAGCACCGACAAATCATCAATGAAGATTACATTGACAACCATAGCTGCAGCGACCCAAGCTGCCACACAAGGGTTCTACAGCTTGGTGTTTCAAAAACAACTCCACCAAGTAAAAAAGAAGCGATACCATGAGATCCAGCACTGCTTTAAGTGCTACGAGCTCTTCCACCCACTCTAACAAGTGTCAGCTCCAGTCAGCTTGATGTTGCTCGTCAATCCGTGTGTGCCTGTTGCCGACATTGTGGTTACCGTCATCAACAATGTTCATATATGAACCGTCTATCAACACTCTTCATATATGAACAGTCAACATTGTTCATATATAAACCATCAGTCATCACTGTTCATACATGTCCGTCAAAAATCGATGTTCATACATGAATCTTCAGTCAACACTGTTCATATATTAACCGTCACAACAAAGTTCATATATTAACCGTCACAACACTGTTCATATATGAACCGTCAGTCAACACTGTTCATACATGACCGTGAGTCATCACTGTTCATATATGATCCGTTACTCAAGACTGTTCATACATGAACCATCAGTCATCCCTGTTCATATATAAACCATCAGTCATCGCTGTTCATACATGAACCGTCAGTCATCACTGTTCATACAAGAGCCGTCAGTCATCACTGTTCATACATGAACCGTCAGTCATCACTGTTCATACATGAACCGTCAGTCATCACTGTTCATACAAGAGCCGTCAGACAACACTGTTCATACATGAACCGTCAGTCAACAATGTTCATATTTGAACCGTCAGTCATCAGTGTTCATACATGACCGTCAGACATCACTGTTCATACATGAACCGTAAGACAATAATGTTCATACATTAACCGCCATCACTGTTCATACATGAACCGTCAATCATCACTGTTCATACATGAACCGTCACTCAATACTGTTCATAAATGAACCGTCAGTCAACACTGTTCATACATGAACCGAAAGACAACACTGTTCATACTTGAACCGTCAGTCAGCAATGTTCATACATAAACCATCAGCCAACACAGTTCATACATGAACCGTCAGACAACACTGTTCATACGTGAATCATCAGTCAACACTGTTCAGACCAATATAGTCAGTCATCACTGTTCATACATGAACCGTCAGACATGACGGTTCACCATCCTTGCATCACTGTTCATACTTGAACCATTAGTCGTCACTGTTCACACATGAACCGTCATTCAACACTGTTAATACATGAACCGTCAGACAACACTGTTCACACATGAACCGTCAGTCAACACTGTACAGATATGAACCGTCAGTTAAATCTGTTCATATGAACCATCAGTCAACACTCTTCATATATATTAACCATCGTTTTACACTGTTCATACATGAACCATCACAGTTCATACATGAACCATCACAGTTCATACATGAACCATCACAGTTCATACATGAACCATCACAGTTCATACATGAACCATCAGTCATCAATGGATAGACTCGCTGCCGGCGCCATTGCTAGCTGGCCGCACACGGATTTGTTCCCGGAAAAACTCACGATTCTGAGCACCCATCAGCTCCATTCATCGCGGTTTTGTGAGGAAGAATACATCAGTACTCCAAGACCCAGACGGTATCTTGTTTTGAAGGAAACAATTCCGATTTCGTCTACAATTGACGGAGAAACGGCGTTGATTACCTGCTGCCCAGCTGACTGGTATTCTGGGCAACCCAGTACGCAGGCGACCCAAACTCTCGTACCACACTTTTTTTTTTTTTTTTTTTTTTTTTTGTGAGGACCCTATCACTGACCAGGTCACTTAGAGTCCTACCCTGAAGGGCGAGGCGATACCCTGCGGGCAGCGCCACAAGGGGGCACCTTAGACAGTGTACTGAGCCTGAAAGGGAAAGGTAGATCAAACAGCTCATTTAGGTGTTAGGTATCCCTGATTCCACCTGGGGGAATCATTCTACGACCTCCGTTGGAGGGGAATGAATTTCTCCAGGCCTAGGAGTGTCTCAGGCATTAGGTAGGGCAGTGATTCGGTCCTCACTACGCGGAGAGAGTCATGGGGAAGGCTAAGAGAAAGAGGAAATGGAGGCAGCTTTCAGACGAGGAGGGACGGTGGACCGAAGTGCAGCAGGCACCGAAGAAAACTGCCATCGAGGCTTCACCACTTGCTTCTACCAGCAAGACAGCAGACGTGATGGACCTAGAGAAGACAGCATCAGTCTCACATCAGCCAGTGTCAGACAATGCTTCTCTGTCCACAACACAGCCACAGGACGACAGTATGAGACAGGAGAGGACACCATCAGTCACACACCAGCCAGTGTCAGACAATGCTTCTCTGTCCACAACACAGCCACAGGACGACAGTATGAGACAGGAGAGGACACCACCAGTCACTCACCAGTCAGTGTCAGACAATGTACCTCTCTCCACAACCCAGCCACAGGACAACAGTATGAGACAGGAGAGGACACCTTCAGCCTCACACCAGACATCGCCAGACTCTGCACAGCTTCCAAAATTCAAGATAATGCAGACAGACCACTTTCCTACAGCATATGGAGTAGTAACGGCAATGGAAAAAGAACAACCAGAGCTCAAACTTTCCATTACAGTCAACCTGAAAGGAGAAATAATAATAACACCACAAGACCAACAGACTGCAAATTACTTAGAAAAAGTAAGAGTCCTGCAAGGGAAACCTGTATGCTTGGAAAAGCTGGACCCTTCAGAAAGACGCACACGAGTCGTGCTTTTGGGATACCCAATCGACTTTCCCCTGGATCCAGTACTAGAACACAGGCAAATCCTGAATGCGGAACGATGCCGCACAAAAGTGGACAAGGCAGCGACACGTCAGGTTCTGGTGACCGTCATGGGACATGTGCCAGAAACATTCAGTCTTGGAAATTGGGGAACATACCGACAGAGACCATACGTCCCAGAACCCCTGCGCTGCTTCAGGTGTCAGAAATACGGCCACCATCAGTCACGCTGCACCGGACAGGAGAGATGCGGAGTGTGCAGCCTGAGACATCCAACCGCAGACTGTATAGCCAAGCACAAGGCAAACCAGGCCACAACAGCCAAATGTCCAAATTGTGGAGGCAAACATCATGCCTGGAGCACAACCTGCTCTGCACGGAAAGAAAAAGTGCAGACAGCTCAGGCCAGGATAAACACACAGACCAGCACTACATACACCAACACCAACGTCTGGAACACTCGTACACAGCCACAACAGACACTCACTCTCACAGAGCAAAACTTCCCGAATCTATTAATTCCAAATCAGAAAATACGCAAAAGTGCTGCAGAAATACAGCAAATGCAAAAGAGCAAAAAACAATTACTTTCGGAATCAACACAACAGATATACAGTTTTACCGAGGTCCAGCTGAAAAACATCGTGAAGATCATGGCAGAGACCATTATCAATTGCCTACAGATGACGCAGAACGCCTCACAGCAACAGACTCAAGAAATCACTTGTGTGATAATGGACAAGATCGTGCAGCAGACCACAGTTACACAAGAAATAGACAGTCTGAGACAAGACGGAGCACAAGAGGACAAACAACGCAACATGGACATACAGACTTCCAACAACAGTCGGGTAGTCAAGACACCAGAACATCAACATTTACAAAAGCAACTGCAAGAAGCAGTGACCACCCAAGATCAACAGAATCTTACAACACAAGAGACAGACAACAACAGCCAATGCAGTCTGATATGCAACAACACCAACAAAGACGTATTGAACAGCAGAGATGCACAGGTTCCAAAACACAAGAAACAGCCACGAGCAATCAATGCAGTCCGACATGCAGCAATACCAACAACAAAGTGATGGACCACAGTTATGCACAGATTCCAACAACGCCGGGGATGACCACGAACAATCAATGCAGTCCGATTTGCAGCGACACGACTTGCGAGGTGGAGAATATAGAGGTCGATCCCGAAGAGGAGTTCTGGTAGAACAGGCAACACCAACCGAAACCGTCGTCTGGCCATTACGAATACTGCAGTGGAACATACAAGGTCTTGGAAATAAAAACCACACACTTCAGGAGGCTGCAATCAGCACGAAAGCAGATATAATCGTTTTGGAAGAAACTCTTTTCCCAGCCACGAAATCCTTCAGATTAGCTGGATATCAGCACTATGTTATACCGTATGAGCAGGGGAGACAAAGAGGCTTAATGACCCTAGTCAGGAACACAATACCTAGCAAGAAAATAGACCCAGTTTCATGTGGGGATGGAGTAGAGGTATTAGCAGTAACAGTGAATATGGCTAATATTGAGCTCCTCATATACAACGTTTACAAGCCCCCTAGACGTAAACTAGAAGCAGAGGCAGTGCTTGCCTTGGCCACGCAGGAAAATGTAATTATTGCTGGGGATTTTAATGCTCATCATCAAGAGTTAGGTGCGACTGGGCCAGCCAATGCAGATGGGCGCCATTTAGCTGCAGCTCTGCGAGAAGTACCTGAAATTACACTTCTCAACACTGGGGAACCCACTCACATTCTAGGAGGTTCCCTTGATCTTACATTAATCTCAACAGCACTCAAGCATCAGGCGAAGTGGGAAGTAGACCCGGTGATCACCAGTGACCACTATGCTACTGTCACAACACTAAACATAGAACGACCTCCTACACCACCTGCACAACCTAGGTGGAATTTAAGAAAGGCCAATTGGAATATATACCAAGAAGAACTTGAAAAATGGTATGCAACATACACGCCAACTGAGGATTTGAACATACACGAGACCAATCTGCAGGAAGCCATTGCAGCTGCTGCAAACAAAGCTATTCCAATCATTATCACAGGAAACACAAAACGAAAGAACTATTGGTTCTATAGTAATGAAGTTAAAGAACAGAACCACAGAGTCAACATCTTCAGAAAACATCTAAAGAGAAACCCCACACCAGAAGGAAGAACTCTGCTAAGAGCGGTGATATCTGAAGCAAGACGAGTTTCTAGAGAAGTAAAGGAGGCAAGATGGTTTGAGTGGTGTCAAACTCTAAATGAACATAGTAGTCTTGGCAAGATATGGGGTCAGATTAAAACTATATCAGGTCGACCAGCCCGACCACAGGCATGTATTCAACCATTGCAGGAGGCTGAGAGACTTGCTCTCCAATTTGCAGAAAGAACAGCTTCATATCAGCTTCCTGCAATGGTCCGAAGGCAGCAAGAACAATTAAAACAAGAGAGGTTGACAGTCATTCATGAGAGCATAGCTATAAATGACGAATGTGACTGTCCCTTCACCAAACAAGAACTAATCAGAGCCAAAAAAGGTGGTAAGGACACTGCACCAGGTGCTGATAACATTACATACTCAATGATCGCACATGCAGGTCCTGCTGGAGAACAAGGAATATTGGACGTCATCAATGCATCTTGGCAGCAAGGCAAACTACCAACCTCTTGGAAGAAAGCAGACATCATACCGATTCCTAAGCCGAAAGAACCTGGCAATTACAGACCCATTTCATTAACATCATGCATTAGTAAAACTGCAGAACGGATGGTCTTAAATAGGCTACTGTGGAAGACTGGAGACCTTCATAAACACATATTTGGCTTCACTAGAGGAGTAGGTACTGCCAACTGCATAGCAACATTACTAGGAACAGTTAACTCAGGTCCAGCTATAGTGATCTTCCTTGATCTAGAAAAAGCATTCGAACTTGCAAGCCCGCAAGCAATTTTACACACCTTAGTTAAAAAAGGTGTAAAGGGAAAAATGCTAGCATGGATTCAAGATTACCTAAGTCACAGGAATGCCAGAGTAAAGTTGCAAGGACAAGTGTCGGACTACCACCTGCATGAGAATGGGACTCCACAAGGAGGAGTCCTCAGTCCTAGTCTTTTTAACATCCTTATGGAAAACCTTGTTACCATGACATTTACAGAAGGGGTTAAATTGCTAAGCTATGCTGATGATATAGCATTAGTTATCACAGGTCCCTCACTTCTAAATAAAGCACAAGGGGCGTTAGATAGAGTAACATCGGAATGCAGCGTTTTGGGGCTAAAAATATCTGCACAGAAGTCTAAGGCAATGAGACTAGGCGGCAACACTCCAGACAGGCACCTACGCATTCAAGACATTAACCTTCAGTGGGTTACACAATATCAATATCTCGGAGTGTGGATAGATTTTAAAATGACTTTCAACAAGCAGATTCAATATCTAAAGGAGAAAGCAAAATCACGACTAAATATAATGAGAGCAATCACAGGGCCCCGTCTAGGAGCGGGACACAAAGTGTTAAGAATGTTTTACATACACGCCGTTCGTTCCCTAGTTGATTATGCAGCGCCTGCCTTACTCACTCTTTCTCCTGGTCAGTGGGCAAACGTTGAGGTTATTCAAAACGATGCATTGCGAATCATAACAGGAGCTCCCAGATGGACTAAAATACTGAACCTAAGACTAGAAACCAAGCTAACGTCGATTGAAATAAGGGTAAAAGGGATCGCTGCGTGCATGCTGACCAAGATATTGACTAGACCTAGAATCAGTTCACTTAAAGATATAATCACTGGAGCACTAACTCTGAACAGAAGAGCCTCCAATAGCAACAGGTGGAACCATTGTGCGATAAACACCATCAATTCATTCGATATAACAAACACAGTCACTGAGAAGGGTGTCGACGAAATACATGCAGACTTTGTTATGCAAGCCCCTTGGGAATCTCCGCCAGCAGACTTTAAGATTATGGTTATTGAAGGAAAAAAGAACCAGACAAATCCTCATCTGCTACGTAACATTGCACAGATGCATATAGAAGCAAACATGGCATCCGACATCTTCACTTACTTCACAGATGGATCAGTAGACCAGCAGGGACAAGAAACCGGAGCTGCAGTTAAAGCAGGAAACTCTGTAAATAGTTGGAGGCTCTCAAATGGGTGTTCGACTTTACAAACAGAGATGCTAGCCATTCAAAAGGCTTTGGAACATGCTCTTGCTCAACACCGACAACATGTTATCATACATACAGACTCGAGAACCGCCATTGAAACCTTGCAACAAGAACACATATGTGATAACATACATCTGATCACAAATGTCATATCATTAATGCAAACACTCAAACGACAAGGCCGACGGGTACTTATCAACTGGGTGCCAAGTCATGTGGGAATAATAGGAAATGACATTGCAGACGAAGCTGCAAAACTTGCAACTAAGAGAAGAAATGTAGACATTTACATACCACAGAGTCTATCACAGATTAAGAAAGTAATTAGAAACAGAGCAATGCAAAAGATGTACAGTGACCACAACACAGCAGTTGCAACATCAGGATCTGCGGGTTGGTACAAGAATTCAACCAACTACGAACCACTTAGTTTGATGAAAGGGAGCAGTAGAGCAACAGAAGTACACTTACATCGCATCAGGCTTGGATACCCATGTGCATGGGAAATAGGCTTACAGGTTCCGGAAGATGAGAGGAAATGTCAACACTGTGGAGAAATGCCCGACAGACCACTGGAACATTATCTACCACAGTGCACAGTTACAAACCCATTAAGATTTCAACTTAGATTCAACAGTGCAGAAGAAGTTGTTAAACACATATGGCAAAATCTTACTAAAGCGACCATACGAGTAATAAATACTCATACTCCGCCCAAGTAAAACAGAAACAAGCAACACTTAGTGGGCCAGCCAGAGGCTTAGGGCCCGCGCAGGAATATCCCTGCAAAAAAAAAAAAAGTCATCAATGCTCATACATATACAGTCATCACTGTTCATATATGACTCTCAGACATCACTCTTCATATATGACTCTCAGACATCACTGTTCATACATGAACAGTCAGACATGATGGTTCACCATCCTTGCATCACTGTTCATATTTGAACCATCAGTCATCATTGTTCATACATGTGATGGAAATTTTCCAACACTAATTCATCATTTCTTGTATTATAATACATCATTATTGTATTAACCCATAGTAATTACTAACACTACTAATATGTAGAATTAATTCCATTAATGTTTCCACTGCGAAGCCATATTTGCCAAATTCTTCCTAGTCAGAGTGACGACGTGAGGAACAACTGGCTAAAACATGAATTCTCCCACACAGGTTGGAGAAATATAGAGTTCAGTTAATTACTCTTTCTTCCTGAAATTATTGTTCATTATGAAAGAACTAACCATTTTGCATGTTTATGCGTACTGAGCTCGGCTATTTAACCAAATTAATTTTTCCAGTAAAATATTACTACGGCGTAAAATAAAAACACGTCAACCCTTCTCGTTCAATTTGTGCAATGTTAATTAGATCAATTGCCTTACGAGAAAAGTTATTATTAACCAATATATTTATTGGTGATGATAGTTTAAATTGTACTCCTTCAGTTCCCCCAAATAATTAATAGTAAACCGAAATGGTTTAAGTCCGGGATCGCTCTAAGCGTCTCTGCGCATGCGTGACCGGGAGTAGGAGGAAGGAGGCTGGATTCAAGCACAAGGCGTCGCGTGGTGCACACATTCCTCCACAGACGGCAGCCATTTAACATCATGTGGTCTACAGTACTCAAACTGTTTAATTGTGCGTCTACAATTATAGTCACGGCCCGTAATCACACATCCACAGCAGTGAGCGTCAGGGACAGGCAGATGCGATATCGGCACGCTTTTGTGTTCCAACACGCCTACATTAAGTATACCTTTTGGTTTGATGCATCATTCAAAATTGTGTATTTGTGGGTATCCTGTCCTTAAGTTGTGTGAAGACCACCAATACCACGTTAGTTTCTTACAGGGTTTTAATTCCAATTTCAATGAATATTGGAATAATTTATTGCCTAGTCAATTGCTACTCAAATTTCCCTGATTACAGCGTGTAGACGAGGATGAACCAAGTATTTCTTCCTTCATCTACGATGCTCACCACTGGTGTTTCTTCCTTATTGGAACCTTGTGATCACGACGACGAGTAGCGAAACGGACTTAGTGAAGTCGTCTTACAGATAAGACTAAATCTTGTTTCCTAGAAAATTTGACTAATGCAATTATTAATTTCTATATATACTTCCACATGTGATGATCAAGAGGAATAATATAATGCAATAATTTACTGCTCAGTACTCAATAAGTTTGCATTTATTATTTCTTATGATTTACACTTTCGTCGCAACCTGTCCTCTAAAAAAGAATGTCGCTTTTGGCCGTTTGCCCGTATGGCTGAATATGGACGTAATTTGAAAATGAAAATAAATTTTTGGGATTTTTTTTTTCAACAACAGTAAGTTAAGGATCCTTTGATAGGTTAAGTGGGCAGGAAATTCTCACAAAGTTTCATAACGGTATGAAAAACGTTAATGGAAAGTTTCCTTTTCTAAGCTTGCCGAGTGATCCGGACAACTTAAACAGAAAACGGAACAGTACGTCACTTTTGTGAGTCGATTTCATTTCAAATTACGTCCAAATTTGGCTATAGCGCGCATACGAGCCAAAAGTGACGTTATTTTTAAGAGGACGGGTTGCTGCGCGAGCCAGCATTTCTCCTACCCTAATGGTTTTGGACGTTCCGTGGGAGCTCGCGGGAGTGTGCAGTAATACTGAAAAGTGTAGATTCTTTTCAACTTTTTCACCTTAATTCTCGTCCTAGGTTTTTCAATTTTGTAACAATGTGTTTGTAATAGAATGCTCTACAGAACTCAAAGCAAATCAACTCAAAAAGCCTGGCTTACCACCCTCAGCAATCAGAGAAAGTTACCCAGGAACGCACTAGAGCGATAAAATGTGTTCTCTCCTTTCACTTTGGTCACCTCAATTTTCGTTCTAGGTCTTTCATTTTGGTATCATTGTGTTCGCAATAAAATTCCCAACAGGGGTATATGCATATATTGTCAAAAACCGTGGCGCGCTCCACCCGATGATGTGATGAAAGCAAGTGATGAGATGAGGGAGGAGTGCTGAGCCGTCCATTAGAGAGCGCGGTAATACTTAGAAGTGTACATTCTTTTCAACTTTGTCACCTTAATTCTCATCCTAGGTTTTCCAATTTGATATCAATGTATTTGCAACAGAATTCGCTATACCATTAAAACCATGTGAAGTCCGAAAGCCCGGCGTATCACCCGCACAAAGCAGACAAAGTGAGAGAGAGTTACCCGGGTGCGCTAAAGAGCAATGAAATGTGTACACTTTTTTCACTTTGGTCACCTCAATTCTCGACTTAGGAGGTTCATTTTTAAATCATTGTATTCGCAATAGAATTCCCTACAGGTTTATATGTAAACATAAAGTCCAAAAGCCCGACGTACCACCCACAGCAAACAGAGAAAGTGACGGTGCGTTACCCCAGTGAGTGCTAATAAAGAGCAATAATATGTGTGTACTCTTTTTCAACTTTATTACCTCAATTCTCGTCCTAGGTCTTTCATTTTGGTATCAATGTGTTCACAATGAAAATCCCTACAAGTGTATATGCATATAATGTCCAAAACCGCGGTTTTCACAAAACCAAATATTTTTAATTTTTGACGCTATCCTTAGTCATCAGTGGGTATTGAACTAGTAAACTTTTGACTCCATACTTAGTCATCGGTGAGTGAAAGTGCTTAATAATCTTTATATATATTGATTATTTAATATTTCATGATTCCTTAGAATCTACATTCTAGTTCAGATTCTATTATTTTACTAACCCTATTAATGAACTAATGATGAACCACACTGGTTCCTAGATATATATGAACTTTTAGAAATATCCCCCCCCCCCAAATGTTGATATTTGAGGCTTTTAACTTTAATCAATTAATAATACAGTCCATTCATTGTCTTTAAGTGATTGTTAAATAATTTTAACATAGGCACTGGTTTTATAGCATCAGTCTTATAATCACTTTATTTGTTTTCCCTCTTTTCTCGAAAGAGGGTGGTCCTTCTATTTATATTAACTTTCATAATTAAATAATTCCATATTTGAGTCAAAGCCCCAGATACCCAACATTTTGGTCCTTATCAAACCGGATCCATTCTAATTAATATTAAAATCTATATCGGTTCTCAGGCCTTGTTTGGTCCCGCTTCATAGGCCAAATACTTTGATCTCCTCCCTCTTGATTCTGCGCCTCCTGACGATTTCTCCCTCCATCAGCATCTTGTTGATTCCGTGGATGCCTCTGTTACCTTCAACCCCACTCGTCTCGGTACATGTGTCGTTGCTGCTCCTTCTTAGGATGCAGCTTCCCACTTGGCTGCCTTATCCTGCCTTGGCGAGATCCCTGTTTGGGTCTCAAAGAACGCTCGGTTGAATGCCAGTGTTGGCACTATTCTCCTTCCTCCCCATGTTGCGACCGGTGTTCGGAATCTGTAGGACTGCCACGATGATATTCGGCATATTCTTGATGCCCAAGGCCATTCTGTCCTCCAGGTAGACTCGTTTACCCGTCCCCCTCATGGTCGTTGCTGTTAACCCCTTCGGGTCTTTTTAAGTCAGAAGCATAAGCCTGGCGCCTCTCCTTCCTCCTCCCCGGCGGGTAAGAAGGCTTCACTTTCGCTTTTTAATGGTAGGACCCTTCCACTCTCTGCCATTCACTTTTTGATGGTAGGACCCTTCCACCCTCTGTCATCCTTGCTGGTGCCAGGTGCTCTGTCCAGGAGTACATTCCTTCATCTAGGCTTTGTAGCAAGTGCTGGAGGTTTGGGCATCGTGCCCTCCGCTGCTCTTGGACTGTCTCTCTCTGTCGTTTGTGTGGGGGCGAAGGTCACTCTAAGTCGGAGTGCATTTCTCCCCAGGCTCACTGCCTCAACTGCGGTGAGGCCCATGCTACCTTCTCCCGTGCCTGTATCCATTACAAGCTTGAGGCAGCCTTCCTCAACTTGAAGCGCCGGGAGCATTTATCTTTTCCTGAGGCGAGGTGCCAGGTTCACTGGCTCCCACCTTATGCTAACGTCTCTTATGCTCGCATGTTGTGCTCTTCCTCTCCTCGTCCTTTCCACCTTCCTCAGACCCACAACCGCTTCCGGGCCTTGGACCCTGATACGCCCACTGCCCCCTCCTCTGTTCCTTTGAGTTCTGTCCCGAAGGGTCCCCCTCCTGGTCCTCTGTCTGGGGTTCCCCTTCTTTGTGCCCGGTCTGTCATGTCTCCACTGTCTTCTTCCTTGTCTCCCTCCGATCGTCCGTCCCATCCTTCTCCTCCATCTATTGACTCTCCCCGCCGCCTATCAGTGCAGGCTGATGTCTATCGCTCTCCTAACGGCCGTCGTGTGTGCTCTCGCTCAGCTTCTCCTTTTGAGACACTGGAATCCGTTGCCCAGTATGTAGTTCCTGGGACACCTGTCTCTTTAAGTCAGAAGCGTAAGCCTGGCTCCTCTCCTGCCTCCTCCCCGGCGGGTAAGAAGGCTTCGCTTTCTTCCTCGGCCCCTACTTCTGCCTCTATCGCCCCTTCCCCTCCTATTTCGGTGGTTGCGCCCCCTGTTCCTGCTATGGAGGTTTCTTTGGCCCCCGCTTCCCTCTCGGTTGCTGCCCTTGCTGAGGTGCGCTCCCCTCTTTCTACTCCCCCTCTTCCTGCTGCTGTCCTTGACTACTCCTCTGTTGCCTCCTCCTCCAGACCCCGCCTGTCTGTTCTCCCGCTTCTTTCCCTCTGTCTTTGCTCAGTTTACCCATGCCTCCTAACCTTGACTCTGCTAACCCTGATCTTCTTTAAAGTGCTATGTTGCTCTTTCGCCTTTGTTTCTTCCTTGTTCTCTGTTGTCCTTTCTCTTCCCGATGATGTCTATTCTTCAATGGAACGTTCGGGGTTATTACGCCAATTTCCTTGAACTCCAACTTCTGATTTCGCGATTTTCGCCCCTTTGTGTTTGTCTCCAGGAGCCCATGCTTGGTGCTCGTCCTGGTCACTTTCGTGGCTGTTCCTTTTTCTCCCCCTCCCCCCAGCAACAGCTGGGGCTCCTAACTCTTCTACTCTCTTGATTCGCTCTGATGTTCCCTTTGTCCCCTTACTTTTTCCTTCGCCTCTCCATTGTTCTGCTGCTCGTATCTTTGTGGGGAAATGATACACTGTTTGTTCCATTTATCTCCACCCGAGTGTCCCGCTTTCTCTTCCTGATCTGAAACATCTACTGGACTCCTTGCTGGAGCCAGTGCTCCTGCTGGGTGATTTCAACTGTCGCCATTCCCTTTGGGGTGATGTTCTGACGAACACCCGGGATCGCCTTCTTGAGCCGTTTATCCTCTCTTCTTCTCTGTCTCTTCTGAATTCTGGTAAGCCCACGCATTTGGACTCTCGGACTCGCACCCTTTCCTGTCTTGATCTTTCTCTTTGCTCGTCTTCTCTTTACTTACATTTCACGTGGCATGTTCTTGATGACCTCCATGGCAGTGACCATTTCCCCATCCTTGTTGCCTTTTTCTCTTTTCGCCCTCCGCTCTCCTTCCCTAGGTGGCAGTTTGCTAAAGCAGACTGGAATCTATTTACCCTCAGTGCTGCTCTCTCCGATCCCTCCCTTCTGCCTCTCCCTCGCTCTCTCCTCCTTTTCATGACACTGTCTTCGACACTGTCCTCCGCTCTATTCCTCTTGGGGTCCACGGAAGTGCGTTTCCTGGTGGAATGCAGACTGTGCTCGGGATGTTCGTTGTAAGCGTTCAGCCTGGAAGAGACACCGCCGTCGGCAGATAGCCGATTCTTTCTTTTCTTTCGGAAGGCGAGTGCAGTGGCCCGTAGGGCCATCCGTTCGGCTAAATGTGAATGTTGGGCATCTTTTGTCTCCACCATTATGTCCAAAACTCCTCTGCCACAGATCTGGAAGCGTATCCACAAGATAGCGGATAAGTTTGTTCCCGATGTTTCACCGGTCCTTCACCTCTGTGGTACTCTTGTGGCAGACCCGTTGCAGGTCACTATGGAACTGGGTCCCCACTTTTCTTCTGGTAGCTCTGGTCTTCATCTTCCCCAATCTTTCCTTCTTCATAAACCTGTCCTCGAGTCTCGTCCTTTAGATTTCTGCACTCGTCTTCGACTTCTCTATAATGATCCCTTCTCTCTCTCTGAACTTCGTTCTGCCCTGGCCCAATGCGGTTCTATGGTGGTGTCTCAGTATTTACTGAGTCTGTATAATCAGATCTGGGAGTCGTCGTCAGTCCCTGAGGACTGGCTCGATGCCATTGTCCTCCCTGTTCGCAAACCAGGTTCTCTGGGAACATCTCCTAAGGACTTTCGCCCTATTGCCCTCACAAGTTGTGTCTGCAAACTCTTTGAACGTATGCTTAACGTTCGTCTGATGTGGTTCCTGGAACACCATCACCTCCTCTCCCCTTCTCAATTTGGTTTCCGGAAGTGCCGCAGCACAACAGATGTCCTGGTGAACTTGGAGGTCTATGTTCGTACTGCTTTTGCTGCAAAGACCTTCGTTGTTGCCATCCTTTTTGACCTGGAAAAGGCTTACGACACCACTTGGCAATATCATATTCTATCCCAGCTTCATTCTTTTGGCCTTCGTGGTCATCCCCCTCTCTTTCTCCGCAACTTCCCCTCTCGTCGTTCCTTTCGGGTGCAACTTGGTACCGCTCTCTCTCTGACTCTTTTCAGCAATACGAAGGTGTGCCCCAGGGTAGTGTTCTGAGCACTTCTCTTTTTCTGGTTGCCCTCAATGGTCTTCTTTCCTCTCTTCCTTCAGGCGTTTTCTCCGCTCTCTATGTCGATGATCTTACCCTTTGCTGTCAAGGTGATAATTCGCCTCTCCTTCAACGCTGGTTTCAACTTGCGATTGATGCCGTGTCGTCTTGGGCCACCAATCATGGCTTCCAGTTCTCTATTACTAAGACTTGTGCTATGACTTTTACACGGAAACCGGTCGTTCTTCGTCCCTCTTTGTCACTTTATGGTCGTCCCCTTGAGTACAAAGATTCCACGAAGCTTTTGGGGATATTCTTTGACACTCGTTTGTCTTGGTTTCCTCATATCTCTTACCTCCGTGTTGAGTGCTCTAAGGCCCTTACCCTCCTTCGGGTATTGTCCCATACTTCTTGGGGAGCAGATAGGCGCACTCTCCTTGCTTTACATTCCTCTCTCGTCCTGTCTAAGATCGATTATGGTTGCCCTGCTTACTTGTCTGCTTCTCCTTCCACTCTTCGCCATCTTGATGCTTTGCACCATACTGAGTTGCGCCTCAGTTCTAGTGCCTTTCGTTCGACTCCTGTCCTCAGCTTGTATGTTTGACACTGGCTTCCTATCTCTCCAGGACCGCCATGATCGCTACTGTCTTCGCTATCTAGCGTGGTCCTTGCAACATCCTTTCTCTCGCCTCTGTCGTGCTTTAACTTTTACCCCTCCTGTGGTTCCTGAGCCTCTTCACCTCCTCCCTCTTTCTGTCCAGTTATCTCGCTTACATTATTCTCCTTCCATTCGTATTTCTAATATTTCTCCTCGGGTAGTTCCCTCTTTGCCCACGTGGAGAGGCCCTCTTCCGCAGTTTTGTACGTCCTTGACCTGTATCCTTAAAGCTTTTACCCCTCCTACGGTTCTAAAACGCCTTTTCCTTGAGCACTTTTCTTCTCACTCCCACTCCATTTCCATCTTCACTGATGGGTCTAAGTCTGCGGACGGTGTTGGCTACATTGTTGTTTTTCCTGATCACACTTATATGTGTCGCTTACCTCCGGAGACTAGCATCTTCACAGCGGAGCTTTATGCTATTCTCTATGCTCTTTGTCTCCTGCTCTCTCGTTGTCAATCTTCCTTTGTGGACTCGCGTAGTGTCCTCATGGCTCTCAGGTCCGTTAATCCGGTTCATCCAGTGGTTGTCGAGATCCAGCATTGGCTGATTCTTGTTCACAGTAAATTTAAGTCGGTTGAGTTTTGTTGGGTTCCCAGCCATATTGGTATCTCTTTAAATGAGCGTGTGGATGCTGACACCAGGGAGGCTGTCCGCTCTTATCCCATCTCTCGTAAAGGTATTCCTTATTCTGACTTTTACTCGGTTATCCATTCTTCCATTCTTACCCTTTGGCAGGCTTGTTGGTCATCTGTAACTGCTAACAAACTGCGCTCTCTTAAAAGTTATGTGCCCTTGTGGCCGTCCTTCTACAACCGTAACCGGCGATGGGAAACGGCTCTGGCGAGGTAGCGTATTGGCCATACTCGCTTAACTCATGGTCACTTGATGGAGCACCGCCCTGCTCCTTATTGTCCTAATTGCATTGTCCCTCTTACAGTTGTGCATATCCTTGTTGAATGTCCTTCCGGGACGAGTGTGTGTCTTGTTTTCCGACCGTCCCCCGCGGTCATGTGTCTCTCGATAGTATTCTTGGTGACTCGGATACTTTCGATATCGTTCGCCTTATGCATTTCTGTTCTCATACTGGAATCCTTGGTGATATTTAGCGCCCTCTGATTATCCCGCGCATTTAATGGTACTATATAGCCTTCCCGGTTTTGTGCCTTCTTTTTGATAATTACTTACTTAATATTTACCTAGTCTTTGATATATAAATTATAAATCATACCACATATGGTGGTCTAATCTACTATTATACTACAGTATTAAACACCAAAGGGCCTTATCTGATACTGTTGGTGGGGCCTGCTAAGGCTGTGTAATTGTAGCATCAGAATTGGGTGTGGCCCTGTGTCTCAGAGTGCCACGAATGACAGCTATCTGGAGGCTTGCAAGGCTTGATGTGCAACAGGTAAAAATTCCTATAAAAATGTTGGGAGCCAGCTTCTTGCTTCACTAACTTCCCTCACAATTACCTGTTTGGGATGTAAGGAATTAATATTGGTTCCCTAAACATATAAGTACAGGTATGGCATGGAATATGTGTGTGTATTGAGCTGAGTAAACGTACTTGGTTATGGGTTTTCTCATGCTAATAACCGGCCATCAATCTATATTAAATGATGCATCAAATAAAACAGAATACAAGGTAGACGGATACTCAAGTGCTGCTGTTTGTAGCAGAGGTGTTACTGTTGTAGATTTCTTGGGATAGATTAAGTCTATCGTGCGAGACTAGTATCACAACTCTCTCAGGAGCACTCGTTTCGTGTTGTTTTGTTATGATTCTGTGGTGTATCTGGCGACGCCCTAGGGGAGACGTCCTAAAATATTTGGTGGTTCTATTTATGATTAAGGAATAGAGAGTTAAGCTATATTCCTGGTGTTGGAAATTATATTCAGTCCTAGTGAACAATTTTTTATTAACTTTAAACACTAGACTGTTGTTTAAAAGAAATAGAGTTAATATAAAGATACGTCTTGTTGTCGACGTCACGAAATATCCGTTCTCTGATTTCTTTAATGGGTAACTTATGTTATTTTGCGTGTCGGACTTCTGACACATTCCTTAGGAACACGGGTCGAAGTCCCGGTAAGGACTGCGATCACTTTATTCCTCTCCATCAGAATTATAGTGTTGCTTTAATTTGAGTTTGCATTGTTGTGCTGCAGTCCTTTGGGGATGGATGTCCCGTACTGGCATTTCGGGTGCTGGAAGTCGTTGAACGTCTTCTTTTCCTGCCAGTTCTGAAGGAACTAATTTCTCTAATGTTTTGAGAGTAGTATTGCCTCGGCATTTCACTTTCACTAGTCTCAAGATGCCCTGTCTGTCTGGATGAACAGAGATGATTTGGCCTATAGGCCACTCTGAGCGTGGCCCATCGTTGTCCACCAGAACTATGTCACCAGGGTTCAAGTTAATTCTGTTATAGGGGTTGTTCGCCCCATAATGATACTCCCTCAGAGCAGTAAGGTATACATCTATCACCCCTGATAGATGTTTGAAACGTTGAACCAAATCACTCTCTCGGACATATGAAGGATCCTCTGGCTTCTCGTCCGTAAGAGTCACTAAGGTGTTGAGAGGTCTCCCATACATCTGATGAGCTGGACTTAATGGTTCATGCTGCAAAACATCATCAGAGAGGTAGGTAAGTGGTCGGTTATTAACTCATGCTTCTAACGCTATGGCTACGGTTTGGAGCTCCTGTAGGTCAATCTTTTGGCAGTGTAGGGTTTTCCGTAGAGAACGTTTCACTGTACCAATCATGCATTCATAGAAGCCTCCGTGCCATGGTGCTCTGGGAGTTATGAATTTCCAGTGGCACTGTCGTTGATTTAGGGATGTGCGCACCTTTGGGTGTGTCCAGATTTTCCTCAGACATACTTCTCCAGCCACTAACTTGGACCCCCATTGTCTGAGATCACTAACTTAGGACAGGGTCTACATTAAGCAAACCTGCGGAAAGCCTGTAAGAATGCCTCGGCACTCATATCTGGAGTCACATCTAGAGATGGACTGCCCTTGTTGTGGCACAAGTGAAAAGAGAGATATATGCCTTTACTGGTTTTTTGTCCTTGGTGCTTGTTAGTATTAGTGCTCCTGTGAAATCTACTCCTGTAGTCTCAAAGGGACGAATATGTATAATGCATTCCTTTGGAAGTGGAGGAGGGCCTGAATATGGACACACTCTGGCATCGTATTTTCGGCAAATAACACAGGATTTAATTATGGATTTTACTGTCTGCCTACCTTGGGGTAGCCAGTACTGTTGTCATAAGTCTGTTAGAGTATCTAATAACCCACCATGCAGAGTGCTGTATTTGTGTATGCGTAACACAATTAGTTTGCTTACTATGTGGTGATAAGAAAGCAATATTAGATTTTTTTGCTTCCAGATCTATGTCCGCATGCTGTAAGCAGCGTCTGCATCAGATTATGTTATAATTGTTGGTATCCACCCAGAGACTCAGATCATTTTGTAGCTTCTTAAGAACATTGTCAAATTCTGTCACGAATGTGTCTGCCTTAGCTCTTTTGACCCGGTACCTTAGGGCACTAGGGAATTTATTCTTGATTCCTATTTTCTTTAGAAAATCAAACACTACTTGGGTGACACCTATTAGTTTGTTCAGTTCAGAGTACCGATTAGGATCAATTACCAAACTCCGAGGTAGTTCTTGGTTCTCAGTGGGAACAGTGACATTGGTCACAATGACTTGTGGCTTTTGTTTAGGCCACTGTGTCACTGACTAGCCACTGAGGTCCATTGAACCACATCTCTGCCTTTGTTAATTGCCGTAAAGTCAGGTTTCGGGAGAGATAGTCAGCTGGATTCTCTTTGGTGGGTACATATCTCAGTTTATACCCTGCCGACAACTCTCATATTTCCTTAACGCGGTTAGTCACGTAAGGATTTTTACTATTATTGTTTTTCACCCACTGTAGCACTACCTCATCATCTGACCATACCACTGTTTCTTCAAAGTGGATGTTGCTTAAGGCCTTGATCAGATAATGAGCCACTCTTACACCTAGCAGTAAGGCTGTTAATTCCATTTGTGGCAATGATCGTTTCTTTAACGGTGCCACTCTGGCCTTTGATGTGGGCAAATTGGCTTGCCCATTTGAGACCAGGTAAGCTACTTTGCCATAAGCCTTTCCTGAGGCATCACAGAATACATGTAGCCTAATTGGTTCCCTATCACTTACTGTGTTCCGAGGGAAATTGAGACTCTTAAGATACTTAATAACTCTTTCACTAGCCCTTGCCATTTTTCTTGTAAGGTAGGTGTTAGAAGATCATCCCAGCCTATCTTTTGTTGCCAACATTCCTGCATTGTCAACTTCCCATTAATTAAGATTGGACTTAATAGTCCCAGTGGGTCTAAGGGTTTACTGACTTGTAAGAGTAATTTTCACATTGTTAGGTCGGTGGTATTTGGCTCCACCTACTTGATTGTCAACTGATCTGCTGGCATAGCCCATTCGACGCCTAGTACCTTTGTCTTCTCGGGTTTAGGTACTATGTTGTGGGGCCCTCTCAACCTCGTGGCCCCAACCCAGGTGTCGGAAAACCCGACACCATTTAATAATATCACATTCAACAGGCAGATAATATTGCTGCCGTTGTATAAACAAGTTACCCTTAGAAAATGTAGCCTGTAGTGGAATTTTCCGTCAATAGAAAATGGGATATCATTGCCACATACTATTATAAATTCACCAACTATTGTGTTGGGAATTATTCTTAAATACATTAGTCTTAGGACTTTTTATATCATAAAAACATCTCATTTGAATTAACCTAATTATCAGTATCAAAATGAAGTAAATGTGACCCTTCTATCACTTACTGATATCTAGACAGTAGGCCAGTAGCGTCAGTGAGTAGAGAGGGGTCAGCCATTGTTGTTAAGACCAGGGGCGCAGGGGAGCAAATTCAGCTCCTATAATTTCTCTTGGACGAAGTGTAATAGAGATCATATTAGTGCTCTACCATCATCAACACGCTGTCAACAATAAACAAGGGAAGTATTCTACCGAAACCTGTTTATCTAAGCATTTCTGGGCAGTTAAATGTTAGGTAGATATTGGGCGAACTGGTTAGAATGCGAACCAGCCTCTTAAATAAAGGTAATTAAGCCTTGGTCCTTATTATCTAATATACAGTGTTTTCTCTGATATAACTGTCATATATTAGGTTTCTGGCTTTACAGCTAGTGCCCTTTGTCAGGAACAAGAAGAGGAAGCAAGACTTGATACATTAGTTACTGGATGATGGAAACTGCCTCAATCGAGGATAATTTGGTGTCAATATCCTAGTTATACCTGGTGGACTAAGCCTGCTGTATAATAAGATAAGGAACCTCCTCAATGTATACCAATATATGTAGTTTAATACTGTAGTTTGATTGGCTGCATATATATAAATTTAATATAACCCCCCCCCTAATGTGTAAGGATCGATTTGTGAGATTATTGCAGAAATACAGTCCACTTAATATCATACCAATTGCTATCGAAATATATAAACTAACGCAAATATAAATTCTATATAAATTCATATAAGTTAAATAAATATAAATCTCACAGGTCGGTTCCCACACCAGGGAACCAGGGAGTATTCTCTTGCACCATCGGTCTGTGTCAAGTTTGGTTAAAGGCAGTGTGTCCTGTGGAGGCAGGAATGTACTAGATGATCCTTAAGTGACTTTCCTCGTCTCCAGGCCAGCATTGGAGGTGATTGGACAAACCTAGACCAAGAAGGGTGGTCCCCATATATGTTTCTCAGCCAGGTCCAGATATCAGTCAGGGCATTATGGAGAGGGCTTGCTAGGCCGTTAAAATACAGTGATGGAAGGATCCATACCGACTGAGGGTCTGGAGTGGGGGCCTGTATGAGGAGCTCTGACCTCGTCTTCAGGTCTAGTTTGTTTTTAGCCGTCGCTATTACTCGTTCTGGGTATCCTCTGGCTGAGAACATGTCCCAGAATTCTAGAAGTTGAGTAGCAAGTGTGTCTTCAAGGCTGTTTATCCTCTTCAAACGTAGACGTAAGGAGTAGGGTAGGGAGTTGTTCAAGGAGGGGGGGGGGGTTGACTGGAGTCGTATCGTAGATACGTGTGCAGGTTCGTGGGCTTGTAGTAGGCCCTCGTGTGATGGAGCCTGTCCTCACTGCCAATGAGCACTGTTGTATCCAGGAAGTTTATCTCTGTTTTACTCTGCTCCAAGGTGAACTTCTGATTTTCGTGAGCTGTATTTGTCCAGGCATAGGAGGACTGGAGGAGTGTGTCTGCTCCAGTCATTATACCGAAAATATCATCAATATAACGGAAGTACATGTCTGGTTTATCTGGGCGGAGTGCTCTCTGGTGCTCAAAGGCCGTGTGAACAAAGATTTCCGCTATAGCCACACTACTTGATACTCCAATTGCCGTTCCCTTTACTTGTCTGTAGGCTGCTGAATCGAAGGATAGAATTGTATCCCTCATGACATGCAGATTCGCTTCCTCCAGGAGGGCCCTTGATGGGGGCCTCCAAACTCCTGCGTCTCTGAGGGGCTGGCGTATGAGGTGTTTATGGTCGTCGAAGTACGTCGAGACCAATCTCGCTGCCTCCCGTTGGGGGATGCTTGGGTAGAGGGAGACTATGTCGAGGGAGAACAGGGTCATGTTCTCTGGGACGGGTCCTCTGCTTCCATTCAAATCCCTCAGTTTCAGCAAAAGATCAGTGTGGTGTCTGTGTGTAGCTGAGATAGTCTTGGTAGTAAGGTTGATGTAAAGTCATTCCTGGTTACTGACTTTAATAATAATAAACGATTACATGATAGAGTAGCTCCCAAGCTTGGCAGGCGTCCTGTGTGCTCTTGTTTACGTCTTCTAGTCTAGTGGCGTCCAGCCGCCGCACATAGAAAACGGATGGTACCATTTTCTGTGAACATGACATCCCTCCTTTTCTTTAAAAAGAATGAATACAGGATGTCTACCATGCTTGTAGCACAAAGCAAAGTTATTGACACAAAGTAAGTTATTAACATATCAAGAGATATTGCATACATTTAACATTAATTAAACACACAAAGAATTTAAACAATCTTAACCACAAAGGATTTCAATGTTAAAAATACATATGCAATGTTAAACAAACATGAAAGAAACTGTAATACAAAGTTACAAAATATTGAATGAGAGATCTGCATTATTCAAACAATATTAAATTTAGTTTAGCATAACAAGTAAATACTTTGCATTACATAGGAACACAATTAATCATCATATCGTGTAGGGCGTTTAACATGACGTTTTGGACGAGAGTCCTTAAGTACAAGAATATCCCTCGATGAATTGTTTATCGAGTTATAACTCATTTTTTCTTTTTCTTTTGCACGACTTTGCACTTCATCATTTTCTACACTATTTGGAATCACTTTGAAATAAGCCATATTACGTGTTATACTATGATCTCTATTACTCGCTGTTACCATAGTTCCTTTTACACTAATCACTTTATATGGTTTTGTATCATACGGCATATCTAGCTTTCCCTCTTTTTTCTTTTTAACGAGAACAGTATCTCCAACCTTTATGAATTGTTCCTTTGCACGTTGATCATGAGCAATTTTCATTTTGCCCTTGGCTAGTGCATCCTTCTGAGCGAGACGTTTATCCGTTACCTTGGCTGGCATGACAGGTAGTGCGATTCTCATAGGACGTCCAAATAAAAGTTCGCCAGGCGACTTGCCCAGTGTTCCATGCGGTGTTGCACGGTAGTTCCTGAGAAAAGCATACATAGCTTGTTTCCAGGATCGTCCTTCGGCATGAGCACAGCGTACAGCTTTCATGAGAGGTTGCATGAATCTCTCTACTTCTCCATTTGCTTGAGGATGTAGTGGCATCACACGGCGGTGTTTGAATCCAATATGCTCAGCAAAGTTGACAAAGTCTTGTCCATTAAATGGCGGTCCATTGTCTGTCTTGACAACTTCAGGAATGCCAAAGTTTGAAAAGATCTTGTCGAGTTTCGGGATGACAGCCTTTGCAGATGTGGAAGTGATGATTTCTACTTCTGGATAACGTGAGTGATCATCAATGACTACCATCAAGTACTCTCCAGTTGGTAGCGGTCCACAGAAGTCCATCGATACTTCCATCCATGGTGCAGCAGGTAGTGGTGAAGGTTGTAGAGGTGTTGGTCTTGAAGTATCCACTGCAGCTTGGCAAGGGACACAGGCATCATGCATGTCCTTAGCTTGACGATCAATGCCAGGAAACCACACCTTTTCTCGTAGCAGCTGTTTGGTCCTTACAAGACCTTGGTGTCCTTGATGTGCAAGCTTCAGAGCACGTTGCTGGAGAACAGCTGGAATGACGATACGAGTACCTCGCAGCACGGTGTCGCGTTGTTGCGTAACACTTAATTCTGTCTGGATGCGTTCAAGTGCTTTGAATGCATCTTGGTCAACTCCTGAGGGTGGGATGCGTGGAAACTTTTTCTTAGTCAATGCATCCACTGTTGCTTGCAGAGTTGGGTCCTCTAGGGTTGCAGTACGGATTTCATCAAGAGTGAGAGCCTTAGGGACTGCATCACAGGTTACAGAGTGTACATATTCCTCGGCAACTTGCTGATGCTTGGTGATGGTGAAACTGTTGGCAGGATGTCGACTGATGTAATCAGCGGGATTGCCTGCACCTGGCTTGTATTTCACCGTAAAGTTGTATGGTTGCAGACGAAGAGCCCATCTCTCAATGCGAGCTGGTGGTTTGGACTTTGGATTATTGAAGATGGTCTCCAACGGTTTGTGGTCAGTGACTATCGTGGTAAAGGGTGCACCAAGCAGATACACATTGAAGTGTTCACAGCCCCATACAAGAGCAAGAGCTTCCTTCTCTGTCTGACTGTATCGTTGCTCAACATCTGTGAGAGAACGGCTGGCATAGGCAATTACTACTCTTGAATCTGGTTGACCAGGTTTGTGTTGGGCTAACACAGCACCTAAACCAACAGGACTAGCATCCACCGTTAACTCAGTGTCCATTGATGGATCAAAGTATGCAGCAGTCGCATTTTCTACTAGTGCATCTTTCACAGCATCAAATGCATTTTGCTCGACATCGCTCCAGTACCATGATGCATTTTTCTTCAGGAGCTCACGTAGAGGCTTCGTAATGGTAGCAAAATCTGGAATGAAGCGAGAACAGTAGTTTGCCATTCCCAGAAAACTATGTACTTCAGTGGATGTTGAAGGAGGTGCAGCATTCTTGATATCTGCAACTTTCTTAGGATCTGGAGATAGACCTTTGTCACTAAGTACATGTCCAAAGAATTCAATTTTATGTTTATTGAACTCACACTTTGCTCGGCTTAGCGTCAAATTCTTTTCTCGTAAGCGTTGCAATGTTGCACGAAGAGCTTTGTCGTGTTCAGCTTGGGTACGGCCATAAACAATGATGTCATCAGACATGTTGTCAGCATTAGGTATATCTTGCAATACCTGGCTGATGATGTGCTGGAATACTTCAGCAGCACTGTTAATACCAAAACTCAGGCGCTTGTACCTATACAGACCTCGATGTGTCGTAAACGTTGTGATGAATCGACTCTCATCATCAAGTTCAAGCTGATGATAGCCCTTGTTTAAATCTAACTTGCTGAATACAGTTGCACCATTCAAGCGGTAAATCATATCATCTACAGTGGGTGTAGGATGGCGTTCACGCATTATTGCCTTGTTGGGAACACGCATGTCTACACAAATGCGTATCTCATCTGGATTCTTCGGCTTTGGTGGAGTGACAATTGGGCTTACCCATGGTGTTGGGCCTGTTACCGGTTCAATGATATCTAGTTCTATCAGCCTATCCAGTTCGGCATCGACTTTCTTGCGAGTATGGAATGGTTGTCGGCGATGTGGTTGGGCAACTGGAATTACATCTGGGTTGATATGCAGATGTACCTTGCTATCAGTATAACAACCTATGGATTTAAACCGATCAGAAAATTCAGCAACAATAGCATCAACATTGTTTGCAGATTCCACTGCTACAGCATTAGAAAGCTGAAGTAGCCCCAATTTGGTTGAAGTCTTGTAACTGAGTAAAGACTCCTTTGCATTCCTAACAACATGGAATGTAGTAATGAGCATTGCATTCTTTGACTTAATCTCTGCAGTGAAAGTTCCAATCACTGGTAAGGCTACCTTTGAAGCATAGGCAGTGGCTTTACCATTGTATTTTCAAGCTTTGGGAATTGTTTTTTAAATTTTTCATAGTGGCACTCAGCAATGGTGTCAATGTTTGATCCAGTGTCAATAAGAATTTTGAGACAAATGCCAGCAATGTATACTATAGTCTCTGGGTTGTTTGGAAGATCATTCCATTTTGTGATTGATTGTACTCCATAAATATAATCACATTCACTGTCATCTGAGACTGGTTGTAATGAAATGTTGTCTTGTATATTATTAACATTCTTGATTTGAGGTGCAATATTGTGTTTGCCACCTCGACTCCTATGACTTGATCCTCGTACATTGCTTTTATTTATTGATTGTGGTTTCTTTAGTGCGGAACGACACATAGCACCAAAATGATTTAGTTTTCTACACTCATAGCACTTCTTACCTTGAGCAGGACAAACATTATCTTGGTGTGGGTAGTCTCCTCCACAATTGTAACATTTATTATTGACAACCTCTGATGTGAGTCGTTGTGACTGCTTGAGTCTTGTTCCATGACTCCAGTTGTGATGTGGTTCTCGGCTCAATTTAATGTTAGGTTTGGCATGATATCTTCTACGATCATGGTGTACTCCCTGAACCTTACATACTTCATGACTGTTAGTAACAGTGGCAGAACCGTTGTTGGCACTGCACTCCATGACACGAGCATCACGTGCAGCATCTTCCATTCGACGAGCCATATCCAGTATCTTGGTAAGAGAACTTTCATCATCAACAAGTTCTAGAGCTCTTCGACGAAGACGTGTAGATGTGCATGTTTCAATTATTTGCTGTTTGATTTCTTTGTCAACATCAGCAAACTCACAATGGGTTGCTAAACCCTGCAGACGTGTATGGTATTGATCAACAGTTTCATTAGAGAGTTGTTTTGCTCTCCTGAAATGCATAATTTCCATAGCAGTATTTTGCCTTGGTTTGAAATGCTCAGTTAATTTGGCCTTGGCAGTGTCATAATCTTTAGCACCACCAGTATCTTTCAGTGTATCAAAGATGTCACAAACTCTATCACCTGCATAGTGAAGCAGAAAGGCACGCTTTCTTTCAGCACTTTTGATATCAGAAACTATCAACAAATTTTCAAACCTTTTAAGCCATTTGACCCACCTCTGTGACAGGTTTGTCTGGTCACAGTCAGGATCAAATGCAGGAAACTGAGGTATATTTGCCATTTTTACTGAATAAATTTAAACTTATCACTTAAAATGTTCCTCAGAATATATAACACTTACTGCACTGTATATGTTATTTAAGAATTCACTGTAATTACTTTAATTTTGCAAAGCACACAAGCATTTTAATGCAAAAGTTCACAACAGTGCACAACACAGCAGCAACTGACTTCTTACCTAGCCCTTGTGTACATGTGTTGTTACTACTCACAGCAACACAGCAGTTGTTAGCAGTTGGTACAGCAATTGGCAGCAGTTGGCAGTAGTAGGCAGCAGTAGGCAGCAGTTGGTACAGCAGTAGGCAGCAGTAGGCAGCAGTAGGCAGCAGTTGGCAGCAGTAGGCAGCAGTTGGTTCACAGCGTGAAGAATTTTGTAGCACGAAGCGTCGTTTCGTAACCAAAACATCGGGTTTTGTACACTGCATCAAAGCGTCGTTTCGTACACAGCGTCGGCAGATTCCTCTCTCACAGCAACAATCAGCACAGCTTGGGTAGCGCACAGCATTGGCCAGCACACAGCAACGGCCAGCACACAGCAACGATCAGCACACAGCAACAGTCAGCACACAGCATGGGGTTGCATACAGCATCGGGTATGGTGCTCAAAGACAGCTTCTCCTTCCTCCTCTGGGCGAGACAGCATGCTCCTTCCTTGTGTTTTGTTGAACAAAATACCTGCGTTCCCAGTTCATCCTCGTCACAAAAATATAACATGCAGTTAATGTTAATATTTGTTATTCTTATTTTTAGGGAAGTGGAGGAGCCACATGGGAGCCTGGAGCTGCCACTACCCCTGGTGTTGATCACGGTGGCGTCACCGACGTCAACCCTTTACCCCTGGAGGAGTCACATGAGAGCCTGGAGCTGCCACTACCCTTGGTGTTGATCACGGTGGCGTCACCGACGTCAACCCTCACCCCCTGGAGGAGCCACATGAGAGCCTGGAGCTGCCACTACCCCTGGTGTTGATGACGGTGGCGTCACCCACGTCAACCCTCACCCCCTGGAGGAGTCACATGAGAGCCTGGAGCTGCCACTACCCCTGGTGTTGATCACGGTGGCGTCACCCACGTCAACCCTCACTCCCTTGAGGAGTCACATGAGAGCCTGGAGCTGCCACTACCCCTGGTGTTTATCACGGTGGCGTCACCCACGTCAACCCTCACTCCCTGGAGGAGTCACATGAGAGCCTGGAGCTGCCACTACCCCTGGTAGTGATCACGGAGGCGTCACCCACGTCAACCCTCACCCCCTGCTAATGGAGGAACCCTGGAGGAGCCACATGAGAGCTTGGAGCTGCCACTACCCCTGGTGTTGATCACGGTGGCGTCACCGACGTCAACCCTCACCCCCTGGAGGAGCCACATGAGAGCCTGGAGCTGCCACTACCCCTGGTGTTGATGACGGTGGCGTCACCCACGTCAACCCTCACCCCCTGGAGGAGTCACATGAGAGCCTGGAGCTGCCACTACCCCTGGTGTTGATCACGGTGGCGTCACCCACGTCAACCCTCACTCCCTTGAGGAGTCACATGAGAGCTTGGAGCTGCCACTACCCCTGGTGTTTATCACGGTGGCGTCACCCACGTCAACCCTCACTCCCTGGAGGAGTCACATGAGAGCCTGGAGCTGCCACTACCCCTGGTAGTGATCACGGAGGCGTCACCCACGTCAACCCTCACCCCCTGCTAATGGAGGAACCCTGGAGGAGCCACATGAGAGCTTGGAGCTGCCACTACCCCTGGTGTTGATCACGGACTGTCGACTGGCAGCGTTGGTCCAGGCCTGTGTCTCTGTGTCTGTCCCCTTCTGTGACTGTCTGTCTCTGACTCTCTCTATGTGGCTCTTTGAATATCTGTATCCTTCTGCTTGTATATGTCTCTCCCATGATCTCTCTTTCTCTGTGTGTCTGTATCCCTTTCTGTGTCTTTATCTCACTATCTTTCTGTGTCCATCTCTCTTTCTCTCGCCATTCTGTCTCACTCTCCTTTCTCACTCATATCTCCCACTCTTATGTCTTTCCTCTCTCTTCTTTTTCCTCTCTTCCTTCTTCCCTCTTTTCTCACTCTTTTCTCTCTCTCATTCTTCTCACATTTTATTATTTATCTTTCTTTAATCTTCACTTCTATTTGCAGACGATGAGTCACAATACCGTGGCTGAAGATATGATGACCAAACCACACACCAGAAGATGTTGAGCAGACGACGACGTTTCGGTCCATTCTGGCCCATTATCAAGTCATATGTGAGTTGCTGTATTCACTTTTTTGTCTTCTCTTTTCGTTTTTCATTCTTCTGTCTTTTCTCTCCATCTCCTCTTTTCTTATCTGTCTCTTCTGTCTCTTATCTCGCTTCTCTCTTGTCTCATCTTTCTGTTCTTATTTCTATCTTCTCTACATTCTCTACTTTATACTCTCCACCCTTTGTTCTCCCTCTATTCTCTTCATTCTCCTCTCTATCCTCTGTTTTCTCTCTCCTCTAATTTCTATTTTATCTCTTCTCTGTCACTTCTCTCTCTCCGCTCGCATCTTTTTTCTTTCTTCTCTCTTCTCTATCATTTCTCTATCACGTTTCTCTTCATTTTTCTCTCCTCTTCTCTCCTTTTTGTATTTTTTTCCTCCTCTGTCTTCTCTCTTTTTTCTCTTTTCTCTCTTCTCATTTCTCTTTCAATATCTCTTTTAGTCTTCTCTATCACTTCTGAATCTCATTTCTCTATCCTTTCTCTTTTCTTTCCACTTAATTCTCATTTATATTTTTCCTCCCTTGTCTCTCTTCCATTTTCTCTCTTCTCTTCCTTCTCTTCTTTTTCTCTCCTGTTCTCTTTTCTCTCATCTCTTCCTTCTCTTCTTTTTCTCTCCTCTTCTCTTTTCTCTTTTCTTTTCTATTTCCTATCTCTTCCTTATCAATTTTATCTCTTTCCTCTTTATCCCTGCTTCTCTCTCATATCTTTTTTTCAATTATATGCTTATTCTTTCTCTTTCCTACTGTTATCCTGCTATCTCTGTTATTTTATCTCGTCTCTTCTCTTCTCTGTTACTTTATCTCTTCTCTTTACTCTTCTTTTCACTCTTCTGTACCTTTTCTCTTCTTTCTTATGTCTCTTTCTTCTATTTTCCCCTTTCTGCAGGCGGCAGTCCGTCCTCCAAACAAAGACCCAAAAGTGATTCCATGCACCCGCCAAACCCCCTGTTTATGAATGAAAAACGGTTTACACACGACTCACAACTGTTGACGTTGAACACGTCCGGAACAAGCTTCACCCGCGTACTACAAATACAAATAATCGCCAACAGAACCTAAACACCTAACCTAACCTATGTCTATATATGCACAACATGCTAATATATTATAACGTTAATTTATATTTGAGAAAATTCCCGTTAGAATGAACAGCATATCCAAATTTATGAAGGCGTCTGTGGGATCGACTGCTGGATGTAATGGACTTGAGTCGAGGACGGGTTGGGTTTAAGGCATGTACTTGGGAGGTTGCTAGCTCGATTCCCCATATGAATCCAGTTGATTTTCTCATTGATATATCACGTTAATATGAATTCATTGTGCATTTGAAAGGGAGCGTTGATGAAAGGACATCCTATACCAAACCAGAGTTTAGTATAGGTTTAGGTATAGGTATATTGTTTAGTTTGGTATATTGAAATGTATTATAATATTTATAATCTTGATTCCTCAAGACCCCCTGTGTGGAGTTATTTGAATCCCAATCACATTAATTTTACCAAATGATTGCTCAGTGGTTTAAGGTATGTGTTAAGACAGCCTGTCCTCATAAACAAAGGCCAAAGTCCATTCCATGCACCCGCGAAACCCATTGTTTTTGAATGAAAAGCGGTTTGCACACGACTCACGATTGATGACGTCCGAATACTTCGAGAACAAGTGCTTCACTGGTGACTTTTGTTTGGGCCATAACGCTGTAAATGCTTCAGCTACGTACTGCAAATCCAAATTATTGCCAACAGAACCTAAACACCTAACCTAACCTAATTAATGCCTTACCATGCACAGTATGTTAATATATAAAAATATTAATTTATATTTGAGAAAATTCCTATTATGAATGAACACCATGTTAGATTGATGAATGTGTCTTTGGGGTTGACCGCTGGATGGAATGGACTTGGTCTGAGGATGGGTTGGCTTGGAATTACCCAGGTTGCAGGTTTGACTCCCCTTATAGCTCCAATTGTTTCTCTCACTATTTATATTCTGGAACCTTTCTTCGATTTCAAGTGACAGTAACTATTTTGCACGTAGCCTACGTTATGCCCCTCAACATTATTAACCATTCAGAATGATAAAAATAATTTCTTTGCTGTTTCTCATACCAACTTCTTACGTTAGCATAAGTTTCGATGTGTTTCTGCATCCCTCGCTCGTTATAAATTGTCCCTACATTATGACACCTCAGAACACCCCATCTCACCAAAAATTGCTGCAATACTGTTACCTCCGGTATATATGCATAGAGCACCATAGAAATCTCCAAGTTCCAATGGACGAAGGGTGAAGGTGGCACTGGTAGAGGTATCTGACTTTAGACAGTTCCGTGCATGTTGGAGTCCCTTCATCAACTGGTAATTTAAGATCCCAAATTCTTGCAGGCGTTGAATTCTATTCGGAAAATAATGTATTTAATATTTATAATGCATTTCAAATTTGTGCTGATCACTTCGTTTACGCTACAGTCCAATTAGTCGTATTTCAAGTACTGTATATATATATATATATATATATATATATATATATATATATATATATATATATATATATATATATATATATATATATATATATATATGCTAATACAATTAATTGTTTGTTATCAAAAGAGCCTTACAGTGGGTCGATCTTGTGCCTAAGTGTAGAGTTCTTGGGGAAGGCGAGACTGACGCTGGTAGAGGCGTAATATGTCTCCTTGGCCAAGTAATATGGACACGTCTTCGTCTGTGGACCACCAAGGCACCACAACACACAAACAAATCTGTTAGCTTCATAAAATATAATGAGTATACTAAGACCAGCAACACCAACACATAATAGTATTAATAATAATAATATTAGTAAGAAAACAAAAATACAAGTAATAATAATAATAATAATAATAATAATAATAATAATAATAAGAAGAAGAAGAAGAAGAAGAAGAAGAAGAAGAAGAAGAAGAAGAAGAAAGGAGAAGAAGAATAGTAATAATAAAAATAATGATAGAACATTAATAGGCCTAAAAAATTACCCTATCTCCCCAGTTATCTTAAAATTCACTGTAGAAGACTCTCATCGTCAGTTTACCGTTATTCAATTGATCACCATTACCAGCCACTCTCAGTTCACTAATCTCAATCTTGCAATTTTCAAACTTTCCAATCACATTTTTAATTTACATTTATTTTATACTCATTATATCTATCATTTCAAACTACTACCTTGTAAAAAATTGGTAAAGAGAAGTTGAAGATTTGCGATCGATCAGTTATTGAAAGTTGATTAGGACAGGACCCTTAGACACTAGGTGGGGGGAAGTTGCACAAATTTCTGATGCGCTCCCATCATGATAATTGTACTTACTTATCTGTGCCTACGGGGAAGTGAGGTCTAGCTCTTTATGCCCAGCCTAATACCCTTCTTGAACCAGTTGCGTTAACGCTTCACTATTCTAACACTCAATATCTTCGTCGAGCCTGTCCTTAAAGTTGTGAATGGAGGTGGCTTCCAAAATTTCTTCAGTTACTGCATTCAACTTGTTGACCACCCGTACAGGGTACGAGTATTTCATTACATTTCTTTCGACTCATTTGCGTATCCAGCTCCCACCTGTGTCCTCTTGTTCTATTGTCTCTTAACTTAGAGGCTGTCCTTAAATTTAAATTTAAAATTTTTCCCTGAGAGGCGAGCTTATTGGGCAGCGCCACTCATTCTGTGAGTGGACACACCGCCATAGCAGCATGTACAACACTCCCCAATAGGAAGAAAACCCGCTGGGTTGTTCCTCCTGTCACTTCTACCCAGACACAGCTGGGACTTGCTTAACTGTCTCAAGTGAACAGCTCCTCAAACTAGAAGTTTAACATCTGTCAACCCTTAAAATCTTACGTTATCTTGCATGTGCAAAATGGGGGAATCTCTTAAGAACAGTATCAATAAATAGTGTTTTTCTAACTCAAACAATGTGGGGTTTATTATTCTACACATATTTTTATTGTCCCTCAGGTGTTCACATTCATGTAGATAGTGGTCAATGTGGTGTCCGTCACTCTCATTACATATTCTCCGCTGATCAACTGTTGTTTCCATTCCGAATCTCCATGGATATTTGAATCCATGACGGATTCTCGCTATTACTGATTCTCTCCCGCGTCCTCCTCCTCTTCGTATATAATGATAGGGATTGCCAGCTGCAACCATGTTGTACCATCATACAGATTCACTGGTTTGTGCTTCTATCCTCCTTTCCTCAGTTGCCCTGTCACTGTGATGTTGCCTGACAATATCCTCATCCTCCCAGGGAAGTAACCTCTCTACAGGCATAAGCTCTCGGGCTTGCTCAAGCAGGTGAAGTTCTTCAAGGTAGCAGACTGATCTGTGATGCTTTTTGCTTCTCCTGTTTCCTCCTGTTAGCAGCACACAACTCAGATTTTTCTTGGCAATATCATTTTAATAAGGATCCCTGGCTATCCTAATTGCAAGCTTAGAATTCAGTTCCTTAATTCTGCTTTTAACACTGGGGAGGGACAACTCCCCTCGTAGATTAGACAATTTGGCAGTTCTTGGGACTCCAGGAATGATTGTCTTGGCTTCATTTTGAATGTTTTCGAGCCTATTCATATCGCTTTGGGAGTAGGCACAAAAGACTATGCCGCACAAAATTGGTGCGGCATAGTCTGTGACGGAGCTCACATAGGCTGTGTACATCATTTTAAGCATAGCAATAGAGGCTCCGTGTCCATTTCAGGTCATAGCTTTGAGAGCCCTGAGTCGACTTTTGCATGTTCCTATGAGCTTGCTGAGCTCCTCTTTCTTCCCCTTGTTAGAGCCGACAGTGACGCCGATAGTGGTCAGCCCATTCAAGTGTTCCACCATTCATTTGTAGTTCTTCATTTTCTCTCCGCCTGTAATGAGAGTATGCTTTTGTCTTGTTTGTAGAGATAGTGAAACCGAGCTCAACATATTTCCTTCCAAGGAGTTCAATGGACTGTTAAATTTTTCCCAAGGATGGGGCTTGTATTAGGACATCATCTGCATACCCCACTTGTTGCGTCCCTTCCGGAAAATCAATATTTGCAATGGCGTTCATAAGTACATTGAATAGTGTGGGGCTTAAGACTCCACCTTGGGGGGTACCGAGTTCCTACTCATTGTTCTTCAGACTGCTCCATTGAAGCAGACCTTGGCTTTCCTCCCTGTGAGGTAATCTTCAATCCATTTCAAGAGCCTCCCCTTGACACCCATGCATGCAAACTCGTCCTGGATCGCAATCCCTTGTGCTTTGTCGAAGGTTCCTTTGATGTCAACAAATGCAGAATACCTAGCTGTGTCATTTGCCAAGTAATTAACTATACAATTTGCTGAGCTCCGTCCTTAAACAAATCCATTGACCTCCTCCCCTAGCCAGCCTATTTTGTGCAATAGTCGGTTTAGAATTATCCTTTCAAGCATCTTGCAAGTGCATGACATGAGACTGATAGGTCTGTAATTGCCAGGGTCATTGGGATTCGGTATTGGAACGATTATTGCGTGTTTCCACTGGGCAATATGCCACTTAGGAATGATTTGTTAAACAGGTGGAGTAGTGGATTCCCAGACAATTCACACCGTGCATTAAGTATGTCGTAGGTGACTCCATCCTCACCAGGTTCAGTTCTTTTACCCTTTTTCATTCCCCCCCCCCCCCTTACTTCCTGGGCTGTTATTTGCTTCTCCATACTCATCATCACTGTCTGTGCTCTTGATATCCTGATTCTTCTGTCATTATACCGCAGGAGCTGTTCTCTGCCTATTTTTGCAGAGAGGGAGGAAGAGGATGCGGCATCACTCCACTTGTGAATTAGTTCTTCAGCCTTACCCTGGGGGTCTTTGTGAGCCCTTGGCCGGGTTCTTCCCCCGTTAGCTATCTGAGGTTTTACCCACACTTGTCTTGCAGACGTTTCTCTTCCAATAGAGCTAGTGAATTCAAGCCATTGTGTTTCCCACTCTTTAATCTCCTCTTCCCTGGCTACTTGACACACAGTTTTAAACAGCTCTTGGTTGCTGTCAGTGGGATGTCTCCGGTACTCTCTTCTCATCGCCCTTATATTTGCATTGAGGATCTTAATGTAATCGTTCTCATACCATTTTATTTTATTTTTCTGAGGGTTACTTCGCCCAGTCGCACGGCGCGGAGCTCTAATACAGCTTTTAATTTGGTTATTAAGGTCATCAACAAATTTATCAGTGTCTTCTGGGATTTTGGTATTCGTGAACCAGTCACTCATCCTGCTTATGAAGAACGGCTTCATATCTCGTCCGAGTGATAACCTTTTTCTTTTATTTGTCTCTTTCCTTCTCTTGCTCATGTCGACGGTGGTAATAAGTGCCCAATGGTCACTACATAAACTGTGTATAGTGTGTGTACTGGCATCCGTGTCCAGTGCATTCAACAGGAGAGCATAGTCTAATCTTCCTCCTCAGAGATGAGTTGACTGTTCATCCCCCAGGACCCTGAGGTTTTCACTTCCCCTTACATAGAGTGACAAATTCCGTCCATTGACATTCGGTTGATGACAGATGGCACCAAAGTGTAGGTGTCTGGAATTAAGATCACCAACCAGCAGTATAGGTTCTTCATTAACAAATTCAGGTAGTGTGTCAAGGTCAAGTTTACTCTGTGGCATATATAGGTTGATTATATATAGGGCATTATTGTTTAAATAAAGGGTTACCCACAGTGATTCATTCTCGTCCCCTATGTGGAGGTCATCAATAATCTGTGCGGGAATGTTGTTATTTATAAAAGTGATGAGTCCCCGTTTTCTTTCCCCAGAAAGCAGGGAGAACTTGCGATAATCGCTGAATCTTGGGTTGAAGTCATCACCTACCAGCGTCATCTGTAGCACTTTGACGTCAGTTTGGTGTTCACGGACGTACTGTATGGTGGCATTAATTCTATTGCGGACTCCGTTGCAGTTCCATTTTAGTATAGTGAGACGTTCTTGAATGTGATTATCCATCTTGAGGTTGTTTGTCATCAGATGTGCTATGTGCATTGTTATGTTCACTTGTGTTATGTATTGTCCTGACCTGAGGGGGGGTTGGGGCTAATGGAACTTAAACCTCCAAAGAGAGCTCTGGTTGCTGCACCAGACTGTTACTTGAGTACAGGTGGACAACCACTCTCTGCCATAACAGACGACCAACCTCGGCAGCCACACTCCCACTACCGTCGGTCGACCAGCAGTGAACTCTGGAGTGGTTGAAGTTTTCTCAGGAGATCACTCTGTACACCTTTTGATCTTGGAGAGGGATTCAGCATCACATATCAAGGGGTGCGGCTCCATCACTGAACTCGTTGTCCTGTGTACGCACCCTACTGGAGCCACTGTGACTCCCCCACTCTCTCCTTGTCTGGAATGACCTCCTAAATTCCCCTATTATGAATTCGTATTCTCTGCCACCCTGTCCGCAACTGTGATCCTTTCTCTCCCTCTCTCCCTCTCCCTCTTGGCTTACCACCTTGGCTGCTCAACTCTTGGCTTACCACTTACCACTCCCTCACTAAGTGGGGATTGCAATATCGTCACAACGCTATTGTACAATCAACTCTAAAAATACATAAAACTCAGCCTGTGGCTGAGACACCAGAAACATCTGCATAGATATTCCCCAACACAAGAAGAAATCAATCTCTCGCCTTACACTGTGTCTTACACGACAATAAGCATTCAAGCACTCCCCTTATACATCATATGTGATCACCATGAACCTCTGTTCTGAACCTAGAGGCTTACTATCATGTATATCTCTAGATTCTCCAAAATAGTAAACAAGGCTCTCCTGAAGTCCTCCCAAACTGCTACACAATGAAGTTCTAATTAAACACCAGTGATGCTGACCTGGAGAGCGTGCGGGGTCCTTTACTGCTAGAATCCTCCCAGTAAAACATCTAAATTACTGGGACCGACTAAAGAGCTTAAATCTGTACTCCCTTGAGCACAGGCGGGAGAGATACATAATAATTTACACGTGGAAAATAATTGAGAGGCTGGTCCCAAACCTGCACACAGAAATAACATCACATGAGACCAGAAGATATGGCAGGATGTGCAGGATACCCCATTGAAAAGCAGAGGTGCAACAGGTACTCTGAGAGAGAACTCTATCAACATCAGAAGCCCGAGACTGTTCAACACGCTTCCACTACACATAAGGGACATAACTGGCAGACCCCTCACAGTGTTCAAGAGAGAACTGGATGAGTACCCCCAAAGGTTACCTGATCAACCAGGCTGTGACTCATATGTCAGGCTGCGAGCAGCCGCGTCTAACAGCCTTGTTGATCAGTCCAGCAACCAGGAGGCCTGGTCGACGACCGGGCCGCGGGGACACTAAGCCCTGGAAGCACCTCAAGGTAACCTCAAGGTAAGGTATGCTTCACCACTGATCCCTCAGACACCTGAAACTCCTCTTCACTGCTCCTTTACATAGCTTGAGGTCAGCTCCTCACTATGGAGCTCTGTTTTACCAACATTCACTTCTCCAGCCTCGATGTAGCAGAATAAAATTCTGCTATCTTAAAATAGATCTTGCCTCGAAATTCTTTCATCAACTCCTCCCCAAACAAACCTGCAATTTCCATTGCAATGCAAATAAAATGTTTCCCTACTAAAACAATTAAATGTATTCACAGAAAATAATACTCCACGATCCAACATCTCCTTCAACTATTGCGTCGCAGCAACGGTCCTCCCCTATCTTGGGCGGGTTCATTTGGGACGTTACTGGCAGCCACCCCTGTATCACTCCGCCCTCCAGAATGTTCCTCTATCTCAACTCTCTTATTTCAGCTCACTGCCTTAATAAAACATATATACTATATTCATAAACACTTGCCATGATCGCTGGGCACACGATCAAACACAGGCAACCACTGCAACAACTGTTATATTATATTACCGCAGAATTTATCTGTCGAGGGTGCTAAGGTCAGCTGCGTTCCAAGATGTCATCCCCTCTGACATCCAACCAGGTCTCTCTTAGACTGCCTCACACCTCTTCTGCTCTTGACTTGAGCATATTAAGTCGTCCACAGGCTTCACACATAAACGCCTGCTTGATTACCTCCTCTTGTAGGGGCACACAACTAGGGGTTCTGGTAGTGGGCACTGGTGTTGCTATGTTCATTGGTGTTGCAGCAATGTGCACCGGTGCTGTTGCATGGTCCGGTGTTGCTGCACTCACTGGTGTCATGATATCATCATATCTGCTGGCATGCTCTGATGTTATGGTATCATTGTGTATGCTATCCTTTACCTGGACAACACTTGCTGTATCACCTTGTTCCAGGCTCTAGTTTTCTGGACCTGATGATATCTGCTTCCACAGGATATCGAGAATTTGTTCCTGGGAATTCTTGATCTGAATTGAGACCGCCACAGTAGCTGGTGGCCTCAAGTTCCGTTTGCTTGCGTATTATTTGTATAACAAGTGGATGATTAAGTATCACCAGATCAAGTATGACTGTGATACGAGTCAGGGTGGGGTCATCCTGGGTGACAGGTGGGGGCTGGATTGTGGGGTAGAGTGGGTGCCTGGTGCGCTTGGAGGGGGAGGTGGGTTGGGAAGGTCTGGTTCAGAGGAAGGGGCTGGTGGGAAGGGCCTTTGGGGGATTAGGGATTGGGGTATGATTGGGTGGGTTTCCCGCTGGAAGGAGAGGTGGGTAGGCCTCAGGGATCGGTGGTGGGGGCTGGGGTCTGTCCCGCTCAAGCCCCAGGCCGAGGCGTGAGCAGGGTGATGGTGCCCCGGTCCGGGCCCCTCCAGTCATCGGATCACCTGTGACCTGAGGGGTCGATATTGTTGGGCCACGCCATGCAGGCCTCAAGGTGCAGTGCCAGTTCCAGGCGCGGTGGGGTTGCCTGCAGTTGACATATTTAGGTGTTACTGGGTTCTTATCACTAATCTTCTGCAGACATAGCTTAAGTGTCGTGGAGGCCACTGCAACACCCACACCTAGTTCGGTCAGCGCACTGCCAGGTTCTATGTGTCCACCGTTGGCACTTGCCACATAAGGCTGGGCTGGCAATATACCGATCCATTCTGCAAGGCCTTATACCCGGTATCGTAATGAAAGGGGTCAGCTCTCCCTCCCACATAGCAATTGATTGTTTTTTTGGTACTCCCCACAGGTCCCATGTTGTGCCTGGCCCAGATGATCTGGGGATGGTCTTCAGTATACTCAATATCAGCATGGATACCATAGTTCTTAATAATGACTTTGGTCCGTCTAGGCTGTAAGCCTGCATGCAACAGGTTAAACCTCTTACCTCCGTACTCTTGTTCCACCTCTGTGTACAACTTCACGGCTCTGTCACCACACACCTGCATAACAACATTGCTTCCTGCAATCTTGCTTTCAATGCGGTGTTCTTTGTTGGTGTGCGCGGTCTTGATGATCCATTTAAACATATCTTCTGGTCTCATATCTGATGCAGAAAAGATTAGGGTTTGCCACTGACCACTCTCGTCTTGCTGTTGTCGGTGTTGTTGCTGTTGCTGTTGTGAGTCATCTATACGCTTCATGTTTGCCTTGTCCCGTCTCCTATCCATTTTGGATCTGAATAATAAGTATTCACCTTCCTCTTCCATTGCGGTGTCTCTCCTATTATCACAGTTGTTGGGCCCTGTGTCTAGGCCAGTAGCTCCACCCACGCTGGAGGAGTCTGGGCGGCTAGACTCCCCCAGGCTGAGGGGGGTTGGTGCTAGCCGTGCTGGCCTCTTGCTGTTGTTGTCTCGACTGGCTTCTCGTTACACGATCCATCTATTTGCTGCGGCTCATTTCATATGTGTTCTTGAGTTGTATGTCTTCAACACTGCACTCTACTCTGCACACACATACCCATATAGACACCGCAAAGCACTGTGCTTACAGTTCTCACACGTAGTGTAGGGGCACTATACAGTATAGGGATGTCCTGGCGGTCTCTCGGGTAAACAGCAGTCGCACACACAAACAGCGACCTTGGGTAGGGAGGGCATAAGAACTATTTTACACAGGAGTGGTGCCTGGGACGGCCAGGTAGTAGCTGGTGACCCACCTCCTTACACTGCTCCCCTCAGTGATCGTGTATCTCACCACATAAGTAATTATTGTTTTGATTTCTGGCCAATCCACACATCCACGGCCTACCACAGTTGGTAGGAGGGTCGCTGACTTGGGGCCGTTGCAGCTGATCTATTTGGCGCACTAAAGACTAACCCTTAGGCCTATGCCTGTGTCAAAAGGCAGGACGAGTACATCCGGACCTGCACCTCCTCCTCTGTCTGGAGGCTGTCCTTGTCCACCTCGTCTGTTCCCCTCAGTATATTGTACATTGTTGACTTATTTCTTCTATTTCTTCTGTCCTCTAAGGTTGTGAGATCCAGTTCCTTCAGCCTCTCATCATAACTTAATCCTCTGAGCTCTGGCACTAGTCTAGTTGCAAACCTCTGCACTTTTTCAACTTTAGTTTTAAGTTTCACAAGATCAGTGCTGCATGTGCTAAATTGTGCAGTCAGTGCTGCATTCCAGGCCATTGTTGCATATTCTAGTACAGGTCTAACAAAAGCTCGTAGATTGCTTTGAACGCATCCTGATTTAGGTCTCTAAATGACGTTCTAAAGTTTGTCAGCATCCCATATGCTTCCGATGTCGCCCAGCCTTTGTCTGCCTCTGGTGTTAGTGATGGAATTTTATCCACTCCCAATTCTCTTTCTCTGTTAGATTCCTGGAATTTTCTCCCATTAATGGTGTAGACACCTTCTGGTCTACTTTCTCCCTTCTCCGTCTTCATTACCTAACACTTATTAGGATTGAACTCCAGCAAACACTTGTTTGTCCACTCCTAGAGTTTGTAAAGGTCATCTTTCAACATTCTACATTCCTCCTCTGTTTTTACATTCTTCATTATATTGGCATCATCCACAATCATTAAAGGTGTACGAGCTCATTCCCTTAGTAGATAATTAATATAAATGAGGAACAGTAGTGGAATAAGGACCAATCTTTGGGGGACTCCATTTGTTTCATTCCTCCAGCCGGAAACCTCGCCTCTGACTGTGACCCTTTGTCTTTTGTCCTTCAGATATTCCGTTATCGAGTTTATTATCTTCACAGTTATCCCAGCTTGTTCCCCAATCTTGTACACTAGCTTTTCATGAGGAACAGCATCAAATATCTTTTGATGGTCTAGGAAAATGCAAGGTGCCCAGCCGTCTCTTTCTTGTTGTATTCTAGTAACCTTGTCGTTAAACTCGATAATGTTTTCAAGCAAGACTTTTCCTTTCTAAATCCATGATGCCGTTATGTTACAAAGTTTATCCTCTATAGATGATCCATTTTTTCGACCCGATTACTTTCTCTAGCACATTACAATGAATATTTGTCAGTGACACTGGTATTTAAGTTAATGCTTCCTTCTTTCCCTTTTCGTGAATATTGGTACAATATATGCCTTTTTTCTATACTTCTGGAATAATTCCTGTTTCGAGTGTTTAAATAAAAAACTCAGTTAGTGGGTGACATAGCACCTCTGCAGCCTCCTTCAGTATCCATGGTGATACTAAGTGTGGCCCAATTGATTGTGTTGCATCTAGTTTCTTCAAATTCTTTTTAAACTCTTCCACTGTGACTACTATGTCATCCAGTGTTACCTCTGGCCTTTCATCCATCAGATCTTGTCTCCACAATGGTTCCAATGTAAAGATCTCCGAAATTTTTTATTTAGTTCCTTACACACCTCCTTGACGTTTTCATGAGACTTTCCCCTTGACTCTTTAAGCATTATAACGTGCTCCTACTGCAGTTTTTCTCCTTATATGGCTGTAAAAGAGCTTTGGTTGGACCTTGCTCTTGCTGCTATGTATCAAAGCACGGAGACTTCGCCTTCAAAAATTCTTAACTGTTCATGGAAATTTCCAAGGTATTGCAATACAAATCATTCCAAAACTAAATCAATCGTCATTCCAGGAACGGCTGAGGGTCTCAGGACTAACAACACTACAGACCCAACACGACAGGACTGATCTCGTCGAGACCTTCAAAATACTTAACAGATTGAAAAAAATACAAGGAATTCAGATCACTTCCTTAAAATGTCGAATGTAATTCGCACACAGGGCAACAGCTTGAAGGCCAACAAGCCGCAATGTACGACAGATTGTGACACAATCGACTTGATAATGGTCCATGACGGACCGAAACGTCGTCGTCTCTTCATCTTCAAGTGTGTGGTTTGGTCTCCACAGTCGATTGATATATAAATATAACTAAATCTTTGGATCATTGGATGGAATCGAACTGCTGTTTAATTTTCACAGCTCATTATACACAGAAATCACAATAGAGTGATGCATCAAATGAACAAATCCACAAGGGCCGTGACTAGGATTCGAACCTATGTCCGAGACCATCCCAGACGCTGCCTTACACACCTCCCCTTAAGGCAGCGTCTGGGATGCTCTCGGACATAGGTTCGAATCCTCGGCACGGCCCTTGTGGATTTGTTTCACAGCTCATGTCAATATTTCTGAATGTTTTGTTATTGTTTCACCTTCCGCACATTACCATAGCGAAGGTGTTGTGTATGATGTATAGGATGCCGCTCATGGTGCCGAAGGCAGCATGATTATGCTGGAGCACGTCTCTGATGGCTCGGGGAACGTCAGAGTGGATGACAGCTTGTTTCTTGAAACGGTACAGTGTCGACCCCGGTTCTGCTTTCTGAAACCGCCCAAAATTTAACATTAATTATATCTGCGCACACATATGATTGACCGCAAACACCTTAATATCAATGATATAATCTGTCGAATATTATTAGCATTCATCTAGTATAGTTTTATAGGGGGAGGGGGGGGAAGGTGAAAAAACAAATAAAAGTTTAATAAAATGTAATGGAAATCTGGTTTTCACAGAGGCAGTAAATAAAGGAAACCAGCAAGCATAATATATTATAACCTAAGATGTAGATAAAGTGTATGTCATGAATCTTGCCTTCGTCAAGCGTCAAGGTTCTTGTTTTGCAATTAATATACAGGGGTTACAGAGATTTATAATATAATGAGTAGATCAAATAACTATGCACACACACAATGTAAAAGCAGACGAGGAGTCACAGTAACTTGGCTGAGATATGTTGACCAAGCCACACACTAGAAAGTGAAGAGACGACGACGTTTTGGTCCGTCCTGGACCATTCTCAAGTCGAAACGTTGTCGTCCCTTCACTTTCTAATGTGTTGTTTGGTCAACACAATGTAAAAAACTTTATACAAGACGGCGGCCAGGACTCTGTCCGTTTCTCCCTCTTCTTCATTCCCATTCTCTCTCTCTTCCATTCTTCCTCACTCTCTCCCATTCCCCCCTTTTTCTATGCTCACCCCGCCCTCAAGTTCTGCCATCCTCCCTTCCTCCCTTCTTTCCTCCTTACCTCATAGTCTCCTGCCCTCCCTTTCTCGCAGTCTCCCACCCATTCTCTCCCTTTCTCTCTCCTTTAACCTTCTCATTGGCCCAATGGCCAAAACATGCTCGAGTAATGTTAAATCATCATTGTCGATGATGAATCAACGTTGAATCGACGTTAGTGAATTGAATGAACGTTGTCGATGTTGAATTAGCATTATCGACGTTGATTTAACGTTATCGACGTTGAATTAACGTTATAAAAGCTAAATTAACGTTATCGACGTTGAATTAATTTTATCGATGTTGAATCAACGGTGATAACAGTCGAGTTGGAAATAGATAAAGTGTTTTCCAAATAGTTGGAAAACACTTTTGACAACCATAACCACTTTTCAGACCCCATAGGACTCGTTGGTTGTCGTAATACAACCGATTCCACCTTAAACAGGGCTTAGAGTCAACCCACACCACATCACCCCATGATACTTACGTTTCAATCACAAATTACCTTGCAGCGCTTGGTGAGGCTAGCCTCAAGCGTCTGGCCTCCAAACTCGAACAAACATACAAACAGACATTCTTATAAATATGCATAAAGAAATACATGTTTGAAGGTGAAGAGAACGAAATAAAGGATACACACACATAACATGCACCATAATCAGGAAGAGCATTGACAACTAAACGACTCAAATGCCCCTAGTGTGGATGGAATTAAATCCAAAGTCGTAAAGGCAGATGAACTATGCCTATCACTGAAATTCCATTTTATATATTCTCTGGACAAAGGGATAGTTCCTGCTGCTTGGAAATTGGCAAATTTCACACCAATTTTATAAAAAAAAGACAAAGAGCTCAACCGAAAACTACCGTCCGATCAGTTTGACCTCACACATCCGCAAGCTCATGGACGGAATCCTATGAAAGGAAATCATTCACCATCTTTCAGTGAACAATCTTGTTAAATCGACATAACATGGGTTAGTTAAAAATAGATCCTGCCTATTAAATCTGCTCACATTTATGGAAACGGTAACCAGCTATTCAGATGGGAGTATACATGGTATACATGGACTTTGCTGAAGCTTTTCATAAAGTACTACATGAAAGACTTGCGAGGAAATTACTAGTTCATAGAGTAAAGATTAGACCACAATAATGGATAAAACAACGGTTAAAACAAAGAAAACAAACGGTCATACTAAACGGAAATGAATCTGACTGGAGGAATGTGGTGAATGGGAAACTGCAAGGGTCCATTTTGGGGTCAACCCGCTTTGTCATATACATCAATGACATTGACGAGAATATAAAACCTACATCATCAGAACTGTAATTGAGATTAAGATTTGTAGTAAAGTGATAAGTGAAAGTGATACTGAGTTCTTACAAAGACACAAAGAGAGCTACATGAACTCCAGAAGTAATCAGAAGACTGGAAAATGCTTTTTACGATTGCAAAATGCAGGACCTTTTAGAGGCCCCATCTTCAGAGGGACATAGCGGCTTTGAAGAAAATTAAACACCGGCAACAAAAATCCTTCCAGAACTAAGTAGGTGCCCATACCACGAACGGTTGAATGCCACAGGCCTAACAACACAGGAAAACAGACATAACAGGGCGGATCGCATTGAACCTTTTAAAATATTAAATAATTAGTAGGAGATTGATCCAGACAATTGCTTGACAAGGTCAGATGTAATACAAGAAAGGAACAATGGTTTCCAGATCAACAAGCCACAATGTAGGATGTAAAACAGGAGATGTTTTTTCACCCATGGGGTTATAAGCCGATGGAACCCATGGTTGGCGCCTGACAGCTGAGAGGACAGCGCTTCAGATTCGTAATCCTGAGGTTCCCGGTTCAATCTCCGGTGGAAGTGGAAACAAATATGGGCAGAGTTTTTTTCGCCCTGATGCACCTGTTCACCTAGCGGTAAATAGATACCTGGGAGTTAGACAGCTGCTGCGGGCTGCTTTCAGGGGGTGTGTAACATAAAAAAGGAGGCCTGGTCGAGGATCGGATCGCGGGGACGCTAAGCCCCGAAACCATCTCAAGATATCCTCAAGATAACCTACTACCAGTTGAAGCCATGAACACCAAATCACTGGTGAATTTTAAAATCCAGCTTGAAAAATCATCAAGCAAATAGGGGACTTTTGACAAGCCTTTGGCTTCCTGTCCTCGTCGAGGCCACTGGAGTGTTAGTGACACTCAGGTAAACTATTGCCTAAAAACCACAATGAAAGGTGAGGACTGTTAAAGGGCTCTCAACCTGTCAGGGCTGTCTTCAGAAGCAAGAATGGCAGAATAAAGGAATGGGGAAGAGATATATGGAGTGGCAGCATGGGCTCTAGAAGAGAAGAAATAATTGAGGTGTGGGAAGGGTGGCGCTGAGAACAAAAGTTCCTCATTGGTAATCCCACCAGGTTACTGGAGGAAATGCCAGATGGGTAGATAAGGCAGTGATGGATGCAGGAAACATAATAAATAATAAAACAAGTTGTACGAAACTACAAGGCTCCGTTCATTTAAAGTCACATTCGAGAACACGTGGAAAACAACTCACATATCTTTTTATGGTACACTAAAATATTTAATTTTACAATAACTATCGTTACCACCAAATTTCACTACTTTACACTTTCCTGAGTTAAACTTTAGTAGTCTTTTTCTACACCATTCCTCCAGTTTGTTCAGGTCGTTTTGTAGTCTCTGTCTATCTTCACCTGTCTTGATTGTTCTCATAAGTTTTGCATCATCAGCAAACATTGAGAGGAATGAGTATGCCCTCTGGAAAATCGTTTACATATATAATTGAAACAGGATGGGTCCAAGTACAGAGACCCTGTGGGATTCCGCTGATGACATCTCGTCACTCTGATGTTGCACCCTCTCACAATTACTTGCTGTTTCCAGTTGCTTAGATACTCCCTTATCCACTGGAGCACATTACCTTTTTTCCTGCTAATTTCTTCAACTTTTGTAACAGCCTCTTATAGGGTATTGTATTAAAAGCTTTCTGACAGTCTAAGAAAATGAATTCTCTCCACCCTTCTCTTTGTTGCCTGGTCTTAGAATTCTATTAAGTCTGTGAGGAACGATTTACCATCTCTGAACCGGAGCTGGTGGAGTTACAAAGCTCTTTCCCTCCAAATGTTCTACGAACCTTTTTCTTACGATGTTCTTCTCCATCACCTTCCATGGTATACAAGTTAGGGAAACTGACCTGTAGTTTAGTGCCTCTTGCCTGTCACCCTTTTTGTATATTGGGACTACAGCTTCCAGCCTTCCAGCTTTACGGTAGGTGTCCTGTCTCCAGAGACCTGTTTATAAACTATATAGAGTGGCACACTCTCTTCATCTTTCTAACGTCTCTATGGCTCATTTGGGCACTCAATTTCCACCTGTGTCTCCTAGATGTACTCACCTAGTTGTGTTTGCGGGGGTTGAGCTCTGGCTCTTTGGTCCCGCCTCTCAACCGTCAATCAACAGGTGTACAGATTCCTGAGCCTATTGGGCTCTATCATATCTACACTTGAAACTGTGAATGGAGTCAGCCTCCACCACATCACTTCCTAATGCATTCCATTTGTCAACCACTCTGACACTAAAAAAGTTCTTTCTAATATCTCTGTGGCTCATTTGGGCACTCAGTTTCCACCTGTGTCCCCTTGTGCGTGTGCCCCTTGTGTTAAATAGTCTGTCTTTATCTACCCTGTCCATTCCCTTGAGAATCTTGAATGTGGTGATCATGTCCCCCCTAACTCTTCTGTCTTCCAACGAAGTGAGGTTTAATTCCCGTAGTCTCTCCTCGTAGCTCATGCCTCTCAGCTCTGGTACTAGTCTGGTGGCAAACCTTTGAACCTTTTCCAGTTTAGTCTTATACTTGACTAGATATGGACTCCATGCTGGAGCGTATATATAGGATTGGTCTGACATATGTGGTATATAATGTTCTGAAAGATTCCTTACACAAGTTTCTAAAGGCCGTTCTTATGTTAGCCAACCTGGCATATGCCGCTGATGTTATCCTCTTGATATGTGCTTCAAGGGACATGTCTGGCGTGATATCAACCCCCAGGTCTTTCTCTCTCTCTCTCTGACTCCTGAGGTATTTTGTCTCCCAAATGATACCTTGCATCTGGTCTTCTGCTTCCTACCCTTATCTTCATTACATTACATTTGCTTGGGTTAAACTCTAACAACCATTTGTTCGACCATTCCTGCAGCTTGTCCTGGTCTTCTTCAAGCCTCAAGCTGTCCTCCTCTGTCTTAATCCTTCTCATAATTCTGGCGTCGTCAGCAAACATTGAGAGGAATGAGTCTATACACTCTGGAAGATCATTTACGTATATCAGAAACAGGATAGGTCCGAATACAGAGCCCTGTGGGACTCCACTGGTGACTTCACGCCAATCTGAGGTCTCACCCCTCACTGTAACTCTCTGCTTCCTATTGCTTAGGAACCCTTATCCACTGGAGCGCCCTACCAGTTACTCCTGCCTTTTTCTCCAGCTTATGCATCAGCCTTTTATGGGGTACTATATCAAAGGCTTTCCGACAATACAAAAAAATGCAGTCCGCCCATCCTTCTCTTTCTTGTTTAATCTTTGTCACCTTATCGTAGAATTCTATTAAGCCTGCAAGGCAAGATTTACCCTCCCTGAACCCATGTTGATGGGGTGTCACGAAATCTTGTCTCTCCAGATGTGTTACTAGGTTTTTTCTCACAATCTTCTTCATCACCTTGCATGGTATACAAGTTAAGGACACTGGCCTGTAGTTCAGTGCCTCTTGTCTGTCACTCTTTTTGTATATTGGGACTACATTAGCCGTCTTCCATATTTCTGGTAGGTCACCCGTTTCCAGTGACCTACTAAACACTATGGAGAGTGGCAAACGAAGTGCTCCTGCACACTCTTTTAATATGGATGGTGAGATTCCGTCCGGCCCAACAGCTTTTCTCACGTCCAGCTCCAATAGGTGCTTAAAACCTCATCACTTGTAATTTCGAACCTTTCCAAGGTCGCCTGGTTTGCTGCCACCTCTCCTAGCGCCGTGACTTCTCCTTGTTCTATTGTAAAGACCTCCTGTGTGTGTGTGTGTGTGTGTGTGTGTGTGTGTGTGTGTGTGTGTGTGTGTGTGTGTGTGTGTGTGTGTGTGTGTGTACTCACCTATTTGTACTCACCTATTTGTGCTTGCGGGGGTTGAGCTTTGGCTCTTTGGTCCCGCCTCTCAACTATCAATCAACTGGTGTACAGATTCCCGAGCCTACTGGGCTCTATCATATCTACCCTTGAAACTGTGTATGGAGTCAGCCTCCACCACATCACTGCCTAATGCATTCCATCCGTTAACTACTCTGACACTGAAAAGTTCCTTCTAACGTCTCTGTGGCTCATGTGGGTACTCAGTTTCCACCTGTGTCCCCTTGTTCGCGTCCCCCCAGTGTTGAATAGTTTGTCCTTGTCTACCCGGTCGATTCCTCTGAGGATTTTGTAGGTTGTGATCATATCTCCCCTTACTCTTCTGTCTTCCAGTGTCGTAAGGTGCATTTCCCGCAGCCTTTCCTCGTAACTCATGCCTCTTAGTTCTGGGACTAGTCTAGTGGCATACCTTTGTACTTTTTCCAGCTTCGTCTTGTGCTTGACAAGGTACGGGCTCCATGCTGGGCTGCATACTCCAGGATTGGTCTTACATATGTGGTGTACAAGATTCTGAATGATTCCTTACACAGGTTCCTGAACGCTGTTCTGATGTTAGCCAGCCTCGCATATGCCGCAGATGTTATCCTTTTTATGTGGGCTTCAGGAGACAGGTTTGGTGTGATATCAACTCCTAGATCTTTCTCTCTGTCCGTTTCATTAAGTACTTCATCTCCTATTCTGTATCCTGTGTCTGGCCTCCTGTTTCCACTGCCTAGTTTCATTACTTTGCATTTACTCGGGTTGAACTTCAACAGCCATTGTTGGACCATTCACTCAGTCTGTCTAGGTCGTCTTGTAGCCTCCTACTATCGTCCTCGGTTTCAATCCTCCTCATAATTTTTGCATCATCGGCAAACATTGAAAGAAACGATTCTATACCCTCTGGGAGATCATTTACATATATCAGAAACAGTATAGGTCCAAGGACTGACCCCTGCGGGACTCCACTCGTAACGTCTCGCCAATCTGAGACCTCACCCCTCACACTGACTCTTTGTCTCCTGTTGCTTAGGTACTCCTGTATCCAACGGAGTACCTTCCCTTTCACTCCAGCCTGCATCTCTAGCTTTTTCACTAGCCTCTTGTGTGGCACTGTATCAAAGGCTTTCTGACAATCCAAAAATATGCAGTCTGCCCACCCTTCTCTTTCTTGCCTTATTTTTGTTGCCTGGTCGTAGAATTCAAGTAACCCTGTGAGGCAGGACCTGCCATCCCTGAATCCATGTTGGTGTGTGTGTGTGTGTGTGTGTGTGTGTGTGTGTGTGTGTGTGTGTGTGTGTGTGTGTGTGTGTTGTGTGTTGTGTGTCTGTGTGTGTGTGTGTGTTCATGTGTACATGTTGTGACGATAATCTCTTCCCAGAGATTTAGCCTGCTCTTTCTTATTATCATCACGTTCTACACAATATTCAAGATACGTTTTACAGTGGCTTAAACGTATATATCAAGACAGCCACACGCACCTGCAACTCCCCCTCCCCCCATTCCTGCACACCTGGCCGCCGCACCGACCCGCAACTGCTGCAGTCCCAGCCAAACTACCTGTTGCCAGCCGTCCTGCATTCTCATTGGCCGTTCGAGAACACACCACTTCAGTCCTTCTCCGACCACATTCCAAGCCAAGGCAACGTCGGGGTCGACTGGCCGCACCATCATCAGAATATCTCGTGCTCTCATACTATGAACATCTAGTTGGCTCACCTCGTGTGATCAAATAGAGGTTTATAGCTAGCGCATATATTCCCAGCACTATTTTATATTGTATGTCATTTATCCTCCCTTTAACGTAATTCATTTCTGTGTTCAGTTATTTTTTTCACTTGTTGTCTTGCACATTTACTCAGCCAAGAAATAGTCTATATTTTACTTTGCTTTTTTTAGATTTATTAAATGTCATTGTTTATTATTGTGTTTTGTGTCTCTTCCCTTACCTTACCACAGAGTATCAAACAAGCAGTCACTCTTTTTTTTTTCTTTTTTTTACTTTTGTTGTTTTTGTTGACAAAGCATTAACATCTGCCAGTGGAAGACTGCCGAACACCATACTCCACTACTTTACCGTCACATATATTGGGGGCCTGTCCTAGGAGCTGCACTCAGGTATTGGTAATTGTGGTAAGCGTACTTGGCTTTCATTCCCTTGCTTTCAATATTTACACTAATCATTTTTATTATTCATATGGTGCTGTGTATATTGTGCATTACGGGAGTAGCATATGGTGAGTGTGAGACAACTTTGGATTACGTGGTGACTGTAGGCCGCAGTCATACTCTTAATTGGTCGTCTCCCCCTTCCGTGTTATTACCCGTGTTTAACATCTTTTGTCCCTCAGATATTTCTCATATTTTTGACAGATTATCACATAGGTACCCGGTACTGTGGTCTGTCTCCGGGTCAATAGCACCTAATTTCTGCAATCCGACTCTAGGAGGATATAGAGGGCCAAAGTTCCTCTCGCACGGACTTTAATTGGCAAGTTGGGACCTCGCCGATAGTTCTCGTCACCAGTTGACACTCGCACCCCTACTCGTCGGTCAGAATTGATGGTACTTACTCAAGGTAGGGAATTAGCTTTCTTTCTTTTGAGCACGAAGTTCGCTAATTCTGTAAGTACCATATTCAATTTCAGTGGGTACCTTGCTTATGTTCTATAGTGACTCTGCAAGGTATGACTACATTTTTGGACTACCTCATTTACTTTGGAACCATTTAGTGTTTCACTTGTTTTTCGAAACTTAGTTTCAAATAATTAGTAGGATTTTCTTGCCTTTATCCTCCCACAGTGAGTACCGGTACAAGATTTCCTGCGACCTTATTCATTTACCATCTTGAATTACCTTTAATTATTAACAATTCCACAGGATAGGTATCAGTTGCCACGTTTCCTGTTTCTGACATTCACCATATTCTCACAGTATATTCGTGTCTCATTTATTTGCCATTTTCACCATGTTTCGTATCCAAGCTTTCAAGGCAGATCCAGAAAGTGAAATAGGGAACTTACGTCATGCTAAGAGGGTCGAATTGATAACTCTTGCACATGAGTATCACTTGGAAGTTCCCTCTGGAGCCAACAAGTATGCCATAAATAATATAATTTTGGATCACCTTGCGGATGAAGGTATTATAGATTCTGATTCTCACGAACAATATACCATTTCAGATAAGAATGATTTGACGGCAATGAAACTTAAAATCGAGCTCGCAAAACTCGAGAAGGAGCAAAAACAGGAAGCAGCTGCAATCAGAGAGCGTGAAGCTGCCATCAGAAAGGAAGAACAAGAAAGAGAAATCCGCCTCAAGGAGCGTGAGGCGCCTGGCCAAGGAAGCAGCTGCCATCAGGAAGAAGAAAGTGAACGTGAGTTGGCCGTATTCCAAAGAGCGTGAAAAGTACAACTTGAAGTAAGACAACGACAACTAGAATGCAACGCGACCACGACAAACGCAAGCAGAAGCTGCTCTAGACTGTCGTAACAAAGAACTCGTGATGGATGCTACACACCAATCTCAACTCCAACAAGCTACAGCTAGTCTTCCTCCAATTTTCAATGTCTCACATGCAAGTAAGTTAATGCCCCCGTCGTCGAAACGGAGGTTGATGTTTTCTTCACTACTTTTGAGACCCTTGCTAATCAACTTAGTTGGCCTGACGACCAATGGCTACCCTTCTCCGAGTACATTTAACAGGTAGAGCAGCAGTCCCTCAGCACTTTGGCATCTGAAACGACTACACCACCCTGAAGCAAGCTGTGTTGGACGCCTACCTTCTCTCCACCGAAAGCTATCGACGAAAGTTCCGTGACTACGTAAAGGCAGTACTACCACCTTCTTAGAATTTGCTAACACCAAACGGAGATATTTCATGAATGGCTGGAGGCCGCACAT
>WNGS01161107.1:23841518-23854955 GCA_020271785.1 Procambarus virginalis
AGGATCTGCGGGTTGGTGCAAGAATTCAAACCAACTACGAACCACTTAGTTTGATGAAAGGGAGCAGTAGAGCAACAGAAGTACACTTACATCGCATCAGGCTTGGATACCCATGTGCATGGGAAATAGGCTTAAGGTTCCGGAAGATGAGAGGAAATGTCAACACTGTGGAGAAGTGCCCGACGACCACTGGAACATTATCTAACACGTGCACAGTTACAGCCACAAGAGACCACTGGAACATTATCTAACGCAGTGCACAGTGACAGCCACAAGAGACCACTGGAACATTATCTAACACAGTGCACAGTTACAGCCAGAACAGACCACTGGAACATTATCTAACACAGTGCACAGTTACACCACACAGTCCACTGGAACATTATCTAGCACAGTGCACAGTTACAAACCCATTAAGATTTCAACTTAGATTCAACAGAGCAGAAGAAAGTGTTAAACACATATGGCAAAATCTTACTGAAGCGACCTTACGAGTCATAAATACTCATACTCCGGCCAAGTAAACGGAAACAAGCAACACTTAGTGGTCCAGACAGGCTTGGGGCCGCGCAGGAATATCCCTGAAAAAAACCCTGTATATATTAGTACATTTTGGTAGCAGTCTTTCCTGTAGACATATATTATTAAATATGACCGAAAAAGTAAGATTAATAATCTAACACGAATTTTCTCAATATTTCTTATGTTTCTTTTCACTATTGATGGTAATTGAAAAATCAGTTCTCCAAAATTCATTTTTATTTCTAGTCTGACGCGACACTTGAACGCGTTTCGTATTAACTTATTACATTTTCAAAGACTTTAGTTTACACACACACAATGATAACCTGCAAACACTAAATAGAGTTCTTACTTATGCTATGATTAAAAACAGCTTTCATTTATACCCGCATTTTGTGTGAGGTGATATGTTACAACAGTTTTGGATGAGGTGAACAAAACTTTCAACACAGGACAGAAACACGAAACAAGGGTATTAATTGGTAAATTGAAGGTAAGAATTGAAGTAACTGCAGAGGGCCTATTGGCCCATATTTCTTGATGCTCTATATTGGAGCGGAGTCTTGAAGTGGGTAGAAATATAGTTGTTCATTAATTGGCTGTTGATTGCTGGTGATGACTTCTTGATCTTACACATCAAGAAGGCAACACCAGCAATCAACAGCCAATTAATGCACAACTATATTCTACTCACTTCAAGACTCCGCTCCAGTATAGAAGCCAGAATATAGCTAGGTAATATATTATATATATATATATATATATTATAATATATATATATAATATATATATTATATATATATACTTATCTCCTTGTTCTTACGAAGGCTCTTAGCTGCCGCTTTGAGCTCAGGGGACAGTATGGTGCTTCTGTAATTGCCTCGATTCTTTCCTCGTTCCGCAATAAGTTCTGCTTGTAAGGTGTCTTTGGTGGTGACCTTCTTTTGTGTCTCGAGGTCGAATATGTCGTCCAACAGGATCTCCAACTCCACTTTCCGGGCCATCTCACTTGGTCTGGACATAACGTGACAGTTTATACCCAGATTTAGGAGAGTGACTTGGTCCTCAGTGAGGCTGATTACTGCAAGGTTCAGGAAGCCGTCTCTTGGTCGTGGAATTGCCATAGGTCCTCCATATAACGTTGTTAGTTTCTTGATTATCCTGGTTTCGGGGCTGAGGTGATGTCGATCTGTGAGGATGTCGAGGTGTTGCTCAATGCAGGTACGGAGACTTTCGTCGATGTTGCTGTTTCTCTATTGGTTTGTAGCATGAAGTAGTTGCGTTTTGTTGTCATTGATTTCATTTTCTGCCTTATGTATCTGATTACGAATCAGATCTTGGCGAAATTTTATCGTGAAGGCTTGATTCCTTGCTGCTGGGTCGTGCGTTTTAATATTTGTATATTTTGGTAGCAGTCTTTCCTGTAGACATATATTATTAAATATGACCGAAAAAGTAAGATTAATAATTCTAACACGAATTTTCTCAATATTTCTTATATTCTTTTTCACTGTTGATGGTAACGGAAAAATCAATTCTCCAAAGTTCATTTTTATTTCTAGTCAGACGCGACACTTGAGCGCGTTTCGTAAAACTTATTACATTTTCAAAGACTTTAGTTTACATACACACAACAACTATAACTGAACAGAGTTTATACAGCTTTTCTTTTTTATACCTGCATTTGGGTGAGGTGACATGTTACAATGGTTTGGGATGAGGTGAAAACAAACTTTCAACACAACACAGAACACGAAACAATGGGTATAAGCTAAAGGGAAGAATAGATCTGTAACTGCAGACGGCCTATTGGCCCATATTTCTTGATGCTTCTATATTGGAGCGGAGTCTTGAAGTGCGTAGAATATAATTGTGTACCTGTGCAAAAATGTCGTCAACAACGCAACACAGAATTCTGCTCAAATGCTTCCTTCAGCACTTGCAGATGTCTGACATCGGGTACCTGTGTAAAAATGTCGTCAACATACCTGCAGTATATGGCCGGTTTCAAGTTCATATTGACTAAGACCTTTTGTTCGATGTTACCCATGTAGAAGTTCGCAAACAGGACACCTAGGGGAGAACCCATGGCGACCCCATCTACTTGCTTATACATGTGTCCATCCGGGCTCAAGAAGGGCGCCTCTTTAGTCCCGGATGGAATTTATTGAGCCCAGATGGACACATGTATAAGCAAGTAGATGGGGTCGCCATGGGTTCTCCCCTAGGTGTCCTGTTTGCGAACTTCTACATGGGTACCATCGAACAAAAGGTCTTAGTCAATATGAACTTGAAACCGGCCATATACTGCAGGTATGCTGACGACATTTTTACACAGGTATCCGATGTCAGACATCTGCAAGTGCTGAAGGAAGCATTTGAACAGAATTCCGTGTTGCATTTCACTTACGAGATGGAGAAGGATGGGAAACTACCCTTTCTAGATGTAACAGTCATGAAAAGGAGCGGAGGTTTCCACACTGCAGTCTACACTAAGGAAACAAACATAGGAATGTGCCTCAATGCCAACAGTGACTGCCCAGACAGGTACAAGAGGAGTGTTGTTAACGCTTATGTCGACCGTGCTCTCAGCCACAGCTCAGGATGGAAGCAAGTCGATGAAGAACTCTGTAGGATAAGGCAGGTTTTAGTCAACAACGGCTTCTTCAATGGTTTCGTTGAAGACATCATAAGAAGGTGAAACGCCATGCAACCTCTGAAGAGACAACTAGCACAACACCTGTACCCCCTATCAGACTATTTTACAGGAACTTCTTTTCCACAGCCCATAAAACGGAGGAAAGGGTCCTGAAAGATATTGTTAATAGAAACGTTATCCCTACAGACAAAAATCAGAAGATACAATTGACGATTTACTATAAAACCAGGAAAACTGCCAACCTACTCATGAGAAACTCTCCAGACACAAAGCAGAACGCTTTGAAAGAGACCAATGTCGTCTATGCCTTCAAATGCCCACTTGGGGACTGTAAGCCCCAAAGAACTCAGTATGTAGGCAAGACAACAACATCTCTTTCCAGGCGATTAACAATGCATAAGCAACAGGGCTCTATCAAGGAACATATAATCTCTTCCCACAACCAGACCATCACCAGAGAAGTCTTAACAAAAAACGCGGAAATCATCGATAGATACAACGATACCAGACGTCTAGATATCTGCGAGGCACTACACATTAAGAAGTCAACACAAGCAATCAACAGTCAATTAACGCACAATTATATTCTACGCACTTCAAGATTCCGCTCCAATATAGAAGCATCAAGAAATATGGGCCAATAGGCCTTCTGCAGTTACAGATCTATTCTTCCCTTTAGCTTATACCCATTGTTTCGTGTTCTGTGTTGTGTTGAAAGTTTGTTTTCACCTCATCCCAAACCATTGTAACAAGTCACCTCACCCAAATGCAGGGATAAAAAAGAAAATCTGTTTGAACTCTGTTCAGTTATAGTTGTTGTGTGTGTGTAAACTAAAGTCTTTGAAAATGTAATAAGTTTTACGAAACGCGCTCAAGTGTCGCGTCAGACTAGAAATAAAAATGAACTTTGGAGAATTGATTTTCCAGTTACCATCAACAGTGAAAAAGAATATAAGAAATATTGAGAAAATTCGTGTTAGAATTATTAATCTTACTTTTTCGGTCATATTTAATAATATATGTCTACAGGAAAGACTGCTACCAAAATATACTAATAAATATATATATATATATATATATATATATATATATATATATATATATATATATATATATATATATATATATATATATATTTATATATATATATTGTGACGATAATCTCTTATCAGAGATTTAGCCTGCTATTTCTGTATCTCATCCCGTCCTCATCAATATACAAGATACGTTTTGTAGTGGCTAAACGTATATATTAAGATAGCCACACGTACCAGCAACTCCCTCCTCCCCCCACTCCAGCACCTGCTGTACACACCTGGTCGACGCGCCGAACCCTTCAACTGCCTAACTAGCGACTTGCGGCCATCCAGCTTCCTCATTGGCCGCCAACCAACACGCCACTCCGGTTCCTCGCCAATCACAAGTCCTCGCCAGTTATTGTTGGAGTCCCTTGCGTTTCTGCCAGCCAGAATATCGTGTGCTCTCAGACTATGAACACCTAAGTGACTCACCTTGTGTGGTCAAATAGAGGTTTATAGTTAGTGCATATATTCCAGCATTCATATTTTATTTACTTTTGTATGTCAATTCTCCTCCCCATTAACGTAATCTATTTTCATGTTTATTTATTTTTCCACTTGACATTTTTTACCATTAAGCCAAGATTTTGCATTTGTTTCAATTTGTGTTTTTTTATTGTTATTAAAATCCATTGTTTATTATTGTGTTTTACGTTTCGTACCTTACCACAGATTACCAATCATGCAGTCATTCTTTTTTTTTCTCTTTTTTTCCTTTTCTTTTTTTTATATATTATATGTGGCCCAGCACTGACACCTGCTAGTTGGAAGACTGCCGACCACCATTTCCAACTCGTTACCGTCACATATATATATATATATATATATATATATATATATATATATATATATATATATATATATACTAGTTCTGGGGACCATTCAGGCTTGCTCGCATTTGTGTTCCTCATGTGTGCCCCAAAGAATGAGGTGATTTGATAAAATACCATACCCAAGATTACCATCCGTGTGCCGGCTGGGGAGGTGGTTCAAATAGCTTCGGCTATTCGGCTATCACCTCCTTATTGTCCGGTCGTGATGGTCGAGTGGATTAAGGTGTCCTGTACATACCAGTTGGGTTGCTCCTGGCAGTATGGGTTCGAGTCACTTCTGGGGGTGTGAGTTTTCGGTTGCATATAGTCCTGGGGACCATTCAGGCTTGTTTGCATTTGTGTTCCTCACGTGTGCCCCAAAGAATGAGGTGATTTGATAAAATACCATACCCAAGATTACCATCCGTGTGCCGGCTGGGGAGGTGGTTCAAATAGCTTCGGCTATTCGGCTATCACCTCCTTATTGTCCGGTCGTGATGGTCGAGTGGATTAAGGTGTCCTGTACATACCAGTTGCATTGCTCCTGGCAGTATGGGTTCAAGTCACTTCTGGGATGTGAGTTTTCAGTTGCATATAGTACTGGGGACTATTCAGGCTTGTTCGCATATATATATATATATATATATATAATATATATATATATATATATATATATATATATATATATATATATATATATATATATACTAGCAGTACCCGGCCACGTGTTGCCACAGCAATCTTCCCTGTCCCAAAGTCCTTCCCACCGTTTCCCGTCTCCTCGGCTTCCCAACCATTCCCCACTCCACCGTCCCCTCTTCTTTCCCACCATGCCCCACTCTCCTGTCCCTTTGTCCTCCCCACCGTTCTCCATTCTCCCATCCCCTCGTCCCCACCATCCCAAACTTCCCTGTCCCCCTCTCCCTTATCCCTTCGTCCTCCCCAGCATCTCTCACTTCCGCCCCCTCGGCATCTTCACCATTTCCCACTGCCTCGTCCGATGCCTTCCCAAATGGTCTGATGTTCCTATCAGAAAATTGGGAACGTCAAGTGATCCGATGTTCCCATCACTAAAATATAAGAAAAACAGTTAAAAAATGAAATGAAAATATGAAAAATTATATAAATAAACTATACTCAAGAAATGAACGGTCTGGTAAACAACACAGCTCAATTCCAACGCAATACACACAAAATAATTAAATCAAAATGAAAATAAATAAAAATCTATGAAAATTCAATTTATCAATGCAATCAGAAACATTGAAATGGAATTGTAACATATATAGTATAGCATTTGTGTTGCTCTTACATGCAGCAGATGGCGCTGTTTTTCAAGAAAAGCGTAGTTTTACCTGTCACAGGTGTGGCATCTATACTTATACTTACGAAATGAATGGTATGGTAAACAACACAGCTCAATTCCAACACAATGTCACACAAAATAATTCAATAAACAAAAAATTTAAATCTGTGAAAATAAATTTTATCAATGCAATCAGAAACATTGAAATGGAATTTGTGACATATTTAGTATAGCTTGCATGTTGCCATTATGTGCAACAGATGGCGTTTTTTTCAGAAATACATGTTTTTACCTGTCACAGGGGTGGCCTCTATATAGTAGATATATAAAAAGACGCTCCTTTTCGAATGCAACGTTGTGTCAAAATTTCAAAGCAATTGGTGAAGAACTTTCGGAGATTACAGCGTGTGTTGCTCCTACATCCAATAGATGGTGTTGTTTTTCAAAAAAAGCATGTTTTTTCCTGTCACAGGTGAGGCATGTATTTAGTAGATATATAAAATGATGCGCCTTTTTGAATACAACTTTGTGTAAAAATTTCAACGCAATTGGTAAAGAGGTTTCAAAAATTTCCCTCACATGAAAAACACATGAAAAACACAGTTTTTCTGAAAAAGCATGTTTTTTTTTTTACCGTCACAGGCGTGACATCTATATAGTATGTATATATAAACCTGCTCGGATGCGAATGGAACGTTGAGTGAAAATTTCAAAGCAATCGGTGTAGAACTTTCGGAGATTAGCGATTTTGAACAAACGAACATTTCCATTATTATTTATATAGATATATATAATATTTACACACAGGCACACAATACAGGGATGCTCGGCATTGCTCAGATCTGCCTATCCATCTTCCCCTTTCTGTGTTTATCTATTTCTCTCTATCTCATTCTCTTTTGCTATCTATCTATCATTCTATGTGCCTATCATTATATCTCTGAATATCTTTTTCTGTCTCTCTATCTCTTTGGCTATATCTATGTATCAATAACAATTTATCTATTAGTAATGATAATGTCTTCTCACAGACATAATAACATAGGATAAAAATCCACACTTGTGTGTTTGTGAAGTTTTATGTAAGGAATTTACACCAAGTCTTTAGCACTCTTCTGAGTGCTTTGTCAAGGTCTGAGTGTGTGATTAGGACGAGACTTAAATCTCATCGCCTAATCAGACGTTTGATTAGATGTTGAAATGTAAGTCTCGTCCTAATCACACACTCAGACCTTGATGAAGCACTCAAGAGAGTACAAAAGAATTTGTGTAAATTCCTTACATTAAATTTCACAAATACAGAAGTGTGAGTTTTTATCATAATTTATCTATTGTTACGTTAATAAAGGTTCTGCATTTATACCAGCTGATCGAGTGTTAAACAACATAAAAAAAAGCCACATTTAAGATAATGTGATTATGAGTAAACAGGATCAAAGTTAAAATCCAAAATTAAAAAAAAAAAAATTTAACGAAACAAACAAAACTTAAGACCTGCAATACATTTATTTTGCCCACATAAATAGTAATGAAAAAAAACATAAAGCTGAACATAAATTCTAACTCAATGACTGATAATAAAATAATAAACCAAGCAAGAAAACGCTCTATTACCAAACCCTCAAATCTTGCTAAGCTGCCAGAGAAGTTTCTTAAGATCAGTGAAGTTTCCACCTTTACCAGAGGAGAGCCCAAACTGACAGACGTCTCCGGGGGGGGGGGGGGAAAGGGGAAAGGCTACCCCCAAAGGTCACCTCAGCCCCTCTCTAGGCGTGTGGCATGACCCATAACCACTCTTGCCGACCAGTATATGGTGATCCAGTTAAGACCGAGAAACACAGTAACAGCCCCGCTCCTGGGCCAGGTAAGTCCACTACGGCATCGCCATAGCCCGTGCTACTTGTAATTTGTTGTTTTAGATTCAGATACTTGGAACAAAAACAACAACAGTGAACGCGATAATACGGAACGGGACAAGGACAAGGCTCGTAGAGCATCTGGGGGGAAATAGTTTTGTGACACACCACCAACATGGGTTCAGAGATGGTAAATCGTGCCTCACAGGGTTAATAAAATTATATAACCAAGCAACAAAAATTAGGCTAGAGAGAGAAGGGTGGGCAGACTGCATTTTCTTGGACTGTCAGAAAGCCGTTGACACAGTACCCCATAAAAGGCTATTGCAAAAGTTGGAGCAACAGGCAGGAGTAAAAGGTAAGGTGCTCCATTGGATAAGGGAATATCTAAGCAAGAGGAAACAGCGAGTAACTGTGAGGGGGGAGACGTCAGAGAGGCGAGATGTCACCAGCGGAGTCCCACAGGGCTCTGTACTTGGACCCGTTCTGTTTCTAATATATGTAAATGATCTTCCAGAGGGTATAGACTCATTCTTGTCAATGTTTGCTGATGATGCAAAAATTATGAGAAGAATCAAGACAGATGAAGACAGACAGAGACAACAGGATGACCTGGACAAACTGGAGGAATGGTCTAGAAAATGGCTGCTAAAGTTCAACTCAGGAAAGTGAAAAGTAATGAAATTAGGCGAAGGGAACAGAAAGCTGAACACACGGTACCATCAGGGAGGTGAAATCTCGCAAGAGTCAAATAGAGAGAAAGATCTGGGGGTTGATTTCACACCGAACCTGTCCCCAGAGGCCCACATCAAAAGGATATCATCAGCGGCATATGCTAGTTTGGCCAACATAAGAACTATCTTTAGAAACTTGTGTAAGGAATCGTTCTAGACCCTGTATACCACTTATGTCAGAACATTCCTGGAATATGCAGCTTCTGCCTGGAGTCCATATCTAGTTAAACACAAGACAAAGTTAGAGAAGATTCAACGGTATGCCACCAGAATTGTCCCGGAACTGAGAGGTATCAGCTACGAGGAAAGGCTGAAGGAGCTTAACCACTCGTCTCTGGAAAACAGAAGAGTAAGGGGAGACATGATAAACACCTACAAAATTCTCAGGGGACTTGACAGGGTGGACAAAGACAAACTCTTCAACACGGGTGGAACATGAACAAGGGGACACAAGTGGAAACTTAGCACCCAAATGAGCTACAGAGACATTAGAAAGATTTTTTTCAGTGTCAGAGTAGTTAGTAAATGGAATGCACTAGGGAGTGATGTGGTGGAGGCTGACTCCATACACAGTTTCAAATGTAGATATGATAGAGCCCAGTAGGCTCAGGAATCTGTACACCAGTTGATTGACAGTTGAGAGGCGAGACCAAAGAGACAAAGCTCAACCCTTGCAAGCACAAATTGGTGAGTACAAATAGGTGAGTACACATGCACACAAACAGAGGTGTGTGCGAGTGCCACAGAGCCACAACCCCAGGCCTAACAATCCCAGAGGGGAGTGTGGAACCCTCCACAAGCAGCTCAACAGACACAGTGAGAGACGCACCTCCCCCATCCTCCACCCAATAGATGCCCTACCCTGCCCCAATCCCAGGTGCCCAAGGTGTCCACCTTTGGCACCCCTCCCCCCTCCCCTGGATCTTCCTTCTCCCCTAAACCCTCCAGTATCCTCCACCCTCTAGAGCCCTCCCTTCTTCCCCACTCTCCTCAGCCCGTCCTTTTCCATCATCCCCCTCGGCATTCCCTATCGCCCCCAAGCCCCCTTCCTTTAATGCCCCCAAAGCTTTACATTCCCCCCATTCCCCCAAGCCCTCCCTCCCTCCTCCCATACCTCCCTAAGCCTCCCCTTCTCCCACACTCTCCAAAGCCTCTCCCTCTCACCCACTCCCCCAAGCCTTCCCCTCTGACCCCCCAAGCCACCAGCCCAGCCCTCTTTTCTCCCCAATCCCCCCAAGCCCTCCCTCCTACACCACCCTCCCTGTACCAGATCCTCCAAGCCCCTGCACACCCCAGATCCCTCAGGTCCCCCTTCATAGGCCCTCCCATCCAGGTCCCTTCCTGTTTCCCTGCTTCAGGGGAAGCAATAGGATCTGAGAAAGGACAGAAGAGAATCAACTTCAGGGGGATGTACTCGAACATAGATCGGATCACCAGCAATGCAAGTGAACTACGGAAAAGAACACAGGAAGTGAACCCAGATGTAATCAGACTCACAGAAACAAAACTCTCCGGCATCATAACGATTGCAGTGTTTCCCCAGGACTACACTGTAATAAGGAAAGAGAGGAAGAGAAGGAGAGGAGGTGGTGTGGCCCTACTAATGAGAAAGGAATGGAGTTTCAAGGAGATGGTCATCCCGGGCTGCGAGGGATTCAGAGACTACATAACAGGCACCATGACAATGGGAGGACCAAAAGTAGTAGTAGCAGTGATATATAACCCTCCGCCAGATGAAAGAAGACCAAATAAGAGTATGACAACAACAACATGGCAGTTAACACTATAATTGAGAAGACAGCCTCTGGTGCCTGTAGATATAGATCCCTTCTGCTCATCATGGGGGACTTCAATCACGGAGGGATAGACTGGGAAAACAAGGAACCACATAGAGAAGAGGATACATGGAGAGCCAAACTAATGGAGGTGGCAACAAGAAACTTTCTAAGCCAACATGTCAGCTAGGGAACCCACTAGGATGAGAGGAAACAATGAACTAGCGAGACTCGACCTAGTCTTCACTCTGAACGACTCCGGTATAAGGGAAATCGTCTTTGAGGCCCCAGTAGGAATATAACATTAGAAACAGAGCTTAGGGGAAAGATGGCCCAAGACATGATGGACTTCATCACGCAGAAGTGCAAGGAAGCAGCAAACAAGTTTGTCTCAGTCCAAAAGGAAAACAATGAAATGAAGATGAGAAACCCATGGTTTAATCAGAGATGCAGGCTAGCTAAGCAGCAAAGTACAAGGGCGTGGAGAAACTATAGAAATAACAGGACACTTGAGAGCAGAGAAAGATGCCAGAGTGCCGGGAATGAATATGTCAGGATGAGAAGAGAGGCAGAATGACAATACGGAAATGACTTCGCAAGCAAGGCAAAGACTCAACCTAAATTGCTGCACAGCCATATCAGGAGAAAAACAACAGTTAAGGAACAGGTAATGAAATTAAGGATATGGGCAAAAGGATTCACTACAAACGACAAGGAAGTGTGTGAGGAACTGAATAAGAAATTCCAGGATTGTTCACCTTAAAGAAAGGAGAGATTCCAGAGACAATTAGGGAATAGTTAACCAGGAACAACTAGAAGAGTTTGAGATTACCAGTGGGGAAGTAAGGAAGTGTTTACTAGAGTTGGATGTGACAAAGGCTATAGGCCCAGATGGAATCTCCCCTTGGATACTAAAGGAAGGAGCAGAAGCACTGTACCTAGCACTCTCCATAGTGTATAACAAATCACTGGCAACAGGAGAACTGCCAGAAATTTGGAAAGCAGCTAATGTAGTTCCGATATACAAGAAAGCTGATAGACAGGAGGCAAAGAACTACAGGCCAGTGTCCCTAACCTGCATACCATGCAACTGATGGAAAAGATTGTGCGAAGAAAGCTAGTGGAACATCTGGAGCGAAAGAACTTTGTAACACAGCATCAACATGGGTTCAGGGATGGCAAGTCCTGCCTCACAGGGCTAATTGAATTCTACGACCAGGCAACAAAAATCAGGCAAGAAAGAGAGGGGTGGGCAGACTGCATTTTTTGATTGCCAGAAACCTTTGATACAGTACCACACAAGAGGCTAGTGAAAAAGCTGGAGTGAAAGGGAAGGTACGCCACTGGATAAGGGAGTACCTAAGCAACAGAAGACAACGAGTCACTGTGTAAGGTGAGGTCTCAGATTGGCGAGACGTCACAAGTGGAGTCCCGCCGGGTCAGTCCTTGGACCTATACTGTTTCTAATGTACGTAAGTGATCTCCCCGAGGGTATAGACTCATTTCCCTCAATGTTTGCTGATGATGCAAAATTATGAGGAGGATTGAAACAGAGGATGATAGTAGGAGGCTACAAGATGACCTAGACAAACTGAATGATTGGTCCAACAAAGTTCAACCCGAGTAAATGCAAAGTAATGAAACTAGGCAGTGGAAACAGGAGGCCAGACACAGGATACAGAATAGGAGATGTAGTACTTAATGAAACGTACAGAGAGAAAGATCTAAGAGTTATATCACACCAAACCTGTCTCCTGAAGCCCACTAAAAAGAATTACGTCTGCGGCATATGCGAGCTGGCTAACATCAGAACAGCCTCAGGAACCTATGTAAGGAATTATTCAGAATCTTATATACCAGAATCTTACATCCACATATGTAAGACCAATCCTGAAGTATGCGGCCGCAGCATGGAGCCCGTACCTAGTCAAGCTCAAGACGAAGCTGGAAAAGTTCAGAGGTATGCCACTAGACTAGTCCCAGAACTAAGAGGCATGAGTTACAAGGAAAGGCTGCGGGAAATGAACCTAACGACACTGGAATACAGAAGAGTAGGGGGAAACATGATCACTCCTACAAAATCCTCATGGAAATTGACAGGGTCGACAAGGATTAATTATTCAACACTGGTGGTATGCGAACAAGGGGACACAGGTGGAAACTGAGTACCCAAATGAGCCACAGGGACATTAGAAAGAAATTTTTCAGTGTCAGAGTAGTTAACAGGTTAAATGCATTAGGCAGTGACGTGTGGAGGCAGACTCCATACACAGTTTTAAATGTAGATATGATAGAGCCCAGTAGGTTCAGGAATCTGTACAGCAGTTGATTGACAGTTGAGAGGCGGGACCAAAGAGCCAAAGCTCAACCCCCGCAAGCACAAATAGGTGAGTACAAATAGGTGCGTACACACACACACACATACGTTTAAAACATGTTTGACCATTGAGAGGTGACATATAGGTAACACAACTAGGGGAGCTTACACACACACACACCACACACACACACACACCACAACACACACACACACACACACACCCACACACACCACAACACAACACACACACACACACACAGGCACATACGTTTAAACATGTTTGACTATTGAGAGGTGGGGCCAAAGTGCTGAAGCTCACCCATGCACAGACACAAATGTAAAACAAATACAAATAGTAAATACATCCACATGTT
>WNGS01161107.1:23861562-23876053 GCA_020271785.1 Procambarus virginalis
TTCTCGTGGAGTTTGGAGCCCCAAGGATGAGACGCATAGCTTCTTTTGCAAGGTTTCAAGAGATTTCAGCTCTTTGTCAGTATACAGTGTGAGATGTAGAACATTGTTGTCAGTCACAGAGCGTATAAATGATACATAAAACATTCTAGCAAGTCTCACCTTGATTCATGATTGACACCAACAATGACCCGCAAGGGCTTTAATCTCTCCCACAGTCTCCTCTTGAGAGAAGAAAGGTACCTAGAGTCGTTAATGGGGACACCAAGGTATCTGTAAGACTCGCAGTTCTCAATTGCTCGCCCATCTATATGATAATTGGGTGGTGGAATACAACATGGAATGAGGGTACGAGTTTTCTGTACAGAGATAAGGAGGCCACATTTCTCAGCTCTAGTAGCAAAAGCATTGAGCAGAATTTGCATTCTAGGCTCGGAGGCAGCCTGTAAACATATATCATCAGCATAACAAATGACAGTGTCTTCATTATTAGTTGGAAGATCTTTAATAAGTGTATGCATCAGAACGTTGAACAACAAGGGCTGAGGACCCCTCCTTGTGGAGTTCCCAGTTCAAAGTGTTTGCTCTCTGTGCTTTTAACACCATTAAACAAAACATATGCTGTTCGATTAGACAAATAGCCCTTTATCTATTTCAGTAATTTTCCTTGTCTTCCCAGCTCGGCAAGCTGTTCCAGTATGATTTCTCTGTTTGCTGTATCAAAAGCTGCTGCTAGGTCGATGAAGACTGTTTGAGGGGAAGCTTCATTATGTGCGAAGTATTCAGCAAAACAGTGTTGTGTACTAGTGGTGGTGTACTAGTGGTGGTGTACTAGGTGTGGTGTACTAGTGGTGGTGTACTAGTAGTGGTGTACTAGTAGTGGTGTACTAGTGGTGGTGTACTAGTTGTGGTGTACTAGTGGTGGTGTGGTAGTAGTGCTGTACTAGTGGTGGTGTACTAGTGGTGGTGTACTAGTGGTGTTGTACTAGTTGTGGTGTACTAGTGGTGGTGTGGTAGTAGTGGTGTACTACTGGTGGTGAACTAGTTGTGGTGTAGTAGTAGTGGTGTACTAGTTGTGGTGTGGTAGTAGTGGTGTACTATTGGTGGAGTGGTTGTAGTGGTGTACTAGTTGTGGTGTAGTAGTAGTGGTGTGCTTGTGGTGGTGTACTAGTGGTGGTGTACTATTTGTGGTGTGGTAGTGGTGGTGTACTAGTGGTTTTGTGGTAGTAGTGGTGTATTAGTGGTAGTGTGGTAGTAGTGGTGCACTAGTTGTGGTTTGGTAGTAGTGGTGTACTAGTGGTGGTGGGGTAGTAGTTGTGCACTAGTGGTGGTGTGGTAGTAGTGGTGCACTAGTGGTGGTGTGGTAGTAGTGCTGTACTAGTGGTGGTGTGGTAGTAGTGGTGTACTAGTGGTGGTGTGGTAGTAGTGGTGTACTAGTGGTGGTGTGGTAGTAGTGGTGTACTAGTTGTGGTGTGGTAGTTGTGGTGTACTAGTTGTGGTGTGGTAGTAGTGGTGTGGTACTGCTGGTAGTGGTGGTGTAGTACTGCTGGTAGTGGTGGTGGTAGTGGTAGGTTGGTAGTGGTGGTGTGGTACTGCTGGTAGTGGTGTGGTACTGCAGGTAATGGTGGTTATGGTAGTGAGGTAGTGGTGGTGTGGTACTACTGGTAGTGGTTGGGTGGTAGTACTCACCTAGTTGTACTCACCTAGTTGTGCTTGCGGGGGATGAGCTATGGCTCTTTGGTCCCGCCTCTCAACCGTCAATCAACAGGTGTTCAGGTTCCTGAGCCTATTGGGCTCTATCATATCTACTCTTGAAACTGTGTATGGAGTCAGCTTCCACCACGTTACTTCCTAATGCATTCCATTTGTCAACCACTCTGACACTAAAAAAGTTCTTTCTAATATCTCTGTGGCTCATTTGGGCACTCAGTTTCCACCTGTGTCCCCTAGTGCGTGTGCCTCTTGTGTTAAATAGCGTGTCTTTATCAACCCTGTCGATTCCCTTGAGAATCTTGAATGTGGTGATCATGTCCCCCCTAACTCTTCTGTCTTCCAACAAAGTGAGGTTCAATTCCCGTAGTCTCTCCTCGTAGCTCATGCCTCTCAGCTCGGGTACTAGTCTGGTGGCAAACCTTTGAACCTTTTCCAGTTTAGTCTTATGCTTGACTAGATATGGACTCCATGCTGGAGCCGCATACTCCAGGATTGGTCTGACATATGTGGTATATAATGTTCTGAAAGATTCCTTACACAAGTTTCTAAAGGCCGTTCTTATGTTAGCCAACCTGGCATATGCTGCTGATGTTATCCTCTTGATATGAGCTTCAGGGGACAGGTCTGGCGTGATATCAACCCCCAGGTCTTTCTCTCTCTCTGACTCTTGAAGTATTTCATCTCCCAAGTGATACCTTGTATCTGGTCTCCTGCTTCCTACCCCTATCTTCATTACATTACATTTGCTTGGGTTAAACTCTAACAGCCATTTGTTCGACCATTCCTGCAGCTTGTGCAGGTCTTCTTGAAGCCTCAAACTGTCCTCCTCTGTCTTAATCCTTCTCATAATTTTGGCGTCGTCAGCAAACGTCGAGAGGAATGAGTCTCTACCCTCTGGGAGAACATTTACGTATATCAGAAACAGTATAGGTCCAAGCACAGAGCCCTGTGGGACTCCACTGGTGACGTCACGCCATTCTGAGGTCTCACCCCTCACTATAACTCTCTGCTTCCTATTGCTTAGGTACTCCCTTATCCACTGGAGCGCCCTACCAGTTACTCCTGCCTGTTTCTCCAGCTTATGCATCAACCTTTTATGGGGTACGGTGTCAAAGGCTTTCTGACAGTCCAAAAAAATGCAATCGGCCCATCCTTCTCTTTCTTGCTTAATCTTTGTCACCTGATCGTAGAATTCTATCAAGCCTGTAAGGCAAGATTTACCCTCCCTGAACCCATGTTGCTGGGTTGTCACGAAGTCTCTTCTCTCCAGATGTGTTACTAGGTTTTTTCTCACAATCTTCTCCATCACCTTGCATGGTATACAAGTTAAGGACACTGGCCTGTAGTTCAGTGCCTCTTGTCTGTCACCCTTTTTAAATATTGGTACTATATTAGCAGTCTTCCATATTTCTGGTAGGTCTCCCGTTTCCAGTGACTTACTATACACTGTGGAGAGTGGCAAGCAAAGTGCTCCTGCACACTCTTTCAATACCCATGGTGAGATTCCATCCGGCCCAACAGCTTTTCTCACATCCAGCTCCAATAGGTGCTTCTTGACCTCATCTCTTGTAATTTCGAACCTTTCCAAGGTCTCCTGGTTTGCTGCCACCTCTCCTAGCGCCTTGACTTCTCCCTGTTCTATTGTAAAGACCTCCTGGAACCTTTTGTTGAGTTCTTCACACACCTCTGTCATTCTCTGTGTACCTGTCCTCGTCCACCCTAAGTTTCATCACCTGTTCCTTCACTGTTGTCTTCCTCCTGATGTGACTGTGTAGTAGCTTTGGTTAGGTCTTGGTTTTGTTAGCTATATCATTTTCATACCTTTTCTCAGCTGCTCTTCTCACACTAGCATACTCGTTCCTGGTTCTCTGGTATCTCTCTCTACTTTCTGGTGTTCTGTTATTACGGAAGTTCCTCCGTGCCCTTTTGTTCAGCTCCTTTGCTTTCATACATTCCCTATTAAACCATGGATTCTTCCTTTGCGTCTCTGTTTTTTCCTGTTGGGCTGGGACAAACCTGCTTACAGCCTCCTGACATTTTTGGGTGACATAGTCCATCATGTGTTGTACAGACTTGGTTCCGAGTTCTGTGTCCCAGTGTATATTCCATAGGAATTTATTCATCTCCTCATAGTTTCCCTTTCGGTACGCCAGCCCTTTGTTTCCCAGTTCTTTTTTGGGGGTGAGCACCACCCTAGCTCAACCAGGTACTCAAAGCTCAATACACTATGATCACTCATTCCCAAGGGGGCTTCCAACTTAACTTCCCTTATATCCGACTCATTTAGGGTAAATATCAGATCAAGCAAGGCTGGTTCATCCCCTCCTCTCGTTCTTGTGGGTCCCTTGACGTGTTGACTTAGAAAGTTTCTTGTTGCCACATCCAGTAGCTTAGCTCTCCATGTGTCTGGGCCTCCATGTGGGTCTCTGTTACCCCAATCTATCTTTCCATGGTTGAAGTCTCCTATGATTAGTAGCCTGGATCCGTTCCTGCTAGCCACAGAAGCTGTTCTCTCTATTATATTGATGGTGGCCAAGTTGTTTCTATCATATTCCTGTCTGGGTCTTCTGTCATTCGGTGGGGGGTTATATATGTCTATTACTATAATTTTCTGTCCTCCAGTTGCTATGGTGCCTGATATGTAGTCACTGAAACCTTCACAGTTCTGAATTACCATCTCTTCGAAACTCCAACTTTTTCTTAGTAGCAAAGCTACACCACCTCCTCCTCTCCCTTCTCTCTCTTTCCTCACTACATTGTAGCCCTGTGGAAACACTGCGTTTGTTATGGTGTTTGTTAGCTTTGTTTCTGTGAGTGCTATTATGTCTGGGTTTTCTTCTAGTGCCCATTCTCCGAGTTCACTTGTTTTATTTGTAATCCCAAAAATAGTGGTGGTGTGGTAGTGGTGGTACTGGTAATGAGGTAGTGGTGTGGTAGTGGTGGTATGGTAGTTGTGATAAAGGTGGTGTGTCTGTTTGGGGTGGTGTGGTAGTGCTGGTAGTAGTGGTGTAAGTGGTAGTGGTGGTAGTAGTGGTATTGTAGTGGTGGTACTGGTAGTGGGGTAGTGGTGGTACTGGTAGTGGGGTAGTGGTGATGGTGTAGTAGTGGTGATGCTGTGGTAGTGTTGTTGTGGGGGTCGAGGTGATGTGGTAGTAGTGATGTGCATTAGTGGTTGTGTGGTAGTGGTGTGGTAGTAGTGGTGAGGTAGTGTTGGTAGTCGTAGTGTGGTAGTGGTTGTAGTGGTGGTGTGGCAGTGGTGGTGTGTGTGATAGTGGTGGTAGTGGTGGTGGTAAGGTAGTCGTGGGGATGATGTAGGTGTGTGGATGGTGTGGGTGTTGGGGGTGGCGATTTGAGGGTAGTGTGGGTGTGGTGGTGGTGCGGGTAGTGTGGGTTTGGCGGTTGTGGGGGTGGTGGTGGGTATCTGGGGCTTTGACTCAAATATAGAGTTATTTAGTTATGATAATTAATATAAATCAAAGGACCACCCACTTTTGAGAAAAGAGGGAAAACAAATAAAAGTGATTATAAGATTGACATTATAGAACCAGTGCTTATGTATGGTAACGTATTTAACAATCACTTAAGGGTTTAAATGACATTAGTGTTAGGTGGGACTCATGCACTGTTATGCGATCCATTGGGTGTTGGGGCTCATTGAGAGTACTTTGCTCATGGTTATGTCACTGTGTGTAAGGGCCTCAGGGTTGATTATAATTATAGCTTTAATTCTGGTAATTGTGTATATCTTGAGGTTTATTGTGGTACTTATCAATGTAACGCTAAATGAGATGTAGACATTGTTCCTGATGCACAGTTTAGTTGTATTTGTTTAATATTGATTAAAATATGACAAAGTACATGAGCGAGTGATCTGGACAACGTCCAAAAAGAGTCATGCTCCTAAGTGGTAATCATTGACCTACACTAATAACTACTAATTGCTTATTATATTACTTCCTTGCATTGTTTATTATTATAATAAATATTATACAATTAGAATAGTATACAAATATTATATTATAGATATTAATATTATATTATATTATATATATTATATTATATTAAATATTATATTATATTCAATATTTTATATTATATTAAATAATATTATACAAAAAGAATATTATACAAATATTCCCGATAACTTCTAATCAAAATTTTGCTTTATTGATAGCCAAAGGTAGAATTTGTGTAAATCAGTCGGTGTTAAATAAAATAAATTATTCTGCATGAACAGTTTGAGTTCTGCATGAACAAAGCTCTTCGTTCATTTTGTCCTCTTTTTGCAATTTTGAGACTATTAGCTTTTCATTGACACAGGGAATGAAATATGATTACACTTCTGTTTATATGAAATCAGACAGCATTGTTTAACTTGTAATTACTATTACCTAAAAAATTTAATTTGTAATTTTTTTTAATGAACGAAAAGTTCTGTATTGCTTATTACAAGGGTCACTGGGTTTGTGCTGGAATAGTTTTCAAATTTTGCAATGTTATTGACGTGAATAAAAACAAATATATACCTTTTGAATTGATACTAAGTAACCTACTATGTAGTCTATCACCAAGAAAGAAAATTAAGCCTTTCATTCAAGGACAGTATTACTTTTGAATTAAACTTCTCATTAGTTCATCACTATTTATTCAATAGATAAGTCCTAATAATTTTATATATAATAATTATCAACAAATCGAAATACATAATGAAATTGAGTTTTTCTTCATAATATAAATGGAATTTTAGATGCTCAGCTATGTTCTAGAGAGAGTGCGATCAGAGACATCTAGGTGAGGACAGCCAGAGAAGAAACAAATAGTCAAACCAATTCAAGAGAAGATGGTCATCAGGCATCAGACGAGGATGGTCAGTCAAGCTCATGCGAGGAGCGCTGGCCGCCCTCTTTTGTTGATCAGTTCCAAAATGAAAGTCAGACAAGCCAGCAGCAGACCTGGAAGTGGGAGAGTTTTCTCAGTTTACACAAAATGTTTATATGGTACCATAGAATTGCAGTGATTTTATGGAGTAAGAATTATTTCAACGGTAGCAGCGAAACATACACTGCACTGTTGGAAATTATCTGCACATAGTCGAACGATGCTAAACTCAGACAGGTTGCTCCCAGTTTTCTTAAAGATTCATTATTGTAACTGTTAATTACAATCACAAAGGGGAAACTACTTTTTTCCTAAGTGTTGTTCATATGACTATGACAAGCCAACTTACCGCTCTCAGCTCTAAGCTATTTTGGTGTTCTCATAAATTGTATTAGCTAATCATCAATATAGGGGAATCTGGAATCACATAATGGGTGCATATGTGGGTAGTCTCGATATAGCACCGACGAAAAAGCAAACCGTATAGCTTCCCGAAGGTAACGTGTATCTCAAAATCATATTAGCGAGGACGTGGTTCTCACTACCATTTAATATTGACTTGAATGTACTTTATATTTCTCTAAATATAATAAGTTGATTACTATTCTGATAAGGAAGTAAATTTAAGCCTTAAACAATAAAACTAAATATCTACAGACCATGCAAGTGGCCAGTAAATATGTAGTTTAAGTGGCCTAACAGCACTTAGATTGTTCGTAACAGAGCAAATATTTTGTTGAAACACTAACTTACTTTTAATTCTCACCACTAATAAATGTAATTGTTCTGGTTGTCTGGTCACGGTAAAAATCTACCAAGGTTTAGTCAAGGGTACAAAGAGTAGATTATACTGCGATTGATATTTATAACGTTCAGTGTCAGGTGTTAGGAATGGGTACATAATTATAAGGATATTCCCACATCTTAATAACTCTCGGTCACTCTGGTCACTAATACACATAATTATTATTCCTAGGCTATAACAAACCTAGGCTATTACCTCAGAAAAAAATAACGTATGGACCATACACGACTAAAATAAAAGCATAATATAAATATGTTCTCACTGTTGTTAATGATATTTTTTCGCCACACTATTAAAATGCCCAATGATACATAATTAGCAGTTTAAGGAAAATCATTTTGAATTCGCTCTCTAGCATTCTGCCTACCACCCATTCTCCCTCCCCCGTTCTTCCTACCACCCAATATCCGTCCCAAGCAGTCTCTCTCTCTCTCTCTCTCTCTCTGTCTCTCTGTCTCTCTCTCTCTCTCTCTCTCTCTCTGTCTCTCTCTGTCTCTCTCTCTCTCTCTCTCTCTCTCTCTCTCTCTCTCTCTCTCTCTCTCTCTCTCTCTCTCTCTCTCTCTCCTCCCTTCCTCTCTCCCATTCTCTCCCTCTCTTCCATTCTCTCTGCCTTTATTCTCTCTTCCTCCTCCCTCCAATTCACTCTCCCGTTATATCACTGTCTCTCTCTCTCTCTCTCTTCCAGTGGGCAAACTGTCCTCGAGAATCACTGAATCAACACCGATAATAGCAAAAAAAAAATTATGGGAATAAAACCCACATTTAATATTTCATTAGAGTCGGTGGCTTTTGCAATAAAATCCAATCCTACCTAATAAAAGATATGGGGGGCTGACCCCAACCACACCTTCAATAATCTTAAATCACCCTGCAAATGTCTGCGAGTCTCGCCCCAAGCATCTGCCCCCAACCACATACACACACACACACACACACACACACACACACACACACACACACACACACACACACACACACACACACACACACACACACACACACACACACACACACGCGCGCGCGCCTGGTGCTTACTGTCACGCTCCGAACAGCTAACTAGCCCCGCCGGCTAGCACGGGGTGCTCTTCATCGAGTGTCCCGCGTGGCCGGCACGTTTACTTTGAAAAAATTTGAGTGCTCAGAGCAGGCTACTTTAATGGCCTGAATGTCTATTTCATCGTTTATGGTTAGTCACTTCTGGGATGTGAGTTTTCAGTTGCAAATAATCCTGGGGACCATTCAGGCTTATTTGCGTTTGTGTTCCTCACGTGTGCCCTAAAGAATTAGGTGATTTGATAAAATACTATGCCCAAGACACACACACACACACACACACACACACATATATATATATATATATATATATATATATATATATATATATATATATATATATATATATATATATATTTATAAGTACATAGGTATGACGTCGACCAAGCTGACGAGGCGTTTGACATGCCATCTTCAATCCGGTGCCCCTAGGAATCACATGAGACAAGCCCATGACATCACCCTAACAAGAGAAATGTTGAACAAAAATACATGCATAATTGACAAAACTCAAGATGCAAGAAGATTACAAATTCTTGAAGCAATCTACATAAAAATAGAACAACCTACCATGAACACCCAAATAACGGAACTATTTACCCTACCCACAATGAGAGTAAGGACAAGACCAGAACATAATGCCAACACAGAAGACAATGTTCAACATAACAGGCCAATCACACTGGATTAATCTTTGTACGTAAATACCAACTGCCTCGAATGGGCCAATAGGCCTTCTGCGGTTACCTATATTCTTATGTTCATATGTGTGACCCCACTTATATCCCCTTTGTATCCCCCTTTGTTTTCACATTTATTGTCTTATCACCTGACCCAGTGCGGGTATAAAATCAATCACATTGTAAAATTCCTTCACTTGAGAATGAACCATGGAGGTTCGAAACGTTGTGTATATTGTATAAATAAGTGTAATACATTCTATAGTAATTTACCTCTTTTCTTCACCCGGAAATTACGAAAATGAGTTTTGGAGAACTCCTATTTCAGCTAAGCCCTGATGTTAAGAAAATAGTTAGAGGGATAGAAGCCCTAAATCAGAAGATAGTAAATACAGAATATGCGGTCATATTTAATGAGACATGTTTAAAAGAAAACCTGCTGCCAGTATACACCATATATATATATATATATATATATATATATATATATATATATATATATATATATATATATATATATATATATATATAGTGACAGCAGGCGGCTTGACATCTGCGAGGCACTACACATCAAGAAGTCAACACCAGCAATCAACAGCCAATTAACGCACACACACACACACATATATATATATATATATATATATATATATATATATATAACTCATGCTACAGCAAGAATCTAACTCTGCTTTTTGGGGAACATGAAATCGAATCACAAGAAGGTGTCCAACAGGGTGACCCCCTTGCTCCTTTTCTTTTCTGCCTAGTCATCAAGGAAGTCACCGATAACCTGTCCAGTGAGCTCAACATTTGGTTCTTGGACTATGGTACTCTAGCCGGCTCCCCAGACGCACTCTTGGATGACATAAGAATAATTCAGGAGCAAGGAGCAAGTCTAGGCCTCACCCTGAACCCTTCCAAGTGCGAAATAACCTCCACCAACCAGCACATAATAGAGCAAATAAAGGTTGTTTTGCCTGACATTCATACAAACAACCCTGAGGACAGCACACTCCTAGGTGCTCCTCTTGGAAGGAATGCCATCGACGAGGTCCTTGGTAAGAAGATCACTGACCTGAAGAGAATGAACGAGAGGATTGAAGACATCGATGCCCATGATGCACTTTACCTCATCACATGATGCTTGTCCCTCCTCAGGCTGACCTACTTTCTAAGATGTTCGCCATCTTTCAACAGTATTAAATTAGAAGAGTACGACAGCTTGCTGAAATCAACACTAGAAAAAGCCCTCAATCTTTCCCTCAGCAACTCGAGGGAAACAGGCCTCCCTTCCTGTCAGACTCGGGGGCCTTGGCGTGCGCACAGCAACACAAATTGCTGTACCAGCGTTCCTCTCCTCTTCAGTGGGGTCTGACAACTTGGTGAAGGAAATCCTACCTGAGCACCTAGTTCAACAGGCAGGGGTACATGATCCCAGCTTCACAGACTGCACAATCAAATGGGTCTCTCTCGCAGGACCAGCACCCCAACCACTGCCTTCTGAAGCCCATAAGCAATCCAGCTTGGATCGCCCCATTGCCGACCAAGAAACTGCGACTTTGCTAGAAGCTGCGACAACACCACATGACACTGCCCGACTTAGAGCGGTAACTGCTCCCCATGCAGGTGATTTCCTATTAGCAATCCCAATGTCAGCAACCGGCACCCGTCTCACACCGCAGGCCCTCCGAATTGCCGTGGCTCTCCGTCTCGCTGCCCCAATCCACACCGAATACAGGTGTATTTGCGGCGAGGCAGAGGCCGACAGATACGGACGGCATGGCCTTCTCTGCCAAAGAACAGGAGGATGGCATGCAAGACACGGCGAGGTCAATGACATTATTAAGAGAAGCCTTACCACAGCCGGCTGTCCAGCAGAGAGAGAGCCCTGCTACCTAATGTCCCACAACTCTAATGAGCCTGTCGGTCGCCCAGATGGAATCACGGTGAACCCCTGGAAGAATGGTAGACAGTTGGTGTGGGACTACACTTGCGTCTCAACTTTAGCCAATACCTATGTTGACTTCAGTGCTACTCAAGCAGGAGGAGCTGCCAATCACCGGGAAGCGGCCAAGTCACGTAAATACAGAGACCTTGAGCACCACTACAATTTTGTCCCCATTGCCTCAGAGACACTTTGTGCCTGGGGTAAAAGTGCTGCTAGCTTTTTGAAGGAGTCTGGGTCTAAGCTAATCGAAACAACTAGAGACCCTAGAGCTGCCAGTTTTCTTTTTCAGCGCCTCAGTGTGGCAATCCAGAGAGGAAATGCTCACTGCATCCATGGTTCCTGCCCGCCATCTGAGGAGCTGGAGGAGCTTTTCAACTTGTGACAAGCAGGCTTGTACCCTGCATGTAATCAATACTGTAACTTTTTTGTGTAATGACATTTTCAAATAAAGTTAGATAAATATACACACATACCAAAAGAATAGGGGTGGTAGGAGAAGAAAATATCAAAGTGTTCAGTGAGGATCCACAAGGTCTTCTCTGAGTACTCTTTATTTTCTTCTCCGAGGCTATGGGTCCCTACACTTGCACCAGAGGTGGTACCCCTTCTAGGTATTATAAAAATAAATAAAATATATATATATATATTATATATATATATATTTATATATATATATATATATATATATATATTTAAATAAAGGTGAAACGCCATGCAACCTCTGAAGAGACAACTATCACAACACCTGTACCACCTATTAGACTATATTTAAAGGAACTTCTTTTCCACAGCTCATAAAATGGAGGAAAGGGTCCTGAAAGATATTGTTAATAGGAACGTTATCCCTAGAGTCAAAAATCAGAAGATACAATTGACGAATTACTATAAAACCAAAAAAACGGCCAATCTACTCATGATAAACTCTCCAGACACAAAACAGAACGCTTTAAAAGAGACCAATGTCGTCTATGCCTTCAAATGCCCACTTGGGGACTGTAAGCCTCAAAGAACTCAGTATATAGGCAACACAACAACATCTCTTTCCAGGCGATTAACGATGCATAAGCAACAGGGCTCCATTAAGGAACATATAATCTCTTCCCGCAACCAGACCATCACCAGAGAAGTCTTAACAAAAAACACAGAAATCATCGATAGATACAGCGATAGCAGGCGGCTTGATATCTGCGAGGCACTACACATCAAGAAGTCAACACCAGCAATCAACAGGCAATTAATGCACAACTATATTCTACCAACTTTAAGACTCTGCATCAATATAGAAGCATCAAGAAATATGGGCCAATAGGCCCTCTGCAGTACTTCCATTCTTCCCTTTAACTTACCCAATATTATACCCATTGTTTCGTGTTCTGTCTTATGTTGAAAGTATGTTTTCACCTCATCCAAAACTGTTGTAGCATATCACCTCACCCAAATGCAGGCCATATAAAATGAAAGCGTTTAAATTATAGCACAGTAGAACTCTGTTTAGTGTTTGCAGGTTATAGTTATGTGTGTGTAAACTAGTCTTTGAAAATGTAATAAGTTATTACGAAACGCATTCAAGTGTCGCGTCAGACTAGAATAAAAATGAATTTTGGAGAATTGATTTTTCAATTACCATCGGCAGTGAAAGAAAACATAAGAAATATTGAAAAAATTCGTGTTAGAATTATTAATCTTACTTTTTCGGTCATATTTAATAATATATATATATAATATATATATATATATATAATATATATAGATATATATATATAATATATATATATATATATATATATATATTTAAATGAAATAGGAGTTCTCCAAAACTCATTTTCGTAATTTCCGGTGTGAAGAAAAGAGGTAAATTACTATAGAATGTATTACACTTATCTATACAATATGCACAACGTTTCGAACCTCCATGGTTCATTCTCAAGTGAATGAATTTTACAATGTGATTTGATTTTATACCCGCACTGGGTCAGGTGATAAGATAATAAATTGTGAAAACAAAAGGGATATAAGTGGGGGTCACACATATGAACATAAGAATATAGGTAACCGCAGAAGGCCTGTTGGCCCATACGAGGCAGCTGGTATCTACATACAAAGATTAATCCAGTGTAATTGGCCTGTTATGTAGAACATTGTCTTCTGTGTTGGCATCGTTATGTTCTGGTCTTGTCCTTACTCTCATGTGGGTAGGGTAAATAGTTCCGTGATTTGGGTGTTCATGGTAGGTTGTTCTATTCTTATGTGGATTGCTTCATGGATTTGTAATCTTCTTGCATCTTGTGTTTTGCTATTATGCATGTATTTTTGTTCAAACATTTCCTCTTGTTAGGGTGATGTTATGGGCTTGTCTCATGTGGTTCCTAGGGGCACCGGATTGAAGATGGCATGTCAAACGCCTCGTCAACTTGGTCGACGTCATACCTATGTACTTAGATTGAAGGTTACATCCTTCGTGGGGGCAAGTGTACATGTATACAATACAACGCTTGACTGCTGTAGAGGGTTCTCTGTCGGCTTCGGGCGTTTTTTGATAAGGAGTTCGGAAGTCTTCTTGGTTTTATAGAATATTATCAGGTTATGTTTTGGTTAGGAGTAGTGCTATTTACTCCTTTACGGATTATTTCTTTCATTAATTTTTCCTCTTTTATATGTTCACTGTGCATGGTTGATTTGTAGTATAATTTTATTGGAGGTATTGTGGTTTCTGCTCTAGGTTCTGGATTATACCAGCGGTCCAAGTGTCTTCTTATAGCAGCGTTTATTTCCGCGTTGCTATATCCGTTGTTCACCAATACCTGAGTTACTCTTTCAAACTCTCTCTACTCACGTTGCTCCATTCAGAGCAGTGGGTAAGCGCTCGACGAATATAAGCATTGAGAACACTGGCTTTGTATCTTTGGGGGCAATGTTTCTACATAACAGGCCAATTACACTGGATTAATCTTTGTATGTAGATACCAGCTGCCTCGTATGGGCCAACAGGCCTTCTGCGGTTACCTATATTCTCATGTTCATATGTGTGACCCCCACTTATATCCCCTTTTGTTTTCACATTTATTATCTTATCACCTGACCCAGTGCAGGTATAAAATCAAATCACATTGTAAAATTCATTCACTTGAGAATGAACCATGGAGGTTCGAAACGTTGTGCATATTGTATAAATAAGTGTAATACATTCTATAGTAATTTACCTCTTTTCTTCACCCGGAAATTACGAAAATGAGTTTTGGAGAACTCCTATTTCAGCTAAGCCCTGATGCTAAGAAAATAGTTAGAGGGATAGAAGCCCTAAATCAGAAGTTAGTAAATACAGAATATGCGGTCATATTTAATGAGACATGTTTAAAAGAAAACCGGCTGCCAATATACACCAATATATTTAAATATATATATATATATATATAT
>WNGS01161107.1:23876078-23893338 GCA_020271785.1 Procambarus virginalis
TAAAATTTATAAGAACATAAGACATAAGAACATAAGAACAAGGCAACTGCAGAAGGCCTATTGGCCCATACGAGGCAGCTCCTATTTATAACCACCCAATCCCACTCATATACATGTCCAACCCATGCTTGAAACAATCGAGGGACCCCACCTCCACAATGTTACGCGGCAATTGGTTCCACAAATCAACAACCCTGTTACTGAACCAGTATTTACCCAAGTCTTTCCTAAATCTAAACTTATCCAATTTATACCCATTGTTTCGCGTTCTGTCCTGTGTTGATACTTTCAATACCCTATTAATATCCCCTTTGTTATGTCCATTCATCCACTTGTAAACCTCTATCATGTCACCCCTAACTCTTCGCCTTTCCAGTGAATGCAAATTAAGCTTTGTTAATCTTTCTTCATATGAAAGATTTCTAATTTGGGGAATTAACTTAGTCATCCTACGCTGGACACGTTCAAGTGAATTTATATCCATTCTATAATATGGCGACCAAAACTGAACTGCATAATCTAAATGGGGCCTAACCAGAGCAAGATATAGCTTGAGAACCACACCAGGTGTCTTGTTACTTACGCTGCGATTAATAAATCCGAGTGTCCTATTTGCCTTATTACGAACATTTATGCATTGATCCTTTTGTTTTAAATTCTTACTAATTATAACTCCCAGATCCCTTTCGCAATCCGACTTCGCAATCTCAACACCATCTAGCTCGTATCTTGTAACTCTATCATCATTACCTAGCCTCAGAACTTTACATTTATCAGCATTAAACTGCATCTGCCAGTCCTTTGACCATTTCAAAACCCTATCTAGATCAACTTGAAGTGATAGTGAGTCCTCCTCCGAATTAATTTCCCTACCGATTTTCGTATCATCGGCAAATTTGCAAATGTTGCTACTCAAACCTGAATCTAAATCATTTATATATATTATAAACAACAGAGGTCCCAAGACAGAGCCTTGAGGCACTCCACTTACAACATTTTCCCACTCTGACTTGACTCCATTTATACTAACTCTCTGTTTCCTTTGGTATAGCCATGCCCTAATCCAGCTTAATATAGCACCCCCAATACCATGAGCCTCTATCTTTTTAATCAGTCTTTCATGTGGCACTGTATCGAAAGCTTTGCTAAAGTCAAGGTACACAACATCACAATCCTTACCACTATCAACTGCCTCAACTATGCTAGAATAAAAAGATAACAAATTTGTTAAACATGAACGGCCATTTATAAAACCATGTTGCGACTCAATTATTAATTTATGTTTTTCAAGATGAAGACGAATTTTATTTGCTATTATAGATTCGAGTAACTTTCCCACAATAGACGTTAGGCTAATTGGTCGATAGTTAGACGCAAGTGATCTATCTCCTTTCTTAAAAACTGGTATCACATTAGCAACTTTCCAAAACTCTGGCACTGTGCCTGACTCTATTGATTTATTAAATATGATTGACAGTGGGTCACAAAGCTCCTCTTTGCATTCTTTCAGCACTCTGGCAAACACTTCATCCGGCCCTGGGGATTTGTTTGGTTTGAGTTTTACTATTTGTTTAAGAACATCCTCCCTGGTAACTGCTAAACTCGTCAACCTGTCCTCGTCCCCACCCACATAGACTTGTTGGGCTGAAGGCATATTGTTAAGTTCCTCTTTAGTAAATACAGATACAAAATATTTATTAAAAATACTACTCATCTCTTCATCACTATCTGTTATTTGACCTGTCTCAGTTTTTAATGGACCTATCCTTTCCCTAGTCTTAGTTCGATATAACTGAAAAAAACCTTTAGGATTTGTCTTTGCTTGCCCTGCTATACGAACTTCATAGTTTCTTTTTGCTTTCCTTATCTCTTTTTTAACATTTCTAACTAGTTGTACGAATTCCTGTTCTAAAGTGACCTCCCCATTTTTAATCCTCTTGTACCAAGCTCTCTTTTTACCTATAAGATTCTTCAAATTCTTTGTTATCCACTTTGGGTCATTAGTAATCGATCTATTCAATTTGTGTGGTATACTACGTTCCTGTGCTTTGTTTAGAATATTCTTAAATACGTTATAAATTGAATCTACATCGAAATCCCCATTTACATCACCTATCGCTGGGTTCATGTCTCGCTCCAAGACCGGCCCACACCCCATACCCAAGACTTTCCAATCAATTTGACCCAAAAAATTTCTTAGGCTATTAAAATCAGCTTTTCGAAAATCTGGCACTTTAACAGAATTTTCTCCTACAGGTCTATTCCATTCTATGCCAAATCTGATTTCTTTGTGATCACTGTTCCCTAGCTCACTCCCTATTTCGATGTCTTTAATTTGTGTTTCCCTGTTAGTTAACACTAAATCTAAAATATTATTTTCCCGTGTTGGTTCCTTAATGTGTTGCGTAAGAAAGCAATCGTCAATTAATTCTAGAAAATCTTCTGCTTCTGTACATCTTCTGTACAAACTCATTTGATGTGTTGGAGGACGAGTGCTGTGGTGAACCTATGGTTCAGCGTGGAGGTAAGGGCATAGCGGCGAGGAACATTGAAGCGCGGGTCCCTCAAAGTGCCCCAAGAGAAAAGGGAGGATCGAAGCGAATTTTGGTTGTGGGAGATTCCCAGGTGAGGTATTTGGACAGAACGTTTTGTGCCAGAGATAAAGGGAACAGATTAAGGGTTTGCTATCCTGGAGCTGGTATTGGAGATATTGTTGGAAACATGAAAGATATTATGACGGGAAATGGGAGCAAACCCATTATTTGTATTAGTGTAGGGGGTAATGATGTTGGGAGAGTTAGAAGTGAGGAACTAATACTGAAATTCAAGACAGCAATAGAATTAGTTAAGAGCAAGGGAGGAATCCCGATCATATGTGGCATTCTTCCAAGAAAGGGAGTGGAAATGAATGGATGTCGAGGGCACTTGGTGTCAATTGCAGGCTGGAAAGATATTGCAAATCTAATGCAATATCTTATATAGACAACTGGGAACACTTCTATGGAAGAAATGAAATGTATGCTCGGGATGGGGTGCATCTATCGAGAGCTGGGGTTGTTGCTGTTGCAAATTCGTTGGAAGAAGTGGTTAGAGGTGTTTGTTTGGGTTTAAACTGTTAGTAGATAGAGGTATGGGAATTGATTTGGAGGAAGGATGTAATAAAAGCATGTGTTTGCGGGAGAAAGGAATTGGCAAATTTATTCCTTCTCCAATGTTTTTTAATGTACTGGTAACTAATTGTAATGCTGCTAGTTCTGCTTGTGTGAAGGTCAGCCAGTTGTTTAACCTGACACTGACAGTCTGTGTGCAAATATTATATCTACATGCTGCTGCAGTCCGTCCAGTAGAAGATTGGACTGAGCCGTCGGTGTAGACACAGTGCTCGTGAGAACTTAAATTTTCGGTGGAGGAGGCAATTGTTTCGAGTGTGACAGCTTTGTGGCTGTCACACTTCTCAATCTTTGAGAAGAGCAAGATTCTCATTACTTGTCTTGGTGACAGGTGTGTATGATACTTGAATGGTGTGGTACAGATAAAGATGAATATCAGAGACAGGTAGATTGCACTTAAAAGGAATGTTGAGTTTGATAAGATTGTAGGCATTTTGCTAGCCCATTTATCATAAAAGGAGAGGTCATGTGGGTTACATGCATTAATTTAGCAAAGTTGCCCACCTCATTCATAAAACTAGCCATGGGATGCCATATCCTGCCAGGAACCACCCTTTAGGTGGCTGGAAGATAAGAACATAAGAACAAAGGTAACTGCAGAAGGCCTATTGGCCCATACGAGGCAGCTCCTATTTATAACCACCCAATCCCACTCATATACGTGTCCAACCCACGCTTGAAACAATCGAGGGATCCCACCTCCACCACGTTACGCGGTAATTGGTTCCACAAATCAACAACCCTGTTACCGAACCAGTACTCACCCAAGCCCCCACCAAATCCAAACTTATCCAATTTATACCCATTGTTTCGTGTTCTGTCTTGTGTTGATACTCCCAATACCATATTAACATCCCTTTGTTATGTCCGTTCATCGACTTGTAAACTTCTATCATGTCACCCCTAACTCTTCGCCTTTCCAGTGAATGCAATTTAAGCTTTATTAATCTTTCTTCATATGAAAGATTTCTAATTTGGGGAATTAACTTTGTCATCCTACGCTGGACACGTTCAAGTGAATTTATATCCATTCTATAGTACGGCGACCAAAACTGAACTGCATAATCTAAATGGGGCCTAACCAGAGCAAGATATAGCTGAAGAACCACACCAGATGTCTTGTTACTAACGCTTCGATTAATAAATCCCAGTGTCCTATTTGCCTTATTACGAACATTCATGCATTGATCCTTTTGTTTTAAATTCTTACTAATTATAACTCCCAGATCCCTTTCGCAATCCGACTTCGCAATCTCAACACCATCTAGCTCGCATCATCATGTAACTCTATCCTCATTACCTAGCGTCAGAACTTTACATTTATCAGCATTAAACTGCATCTGCAGCTTCAGGCACTTCATCCTGTTGAGTGTTATTATATCGCTATAAACATAAATTTTAAAATAATTACCGCTTTTTAAAACATAATTATCAATATTTACATTCTTAAAGTCAAGTTCAAGTAAGTTTATTGAGGTAATAAGATACATCTCATAATGATAGAGTAGCTTAGGGTATTTCTACTCCTCTATTTATTCATAAATAGCTTAAATATTCACATTTATTAATATGAAGCATTTTTAAACTTTAATGTTTTTATCGGAATGTAAAACATAAATTACTTTATTAACAAAACGGAGAGACAAGTTCCAGCATCCAGCAACTTCTGGCGCCTGAGGTAGCAGCTATATAACCCTTTGCATCCACGGGTTGGTCAGTTGGTCCCCACACCTGTGGTAGCTAAGTCCACTACGGGCTCACCATAGCCCGTGCTACTTGAAATCTTTTGTTCCAAGTAGGTCATTGGACCCAAACATAACCTGACGACGATCAATCATGACAAAATACTACTGTGATTACTGCGACACCTACCTCACACATGACTCTCCCTCGGTGCGGAAGACTCACTGCGAGGGGCGAAAACACAAGGAAAATGTCAAAATGTACTACCAGAAGTGGATGGAGGACCAAGCTCAGTCTCTGATTGATGCAACAACTGCTGCATTTAAAGCGAGGAAGATTCCAAAGGGAGCAGCCATTCCTCCACCAACCAGCATGCGAGGAGGACCAGGAGGTCCTGATAGGCAAGAAGGTACATTCGGTTCAGGGCCTCAGAACATGGGTGGTCCTGGAGGTCCCCCAATAGGACCAGGAATGGGGAACATGGGCCCTCCAGGCATGGCTGGTGCAAACATACCAGGCAACATGGGTATGCCCCAATGGGTCCAAGAGGACCCATGATGGGGCCACCAATGATGGGTGGCTCAAGCATGCCACCAGGTATGATGCCAGGGATGCCAATGGGTGGTCCCATGGGATCAATTGGACCTCCACAGATGTCTGGACCTCCGCAGATGGCTGGACATCCACAGATGATGTCTGGACATCCACAGATGTCTGGACATCCACAGATGTTTGGACATCCACAAATGTCTGGACATCCACAGATGTCTGGACATCCACAGATGTCCGGACATTCACAGATGTCCAGACATTCACAGATGTCTGGACATTCACAGATGTCTGGACATTCACAGATACCTGGACATCCACAGATACTTGGACATCCACAGATGATGTCTGGACCTCCACAAATGTCTAGGCCTCCACAGACAAGACCATAAATCATATATATGTAGAATGTAAATAGGTGGCCGAGGGCCTAGAGACACTTCAAGGTGTTACACGACCAGAGATCACAAACATCTACCATCTACTAATGCTCACTTTAATTTATTTCAATCTATTATAATATGTATTGTAGCTAATAAGTTAATCATAAATATCAACAACACATGTTCAGACAATATTGAAAAATAAATATTAAAGGAACTTCTGCTTGTTTAATTTATTCTGAATGTTAGAAGCACATCTCAGGTCTGTTGGCTGGTGTACTATAAGCATACCATATAGTACACTCAATACTGCTGCCGGCATTCCACTCTTCCACAACCCTATTTCCAGACTAGTTTCTACGTGCTTAAAACTTAATTTCCTCAGGACATTTGGGTCTAAATTCTTCCCAGTAGGCTGTACATCGTTCATGACGGAAAGTTATCAGTTGGAGACCCAAACATTGGAGATGGGCTGCTCACGGGACCTGACGAGGATGACAAGGGGATTATAATGTTGATTTATAAAGGCTAATTCACGGACGTGCGCTGACACGTGTCTCCCTCAACTCGCCTATTTGTGCCTGCAGAACCGAGCTCTGGCCCTTGGACCTCGCTTTTCGAGCAGTTGGTTGTCTAATGCTCCTGGCCTATTTCTCTATCATACCTGTTGTTGTTGTTGTTTCAGATTTAGCTACTCAGGACGAAGTGTCCATGTAGCACGGACTATGGTGTAGCACAAACTATGGTGAGTTTGGTTATACATGATAACCTTGTTTCTGTGATATTTGGGTCTAAGTTTAAAATGGAGGAGGGGATTTCTCCTTTTTCTCTGTTTATTTATCGCTTCTGTTTTAGTGCACTGGTTTTAGTCTTGTTTTATTAACATTATCTTGGTAGCGGATGTAGATGCAAAATGCTCACTAATGAGTCTCAACAGCTTTTCTAATCATTGTAGTCGCGGTAAAATGTGCATCTAATGCAGCTGCTGTCGTTGGATTAATGTTGAGTTTGATGCGCAAGGCTTCAATAGCTTCACATTCCAGTAAGTAGTGCAAGTGGCGCCTCTGCTTCTGTTTCACAGATGTGACACTCTTTAACTATTGGATTCATTACCTCCCAGCAGCACTTGTAACCAAGTCTGAGTCTGTGTATGGCTACTGCAATGTCTATGGTCTGTGTATGGCTACTGCAATGTCTCTGGATATCTTTTTGCCAGGCTTGAAAGATGAGTAACCAGTGGCTTGTTCGTACCATATCGCAGTGGATCTTCCTTCCGCTACTTTGGCTCTGTGGCGACTTTAGATAGTTGAGAATATTTTCGTCTTGATTTGCTCCTTAATCTGTGAAAAACTTGTAAGTATTTGAACCGGTACAACAGGTAGAGCAGTGGCAGTTTTTGCTAGTGAGTCTGCCTTTTCATTACCATCTATGCCAATGTGACTTGGTATCCAATTTAGGGTGATTGACAGCCCTCGATTATGGGCTTCTTTTCCTATATGTTTAATTTCTGGGAGGAGTTGTATATTATCTCTGTGCTGACTGGATAACAATGCCTGGAGCGAAGATTTAGAGTCTGTATGAATGATGACATCATGTAAATTATTCTCAATTGTATAGTTTATTGCCTCCTTCAGGGCATATAATTCTGTTTGCAATGTTGAGCACCCACTATTCATGCTCCAGTAAGCTTCATGGTTGGTAGTGTAAACTGCTGCCCCAGCAGAACCTTTTTCTTGATCAACTGATCCGTCTGTGAAGATGTGAGTCGTTGTAGGTCTAGAGATAGTTTCCATTTTCCATCCTATTACTTCCTTGAGCCTCTGCGGGTCACATGTTTATTTAGGTAAGGTACATACATACAAGGGATTTTACAAAGAATGTTTGATTTATAGATAGGGCAAGTACATACAATGCCTAGAGCCACTATTACGCAAGGCGTTTCGGGCAGGAAAAACTTAAATGACTAAAGCTTAATACTAATTGAGTATAAAGAATAAAATGTGTAGAGAACAAATAAAAAAAAGGGGGGAACATGGCTGAAAAAGCAGCAGAAATACAATTAGGTCGACAAACAGCATTGTAAAAAAAAAAAGACATGGGTTGACAATAGAGGGGTAGGGTAGGTTACAGGGAATTTATTAGGTAGTGCTTCGTTTTTATCTTAAACTGGTTGAGAGAGGTACATTCTTTAACATGGTTGGGAAGGTCATTCCACATTCTGAGACCCTTGATTTGTAGAGCATTTCTAGTTTGATTAAGTCGTACTCTAGGAATATCAAAATTATTTATTTCTGGTGTGGTGCTCATGGGTTCTGTTACAACCTTCAATGAAGCTTTTGAGGTCAGGATTGGCATTACAGTTCAGCGTTTTATATATGTATAATACACATGAGAGAATGTGCAGTGACTTAATATCTAACATATTCAGAGATATGAGTAGGGGTACCGAGTGATGTCTGGGGCCAGATTTTGTAACTGATAATCTTTCAATGATTATCTTTAGATTCGATTCTTCCCATGGAGGAGGCTGTCGAAAGTGTTGATATGGTCTATCTTCCCCTTTGTTTTTAATGGTCCATTTTCTCTAAAATCTTGACCACATTATCCATCCATGGTTCTATACTGTATGCTTGTTTTATACTGCAGGTTTTTCTGAAAGGATCTCTGTATGCTGTCTATGATTGACAGTCTGCCAATTGTTCCAGTAAGTTTTCCTATTATTATGGCTATCCTTTGTTTCGTCCTGTTTTCTAATGCTGGTAAATTTGTTTCCATTCTAAGATTCTCTCGATATAGGTGTCCATATAGGCGTCCATATAGGTGCTCCCAGCATTGTTCTCAGAGCATCATTTTGAGACACTTCCAGTTTCTCCCATTGGTTATCACTGAGGGATGTAAGAGCAGGGGCAGCATAGTCGATGAGTGAGCTAACTGCTTGAACGTAGTACATTCCTGAGTACTGGTTGAGATGCACCCTCTCTAAGACTGGTCAGGGAGCGCAAAGCTGAGTTTATGGCTTTACAGCGTTGCCGAAGATATTCAATTTCTTGAGTGAATTTCAACTGGTTGTCTATTATGACTCATCTATGGTATGAAATATCTAGGGCATCTAGATCTAACAGTATTTATGTCATGGGTGACTTTAATTTGAGTGGAATAAACTGGTTGAACAAAACAGGGAATTGTGAAGCAGAAGATTTTCTAGAATTAATTGACGATTGCTTTCTTACGCAACACATTAAGGAACCAACACGGGAAAATAATATTTTAGATTTAGTGTTAACTAACAGGGAAACACAAATTAATGACATCGAAATAGGGAGTGAGCTAGGGAACAGTGATCACAAAGAAATCAGATTTGGCATAGAATGGAATAGACCTGTAGGAGAAAATTCTGTTAAAGTGCCAGATTTTCGAAAAGCTGATTTTAATAGCCTAAGAATTTTTTGGGTCAAATTGATTGGAAAGTCTTGGGTATGGGGTGTGGGCCGGTCTTGGAGCGAGACATGAACCCAGCGATAGGTGATGTAAATGGGGATTTCGATGTAGATTCAATTTATAACGTATTTAAGAATATTCTAAACAAAGCACAGGAACGTAGTATACCACACAAATTGAATAGATCGATTACTAATGACCCAAAGTGGATAACAAAGAATTTGAAGAATCTTATAGGTAAAAAGAGAGCTTGGTACAAGAGGATTAAAAATGGGGAGGTCACTTTAGAACAGGAATTCGTACAACTAGTTAGAAATGTTAAAAAAGAGATAAGGAAAGCAAAAAGAAACTATGAAGTTCGTATAGCAGGGCAAGCAAAGACAAATCCTAAAGGGTTTTTTCAGTTATATCGAACTAAGACTAGGGAAAGGATAGGTCCATTAAAAACTGAGACAGGTCAAATAACAGATAGTGATGAAGAGATGAGTAGTATTTTTAATAAATATTTTGTATCTGTATTTACTAAAGAGGAACTTAACAATATGCCTTCAGCCCAACAAGTCTATGTGGGTGGGGACGAGGACAGGTTGACGAGTTTAGCAGTTACCAGGGAGGATGTTCTTAAACAAATAGTAAAACTCAAACCAAACAAATCCCCAGGGCCGGATGAAGTGTTTGCCAGAGTGCTGAAAGAATGCAAAGAGGAGCTTTGTGACCCACTGTCAATCATATTTAATAAATCAATAGAGTCAGGCAGAGTGCCAGAGTTTTGGAAAGTTGCTAATGTGATACCAGTTTTTAAGAAAGGAGATAGATCACTTGCGTCTAACTATCGACCAATTAGCCTAACGTCTATTGTGGGAAAGTTACTCGAATCTATAATAGCAAATAAAATTCGTCTTCATCTTGAAAAACATAAATTAATAATTGAGTCGCAACATGGTTTTATAAATGGCCGTTCATGTTTAACAAATTTGTTATCTTTTTATTCTAGCATAGTTGAGGCAGTTGATAGTGGTAAGGATTGTGATGTTGTGTACCTTGACTTTAGCAAAGCTTTCGATACAGTGCCACATGAAAGACTGATTAAAAAGATAGAGGCTCATGGTATTGGGGGTGCTATATTAAGCTGGATTAGGGCATGGATATACCAAAGGAAACAGAGACTTAGTATAAATGGAGTCAAGTCAGAGTGGGAAAATGTTGTAAGTGGAGTGCCTCAAGGCTCTGTCTTGGGACCTCTGTTGTTTATAATATATATAAATGATTTAGATTCAGGTTTGAGTAGCAACATTTGCAAATTTGCCGATGATACGAAAATCGGTAGGGAAATTAATTCGGAGGAGGACTCACTATCACTTCAAGTTGATTGTGAGGAGATGTAGAATCTCCTCAGCTAGTTTTCCTAGTTTCTAGAATAGGCTAGTCGCTCTAGGGACTCTAGAAACTGAAGCTTTCAAAATTTACATATACTTGTTGGGTATCATATGAATGCTTATGTTAAATGCTGGCAGTTAAAACTAATGAGAGGTCTGTGATTGCTCTGTAGAGAGAATGACAGCAAATTTTTCCTGTTCTGTGAAAGAGAGAGATTTGAGAGGTAGTATAACACAAAAACCGTTAGAGGTGGAGGGGGGACAGAGGGGGAACGCTGCCTCCCCCCCACCAAGGGAGACGTTGAGACGTTGTGTTAGGCCTCACCCTCCTTGTGACGTCACGCCATGCCACAGGCGAGGGGCCCGGTGATTGGTCTAGGCACCCCTGCTCCTATGCCGAGTTTTGGCGCGAAAAGCTGTGATTGGAAGCGGCATGTGGTACAGTGCCGGCTTCCTGCTGATTGGTCAAGACAAGGTAGGGGAGAGAAAGAGGGGGATGTGTGTCTCTCGGCCCGCCAAAGAGTCAGTTTGAATTGGGCAGCCAGGGTGTGAAGAGTGTCTAGGTGCGGGGTGGCGGGCCTGCCACCCCCACCACCGTTATCGCTCCTGTCGTTCTGTTTACTCATATTGCATGGCACTCCAGCCACCCTGGGTGTGTCGAAGCCCAAATTTGCGAGAAACTGGGACTTGGACTTTGAATTCCGCCCGACGTCGTCCATGTGGTAGGTGACGCCGGCCAGTGTCACCCTGTCACCCCAGTGTAAGAGCGAGTCATGCTCTGGTATGATGGGGTTGTTAGTGATTCCCCATCCATGTGTGTATGCACGCGGCCACCCAGGCCGCCCCCTGGCCTCCCGCGGCACCCGCCACCCGCCGGCCGCCCAGCCAGCACCCACCCACCTTACCACGCGCGCGCGCGCGGGTGGGGTGGGGTGCTGTGACGTCACGCGCCACCCGTGGCCACCCTCCTGAAGGCCACGCAGTGGCCACATGTTGGCCACCACCTTTGGCCACCCCTTTGGCCACATTCCAGGACAGCCTAAGGCCACATCTTGTCGACGCACGAGGAGCAAGCTAAGTGTTGACAGCCAGGTGGTAAGGACCTGGGAAATGAGGAAATGTGTGGAAGGAAACGTGAGTACTTTATCAGTGTCTCAGATTAGTGGAAATCATAGTAGAAAAGTTGTGTGAGCCCCTAGCCCGGCCAGGCTAGGGAAGTAGCTGAGACGCCCGTCTGTGGCATGCCCAGGTGACTGTGGGCAGTACCTGGAGAGGGAAATTGTCACTGTAAATCATGTAGTGATATAATTATATATATCTGTAGATATATTGTTGTGTGTAGACTGACTAGAGTTTGGGACCAGTCAGTGTAGAGAAATCATCATATAAATGATCCAGTCTGGCGATTCTGTATAATCGTCCAGCCTTGGTTAGTGCCATGGTACCTCATTATGTAATTAGGCCAGGTTAGAGTTAATTAAGCAGGCCCGTGGGGCAGGGTTATTAGTGGATATCCTGAGGTCTGTATATATCACCTGGTGATTAATTACATTGTTATGGAGGCCATTTCCATATGTTTCATTTGCATGTTGCATGTATGTGTTGTGTGGTGAGTCAGTAGATGTGATCGCTGACTGATTGCCTAATGATGTCATTAGCATGGGGGCATGCTGACGGTATCATTATGTGCAGGTTTGTGCAGTGTTATCAGGTATACGATATTACTGTCCTAGGAACTGTGTTGAGGATTTAAAGGGACCCTTTGAGTATTCAGGGAAATTCTCAGTCACTTAATGGGAGCGAGCAATTGTTAATTTGCCTAATTATGGGAGAATTAGTGCCAGCTGTCCGCGTAGAGCGACGGTGTCTTATATTAACGTATATTGTCTTGCTGAAGCCACCGGGATCGGGCGATCTTTTGCAACGTTTGCAAGATTAGAGGGACAGTAAGATTGGTATACCTTGAGTGTTGCAAAACCGTGTGTATCACTGTGTGGGCATAGTAATTAACGAGTTGCAGTAGCAACCGTATGTGGGCAGTGCTATTTTATAATGTTTGCATGCCATTATATGTGTGACCTATGTAACCTTAGGGTTACTTTGTTTCTTTGAGTTGTGTTGAGTACTTGAGGATTCAGTGAGTTAATTAGGGGTAATTAACTGGATAAGGGGGTGCACACTTGAAGTTGTTGAATGAGTGAGTGCTGTTATGGGAGAACAGTGTTGAACTTGAGCTTGTGGGAATACGTGTCCGGTGCAATAATTGTCCGTGTGACAATTAATTGACCACTCTAGCTAATTATGTAATTAGCATTCTCATCATGAATTCACGTAGTGGGAGAGGATCTGTCAGAGTCTGTCAGTGATAGTGTTAACGTCAGTTGCTCGAGACTAACTGCCTTTCGGGGTTGGGGCAATTAGTGGCTCATGATAATTAGTGGAGTAATTAACGTCTGGAGTCTTGAGGACTCAGATGACTCGGTAAAGCGAGGTCATGGGTTAGCATAATACGTTATATTAATCATATTCTGTCTGGTGACAGTGGATTAAGTTGCACTCATTGTTAATTAGGGTAATTAACTCCTCTTCCGTGAATTCACAGTGTTTGATGAGACCTGCTTAGGCAGTGCGGAGTGAGACGTATTTATGTATGATTAATTATCGGTCCTGGTGACAGTTAATTAATTGCTCAAGGTTAATTAGGGTAATTAGCACTCATTAGTAATAAAAGTAATTAATGATACACAGACTGTTGAGAAGCCACCCACTTGGGGTAGGCTTAGTTAACGTAACTCAATTGGGATGTAATTAGTGGTCCGTTTGACCTTAATTAAGAATTACTCACTGAATACTTGCAAGGAGTCAAGTGTGATGTAATTTAAGAGTTTGAGTTATTGTGACAAGAGGACTTGTGTTAACGTAGAGGGCTATCACGTTGTGTCTAGGGTGAGACACTTGTTTGTGATTAAAGTAGTACTTGTTGCTGACTGCTGTGATCAGTCAATTTCCATCATTATTCACATAATCAATGTTGTAATTGATTAAGGCAATTTCTTTTGGTTATCGTCTAGTGACGAGGGTAAAGTAACTTAGGGATGAGTGGAGCTGTGTCCCAGAATCCCACCTTGCCTGATTTTGTTCACTTTAGTTGTGATAGGGGAAGTCACTGTTAGACTACCCACCTGATTACGGGGGTCGCTCCTGTGGGCGATTAGAGTAGATTAGATGTGATTAGAGTAGTTGCCACTAGGAAGTCGTGTCACTATTGATTGCTTGCTTGTGTCATCAGTGGACAACTTTGGTCAGTAGTTCATGTTGTCAGCCCGAAGTGTCAGCAGGATGGAGCCTGCTGTCATTTCTCGAGGGGCTGTTGAATAGCTGTATTGCAAATGCCACTGGATTGACATTAACGTAATTAAATCACTCGCTGTGGTGTAACTTAGTCTGTGATATTTTTCTTTGAATTTGCAATATTGCGTCATCAGTGGGCACACCTGTGTTCAGGTTAGTTCAGTATGCAGCCACACAGCAAGGGTTGCTATTTAGCTGTTGGTTATGGTGCCACTGGATGGACATTAACGTAAAGATAAATTTGAGGAAGGGTGCTGGAGTTGCCAGTGAACCCATTAGTTATTGATGTCATTGAAAGGCTACTGATTTGATTGCATTGCAACCGCTATTGCAGGTGTAGACTGCACTGAGGCGTAGAACAGTTAGGAGGTTACTGGAGACGTGTTTCAGAACTCACTGTGTCATTTGTTGTAATTGTGATTATAGATCTGTTAGTTCTTGCTTGCTTGTTGATTCCTCTGTGGGCACGCTTATAGTGTCACAGGAAGGACGTCGAGTAACGTCATTGACATTCTTTTGTTTTAATGTAGTAGTCTAGTCTCTTGTTATTAATAAATTGTTATTGTACAGAAAATGGTCTTTGATGTCAACCTTCAACTATCCTGTGCCACTTCCATGATCTGATATGATAATATTGTTGTTTTGATCTTGATATGACGGCTGTGCTTTTGGGAATTCGAATTCCAATTCATAGCGCCACACAACAAATATAAAATTTGATTGTGAGAACCCGTCGGTTACCCTTTATTGGTTTTAACGTCATGTTTAACTAGGAGGAACCAGCGGCCTATTGTGGACAGGTTTTCACCCCTGCTGGTGGAAGCCTGGCGGTTTGCTCCCGCTTCTCCTTTTTCTACTGGACTCATGCTTAACTGCCAAGAGCAGCCTTTAAACTTGTAGTCCACCTCCTAAGGGAGGTAGGCGTAGAGAAAAATCTCACATTGATCTAGATAGGGTTTTGAAATGGTCAAAGGATTGGCAGATGCAGTTTAATGCTGATAAATGTAAAGTTCTGAGGCTAGGTAATGATGATAGAGTTACAAGATACGAGCTAGATGGTGTTGAGATTACGAAGTCGGATTGCGAAAGGGATCTGGGAGTTATAATTTTTTTTTTTTTTTTTTTTTTTTTTTTTTTTTTTTTTTTTTTTTTTTTTTTTGAGATATATACAAGAGTTGTTACATTCTTGTACAGCCACTAGTACGCGTAGCGTTTCGGGCAGGTCCCTGGAATACGATCCCCGCCGCGAAGAATCGTTGTTACAACCAAGTACACATTTTACTGTTGCGTTAAACAGAGGCTACAGTTAAGGAATTGCGCCCAGTAAATCCTCCCCGGCCAGGATACGAACCCATGACATAGCGCTCGCGGAACGCCAGGCGAGTGTCTTACCACTACACCACGGAGACTGTATAAATTAGTAAGTATAAGACTGTATAAATTATAATTAGTAAGAATTTAAAACAAAAGGATCAATGCATGAATGTTCGTAATAAGGCAAATCGGACACTCGGATTTATTAATCGCAGCGTAAGTAACAAGACACCTGGTGTGGTTCTCAAGCTATATCTTGCTCTTGTTAGGCCCCATTTAGATTATGCAGTTCAGTTTTGGTCGCCATATTATAGAATGGATATAAATTCACTTGAACATGTCCAGCGTAGAATGACTAAGCTAATTCCCCAAATAAGAAATCTTTCATATGAAGAAAGATTAACAAAGCTTAAGTTGCATTCACTGGAAAGGCGAAGAGTTTCACAGTCTCCGTGGTGTAGTGGTAAGACACTCGCCTGGCGTTCCGCGAGCGCTATGTCATGGGTTCGTATCCTGGCCGGGGAGGATTTACTGGGCGCAATTCCTTAACTGTAGCCTCTGTTTAACGCAACAGTAAAATGTGTACTTGGATGAAAAAACGATTCTTCGCGGCAGGGGATCGTATTCCAGGGACCTGCCCGAAACGCTACGCGTACTAGTGGCTGTACAAGAATGTAACAACTCTTGTATATATCTCAAAAAAAAAAAAAAAAAAAGTTAGGGATGACATGATAGAGGTTTACAAGTGGATGAATGGACATAACAAAGGGGATATTAATAGGGTATTTAAAGTATCAACACAGGACAGAACGCGAAACAATAGGTATAAATTGGATAAGTTTAGATTTAGGAAAGACTTGGGTAAATACTGGTTCAGTAACAGGGTTGTTGATTTGTGGAACCAATTGCCGCGTAACATTGTGGAGGTGGGGTCCCTCGATTGTTTCAAGCATGGGTTGGACATGTATATGAGTGGGATTGGGTGGTTATAAATAGGAGCTGCCTCGTATGGGCCAATAGGCCTTCTGCAGTTGTCTTTGTTCTTATGTTCTTATGTACTTCCTGTAATCCTGCTAATACACCTTGGAGTTCAGAGACATTGTCAGTTAAGCGACGTCCAATAACAGTATCTACAGTGCTGATGTCAGTGTACTCCCTGATCAAGACTCCACATCCTGCCTTCCCATCCCTAGCTATCGACCCATCACAATATACATGTAGAGCGTTTTCTGTGGGCAGTTTTCTAATTATACAATCATATGTTGCCCTCAGCTCTCCTATTTCATACATACTTTTTTTCTTTTGCACGGGAGTAATTACTACATCTACATTACAATCCTCCCATGGTGGTGTGAATTTTCTCTTGGGCACAGCAATACACTCTGTAATAACATCATACTTTATAACATTAGAACATAAGTTATTCATATATACTCTCTTCTTCATCATACACTGTTCACTACTTCCCACCTTTGAACCGAGAGGATTTATTCATTAGCTCCCCCACCTCTCATTAATCTAATGGCAGAGGCTACATTTATCTCTGAAATTCTATCCCCAATACTCTGCAGATTCAGCTCCATCCTCATTATCTCAATCATAGCATTTCTTGGGCATCCTAAGATAATTCTCATGGCTTCATTTTGTACCTTCTCCAACTTGCCCATCCTTCCTTTACCAAAACAAGAAATGACAGGTGCAGCATAATCAATAAGAGATCTTACAGTACTCAAGTATATTATTCGGAGCACAGGGACTCCCACTTCCTTTCCACAGCATGCCAAGGCCTTCAGAGGTTGTAATCTCTTCCGACATTGACCCAACAGTCTGTTCATCTCAGCTTCCAAACTCTCATAGGTATATCCAACATATATGCCTAAATATTTATATATATTAACTCTCTCTATATTTTTACCGTTTATTTTCAATATAATGGGCCTCCGACTTCTACATTCAAACTTAGTTTTGTTTTCATTAACCACCAGTCCCATATGGT
>WNGS01161107.1:23939643-23953798 GCA_020271785.1 Procambarus virginalis
ACCTCAAATCAAGAATGTTAATAATATACAAGACAACATTTCATTACAAACAGTCTCAGATGACAGTGAATGTGATTATATTTGGAGTACAAGCAATCACAGAATGGAATGATCTTCCAAACAGCCCAGAGACAATAGTATACATTGCTGGCATTTGTCTCAAAATTCTCATTGACACTGGATCAAACATTGACACATTGCTGAGTGCCACTATGAAAAATTTAAAAACAGTTCCCAAAGCTGAAAACTATAATGGCAAAGCCACTGCCTATGCTTCAAAGGTAGCCTTACCAGTGATTGGACTTTCACTGCAGAGATTAAGTCAAAGAATGCAATGCTCATTACTACATTCCATGTTGTTAGGAATGCAAAGGAGTCTTTACTCAGTTACAAGACTTCAACCAAATGGGGGCTACTTCAGCTTTCTAATGCTGTAGCAGTGGAATCTGCAAACAATGTTGATGCTATTGTTGCTGAATTTCTGATCGGTTTAAATCCATAGGTTGTTATACTGATAGCAAGGTACATCTGCATATCAACCAGATGTAATTCCAGTTGCCCAACCACATCGCCGACAACCATTCCATACTCGCAAGAAAGTCGATGCCGAACTGGATAGGCTGATAGAACTAGATATCATTGAACCGGTAACAGGCCCACACCATGGGTAAGCCCAATTGTCACTCCACCAAAGCCGAAGAATCCAGATGAGATACGCATTTGTGTAGACATGCGTGTTCCCAACAAGGCAATAATGCGTGAACGCCATCCTACACCCACTGTAGATGATATGATATACCGCTTGAATGGTGCAACTGTATTCAGCAAGTTAGATTTAAACAAGGGCTATCATCAGCTTGAACTTGATGATGAGAGTCGATTCATCACAACGTTTACGACACATCGAGGTCTGTATAGGTACAAGCGCCTGAGTTTTGGTATTAACAGTGCTGCTGAAGTATTCCAGCACATCATCAGCCAGGTATTGCAAGATATACCTAATGCTGAACATGTCTGATGACATCATTGTTTATGGCCGTACCCAAGCTGAACACGACAAAGCTCTTCGTGCAACATTGCAACGCTTACGAGAAAAGAATTTGACGCTAAGCCGAGCAAAGTGTGAGTTCAATAAACATAAAATTGAATTCTTTGGACATGTACTTAGTGACAAAGGTCTGTCTCCAGATCCTAAGAAAGTTGCAGATATCAAGAATGCTGCACCTCCTTCAACATCCACTGAAGTACATAGTTTTCTGGGAATGGCAAACTACTGTTTCGCTTCATTCCAGATTTTGCTACCATTACGAAGCCTCTACGTGAGCTCCTGAAGAAAAATGCATCATGGTACTGGAGCGATGTCGAGCAAAATGCATTTGATGCTGTGAAAGATGCACTAGTAGAAAATGCGACTGCTGCATACTTTGATCCATCAATGGACACTGAGTTAACGGTGGATGCTAGTCCTGTTGGTTTAGGTGCTGTGTTAGCCCAACACAAACCTGGTCAACCAGATTCAAGAGTAGTAATTGCCTACGCCAGCCGTTCTCTCACAGATGTTGAGCAACGATACAGTCAGACAGAGAAGGAAGCTCTTGCTCTTGTATGGGGCTGTGAACACTTCAATGTGTATCTGCTTGGTGCACCCTTTACCACGATAGTCACTGACCACAAACCGTTGGAGACCATCTTCAATAATCCAAAGTCCAAACCACCAGCTCGCATTGAGAGATGGGCTCTTCGTCTGCAACCATACAACTTTACGGTGAAATACAAGCCAGGTGCAGGCAATCCCGCTGATTACATCAGTCGACATCCTGCCAACAGTTTCACCATCACCAAGCATCAGCAAGTTGCCGAGGAATATGTACTCTGTAACCTGTGATGCAGTCCCTAAGGCTCTCACTCTTGATGAAATCCGTACTGCAACCCTAGAGGACCCAACTCTGCAAGCAACAGTGGATGCATTGACTAAGAAAAAGTTTCCACGCATCCCACCCTCAGGAGTTGACCAAGATGCATTCAAAGCACTTGAACGCATCCAGACAGAATTAAGTGTACGCAACAACGCGACACCGTGCTGCGAGGTACTCGTATCGTCATTCCAGCTGTTCTCCAGCAACGTGCTCTGAAGCTTGCACATCAAGGACACCAAGGTCTTGTAAGGACCAAACAGCTGCTACGAGAAAAGGTGTGGTTTCCTGGCATTGATCGTCAAGCTAAGGACATGCATGATGCCTGTGTCCCTTGCCAAGCTGCAGTGGATACTTCAAGACCAACACCTCTACAACCTTCACCACTACCTGCTGCACCATGGATGGAAGTATCGATGGATTTCTGTGGACCGCTACCAACTGGAGAGTACTTGATGGTAGTCATTGATGATCACTCACGTTATCCAGAAAGTAGAAATCATCACTTCCACATCTGCAAAGGCTGTCATCCCGAAACTCGACAAGATCTTTTCAAACTTTGGCATTCCTGAAGTTGTCAAGACGGACAATGGACCGCCATTTAATGGACAAGACTTTGTCAACTTTGCTGAGCATATTGGATTCAAACACCGCCGTGTGATGCCACTACATCCTCAAGCAAATGGAGAAGTAGAGAGATTCATGCAACCTCTCATGAAAGCTGTACGCTGTGCTCATGCCGAAGGACGATCCTGGAAACAAGCTATGTATGCTTTTCTCAGGAACTACCGTGCAACACCGCATGGAACACTGGGCAAGTCGCCTGGCGAACTTTTATTTGGACGTCCTATGAGAATCGCACTACCTGTCATGCCAGCCAAAGTAACGGATAAACGTCTCGCTCAGAAGGATGCACTAGCCAAGGGCAAAATGAAAATTGCTCATGATCAACGTGCAAAGGAACAATTCATAAAGGTTGGAGATACTGTTCTCGTTAAAAAGAAAAAAGAGGGAAAGCTAGATATGCCGTATGATACAAAACCATATAAAGTGATTAGTGTAAAAGGAACTATGGTAACAGCGAGTAATAGAGATCATAGTATAACACGTAATATGGCTTATTTCAAAGTGATTCCAAATAGTGTAGAAAATGATGAAGTGCAAAGTCGTGTAAAAGAAAAAGAAAAAATGAGTTATAACTCGATAAACAATTCATCGAGGGATATTCTTGTACTTAAGGATTCTCGTCCAAAACGACATGTTAAACGCCCTACACGATATGATGATTAATTGTGTTCATATGTAATGCAAAGTATTTACTTGTTATGCTGAACTAAATTTAATATTGTTTGAATAATGCAGATCTCTCATTCAATATTTTGTAACTTTGTATTACAGTTTCTTTCATGTTTGTTTAACATTGCATATGTATTTTTAACATTGAAATCCTTTGTGGTAAAGATTGTTTAAATTCTTTGTGTGTTTAATTAATGTTAAATGTATGCAATATCTCTTGATATGTTAATAACTTACTTTGTGTCAATAACTTTGCTTTGTGCTACAAGCATGGTAGACATCCTGTATTCATTATTTTTAAAGAAAAGGAGGGATGTCATGTTCACAGAAAATGGTACCATCCGTTTTCTATGTGCGGCGGCTGGACGCCACGAGACTAGAGGAGGTAAACAAAGCACAGGACGCCTGCCAAGCTTGGGAGCCATAGTCATGTAATCGTTTATTATTATTAAAGTCAGTAATCAGGAATGACTTTACATCAACCTTACTACCAAGACTATCTCAGCTATACACAGACACCACAGAAGTGTCAGTTCAGTTTGTCAATTAGCTCAGATTACATTCCTCAATAATTTTTAGTGACTAGGACAGATCGTTAGGGCGTACGGAGATACGACCCACATAGATAAGTGTTTCTCACCAACCACACTGAAGTGCTACATTGTAAATATATCTGTTCTTGGAAGATGTTACACTCTGTCGTACCCCAGGTATACTGTGAACTCACTAGACACTAGTAGAGCTGCCATCTCACGACTCAGTCACCATTAATACACCTCCTGCATGTGCCAGACCGAGTCCCATGCTGGAGGTCCAGCTCTCACACTGGAAGCCCAGCTCTCACACTGGAGGCCCAGCTCTCACACTGGAGGCCCAGCTCTCACACTGAAGGCCCAGCTCTCATACCGGAGGCCTCCTAGCTCTCACACTGGAGGCCCAGCTTTCACACTGGAATCCCAGCTCACACTGGAGGCCCAGCTCTCACACTGGAGGCCCAGCTCTCACACTGGAGGCCCAGCTCTCACACTGGAGGTCCACCTCTCACACTGGAGGCCCAGCTCTCACACTGGAGGCCCAGCTCTAACACTGGAGGCCCAGCTCTCACACTGGAGGCCCAGCTCTCACACTGGAAGCCCAGCTCTCACACTGGAGGCCCAGCTCTCACACTGGAGGTCCAGCTCTCATACTGGAGGTCCAGCTCTAACACTGGAGGTCCAGCTCTCACACTGGAGGTCCAGATCTCACACTGGAGGTCCAGCTCTCACACTGGAGGTCCAGCTCTAACACTGGAGGTCCAGCTCTCACACTGGAGGTCCAGATCTCACACTGGAGGTCCAGCTCTCACACTGGAGGTCCAGCTCTCACACTGGAGGTCCAGCTCTCACACTGGAGGTCCAGCTCTCACACTGGAGGTCCAGCTCTCACACTGGAGGTCCAGCTCTCACACTGGAGGCCCAGCTCTAACACTGGAGGTCCAGCTCTCACACTGGAGGCCCAGCTCTCACACTGGAGGCCCAGCTCTCACACTGGAGGTCCACCTCTCACACTGGAGGCCCAGCTCTCACACTGGAGGCCCAGCTCTAACACTGGAGGCCCAGCTCTCACACTGGAGGCCCAGCTCTCACACTGGAAGCCCAGCTCTCACACTGGAGGCCCAGCTCTCACACTGGAGGCCCAGCTCTCACACTGAAGGCCCAGCTCTCATACCGGAGGCCTCCTAGCTCTCACACTGGAGGCCCAGCTTTCACACTGGAATCCCAGCTCACACTGGAGGCCCAGCTCTCACACTGGAGGCCCAGCTCTCACACTGGAGGCCCAGCTCTCACACTGGAGGTCCACCTCTCACACTGGAGGCCCAGCTCTCACACTGGAGGCCCAGCTCTAACACTGGAGGCCCAGCTCTCACACTGGAGGCCCAGCTCTCACACTGGAAGCCCAGCTCTCACACTGGAGGCCCAGCTCTCACACTGGAGGCCCAGCTCTCACACTGAAGGCCCAGCTCTCATACCGGAGGCCTCCTAGCTCTCACACTGGAGGCCCAGCTTTCACACTGGAATCCCAGCTCACACTGGAGGCCCAGCTCTCACACTGGAGGCCTCATAGCTCTCACACTGGAGGCCCAGCTCTCACACTGGAGGCCCAGCTCTCACACTGGAGGCCCAGCTCTCACACTGGAGGCCCAGCTCTCACACTGGAGGTCCAGCTCTCACACTGGAGGCCCAGCTCTCACACTGGGGGCCCCAGCTCTCACACTGGAGGCCCAGCTCTCACACTGGAGGCCCAGCTCTCACACTGGAGACCCAGCTCTCACACTTGAGGCCCAGCTCTCACACTGGAGGACCAGCTGTCACACTGGAGGCCCAGCTCCCACACTGAAGGCCCAGCTGTCACACTGGAGGACCAACTCTCACACTCGGGGCCCAGCTTTCACACTGGAGGCCCAGCTCTCACACTGGAGGCCCAGCTCTCACACTAGAGGCCAAGCTCTTACACTGGAGGCCCAGCTGTCACACTGGAGGACCAGCTCTCACACTCGGGGCCCAGCTCTCATACTGTAGGCCTCCTAGCTCTCACACTGGAGGACCAGCTCTCACGCTGGAGGCCCAGCTCTCATACTGTAGGCCTCCTAGCTCTCACACTGGAGGACCAGCTCTCACACTGGAGGACCAGCTCTCACACTAGAGGCCCAGATCTCACACTTGAGACCCAGCTCTCACACTTGAGGCCCAGCTCCCACACTGGAGGCCCAGCTATCACACTGGAGGACCAGCTCTCACACTCGGGGCCCAGCTCTCATACTGCAGGCCTCCTAGCTCTCACACTGGAGGACCAGCTCTCAGACTGGAGGCCCAGCTCTCATACTGTAGGCCTCCTAGCTCTCACACTGGAGGACCAGCTCTCATACTGGAGGCCAAGCTCACACTGGAGGCCCAGCTCTCACACTGGAGACCCAGCTCTCACACTGGAGGCCCAGCTCTCACACTGGAGGCCCAGCTCTCGCACTGGAGACCCAGCTCACACACTAGAGGCCCATCTCTCACACTGAGGCTCAGGTCACACACTGGGGGCTCAGCTCTCACACTGGGCGCCCAGCTCTCATACTGGAGGCCTAGCTCTCGCACTGCAAGCCCAAGTCACACACTGGGGGCTCTGCTCTCACACTGGAGGCCCAGCTCTCACACTGGGGGCTCAGCTCTCACACTGGGAGCCCAGCTCTCACAAAGGGGGCTCAGCTCTCACACTGGAAACCCATTCGCACATTGGTGAAGCAGCTCTCACACTGGGGTGCTCATCTCTCACACTGGGGGCCCAGCTCTCACAATGGGGGCTCAGTTCTCACACTAAGAGCCTAGCTCTCTCACACTGGAGACCCAGGTCACACAGTTGAGGCCAGCTCTCACACTGGAGGACCAGCTCTCACACTGGAGGACCAGCTCTCACACTGGAGGCCTAGCTCTCACACTGGAGGCCCAGCTCTCACATGGAGGACCAGCTCTCACACTGGAGGACCAGCTCTCACACTGGTGGCCCAGCTTTCACACTGGAGGCCCAGCTCTCACACTGGGGCCCCATCTCTCACACTGGGGCCCCAGCTCTCACACTGGGGCCCCAGCTCTCACACTGGGGCCCCACTCTCATACTGGAGGCCAGCTCTCACACTGGAGACCCAGGTCACACACTGGAGGACCAGTTCTTTCACTGGAGGATCAGCTCTCACACTGGAGGACCAGCTCTCACATTGGAGGCCCAGCTCTCACACTGGAGGACCAGCTCTCACACTGGAGGCCCAGTTCATACACTGCAGGCCCAGCTCTCACACTGAAGGACCAGCTCTCACACTGGAGGCCCAGCTCTCACACTGGTGGCCCAGGTCACACTCTGGAGGCCCAGCTCTCACACTGGAAGCCCAGCTCTCACAATGGAGGACCAGCTCTCACACTGGAGGCCCAGCTTTCATACCAGAGGCCTCCTAGCTCTCACACTGGAGGCCCAGCTCTCACACTGGAGACCCAGGTCACACTGGACACCCAGCTCTCACACTAGAGACCCAGCTCTCACACTGGAGGCTCAGCTCTCACACTGGAGACTCAGCTCACACTGGAGACCCAGCTCTCACACTGGAGACCCAGCTTTCACACTGGAGGCCCAGCTCTCGCACTGGAGACCCAGCTCTCACACTGGAGGACCAGCTCTCACCCTGGATGCCCAGTTTTCACACTGGAAGCCCATCTCTCACACTGGGAGCCCAGCTCTCACACTGGGAGCCCAGCTCTCACACTGGGAGCCCAGCTCTCACACTGGAGGCCCAGCTCTCACACTGGGAGCCCAGCTCTCACACTGGAGGCCCAGGTCAAACACTGGAGGACCAAGTCAAACACTGGAGGACCAAGTCTCACACTGGGGGCTCTGCTCACACCCTGGAGGCGCAGTTCTCACACAGGGGCAGGCTCAGCTCTCACACAGTGGGCTCAGCTCTCACACTGGAGGACCAGCTCGCACATTGGAGGACCAGCTCGCACATTGGAGGACCAGCTCTCACATTGAGGCCCAGCTCTCAAACTGGATGACCAGCTCTCACATTGGAGGATCAGCTCTCACACTGGAGGCCCAGCTCCCACACTAGAGGACCAGCTCTCACACTAGAGGACCAGCTCTCACACTGGAGGACCAGCTCTCACATTGGAGGACCAGCTCTCACATTGGAGGACCAGCTCTCACACTGGAGGCTCAGCTCTCACACTGGAGGACCAGTTCTCACATTGGAGGACCAGCTCTCACACTGGAGGACCAGCTCTCACACTGGAGAAATAGCTCTCACACTGGAGGACCAGCTCTCACATTGGAGGCCCAGCTCTCACACTGGAGGCTCAGCTCTCACACTGGAGGACCAGCTCTCACATTGGAGGACCAGCTCTCACACTTGAGGCCTCCTAGCTCTCACACTGGAGGCCCAGCTCACACACTGGGGCCCCATCTCTCACACTGGAGGCCCAGCTCACACACTGGGGCCCCATCTCTCACACTGGGGCCCCAGCTCTCACACTGGGGCCCAACTCTCATACTGGAGGCCCAGCTCTCACACTGGAGACCCAGGTCACACACTGGAAGACCAGTTCTTTCACTGGAGGATCAGCTCTCACACTGGAGGACCAGCTCTCACATTGGAGGCCCAGCTCTCACACTGGAGGACCAGCTCTCACACTGGAGGCCCAGTTCATACACTGTAGGCCCAGCTCTCACACTGAAGGACCAGCTCTCACACTGGTGGCCCAGGTCACACTCTGGAGGCCCAGCTCTCACACTGGAAGCCCAGCTCTCACAATGGAGGACCAGCTCTCACAATGGAGGACCAGCTCTCACACTGGAGGCCCAGCTTTCATACCAGAGGCCTCCTAGCTCTCACACTGGAGGCCCAGCTCTCACACTGGAGACCCAGGTCACACTGGAGACCCAGCTCTCACACTAGAGACCCAGCTCTCACACTGGAGGCTCAGCTCTCACACTGGAGACCCAGCTCACACTGGAGACCCAGCTCTCACACTGGAGACCCAGCTTTCACACTGGAGGCCCAGCTCTCGCACTGGAGACCCAGCTCTCACACTGGAGGACCAGCTCTCACCCTGGAGGCCCAGTTTTCACACTGGAAGCCCATCTCTCACACTGGGAGCCCAGCTCTCACACTGGGAGCCCAGCTCTCACACTGGGAGCCCAGTTCTCACACTGGAGGCCCAGCTCTCACACTGGGAGCCCAGCTCTCACACTGGAGGCCCAGGTCAAACAGTGGAGGACCAAGTCAAACACTGGAGGACCAAGTCTCACACTGGGGGCTCTGCTCTCACCCTGGAGGCGCAGTTCTCACACAGGGGGCTCAGCTCTCACACAGTGGGCTCAGCTCTCACACTGGAGGACCAGCTCTCACATTGGAGGACCAGCTCTCACATTGGAGGCCCAGCTCCCACACTGGAGGACCAGCTCTCACATTGGAGACCCAGCTCTCACACTGGAGGATCAGCTCTCACACTGGAGGCCCAGCTCTCACACTGGAGGACCAGCTCTCACACTGGAGGACCAGCTTTCACACTGGAGGACCAGCTCTCACACTGGAGGACCAGCTCTCACATTGGAGGACCAGCTCTCACACTGGAGGCTCAGCTCTCACACTGGAGGACCAGCTCTCACATTGGAGGACCAGCTCTCACACTGGAGGACCAGCTCTCACACTGGAGGACCAGCTCTCACACTGGAGAACTAGCTCTCACACTGGAGGACCAGCTCTCACATTGGAGGCAAAGCTCTCACACTGGAGGCTCAGCTCTCACACTGGAGGACCAGCTCTCACATTGGAGGACCAGCTCTCACATTGGAGGCCCAGCTCTCACACTGGAGGCCCAGCTCTCACACTGGAGGACCATCTCTCACACTGGAGGACAAGCTCTCACATTGGAGGACCAGCTCTCACATTGGAGGACCAGCTCTCACATTGGAGGACCAGCTCTCACACTGGAGGACCAGCTCTCACACTGGAGACCCAGCTCTCACACTGGAGGCCCAGCTCTCACACTGGAGACCCAGCTCTCACACTGGAGGCCCAGCTCTCACACTGGAGGCCCAGCTCTCACACTGGAGGCCCAGCTCTCGCACTGGAGACCCAGCTCTCACACTAGAGGCCCATCTCTCACACTGAGGCTCAGGTCACACACTGGAGGCCCAAGTCACACACTGGGGGCTCAGCTCTCACACTGGGCGCCCAGCTCTCATACTGGAGGCCTAGCTCTCGCACTGCAAGCCCAAGTCACACACTGGGGCTCTGCTCTCACACTGGAGGCCCAGCTCTCACACTGGGGGCTCAGCTCTCACACTGGGAGCCCAGCTCTCACAAAGGAGGCTCAGCTTTCACCATGGAAACCCATTTCGCACATTGGAGAAGCAGCTCTCACACTGGGGTGCTCATCTCTCACACTGGGGGCCCAGCTCTCACAATGGGGGCTCAGTTCTCACACTAAGAGCCTAGCTCTCTCACACTGGAGACCCAGGTCACACAGTTGAGGCCCAGCTCTCACACTGGAGGACCAGCTCTCACACTGGAGGACCAGCTCTCACACTGGAGGCCTAGCTCTCACACTGGAGGCCCAGCTCTCACACTGGAGGACCAGCTCTCACACTGGAGGCCCAGCTTTCACACTGGAGGCCCAGCTAACATTACAGACCCAGCATTCACACTGGAGGCCTCCTAGCTCTCACACTGGAGGCCCAGCTCACATACTGGGGCCCCCATCTCTCACACTGGAGGCCCAGCTTACACACTGGGGCCCCATCTCTCACACTGGGGCCCCAGCTCTCACACTGGGGCCCAACTCTCATACTGGAGGCCCAGCTCTCACACTGGAGACCCAGGTCTCACACTGGAGGACCAGTTCTTTCACTGGAGGATCAGCTCTCACACTGGAGGACCAGCTCTCACATTGGAGGCCCAGCTCTCACACTGGAGGACCAGCTCTCACACTGGAGGCCCAGTTCATACACTGTAGGCCCAGCTCTCACACTGAAGGACCAGCTCTCACACTGGAGGCCCAGCTCTCACACTGCTGGCCCAGGTCACACTCTGGAGGCCCAGCTCTCACACTGGAAGCCCAGCTCTCATACTGGAGGCCTAGCTCTCGCACTGCAAGCCCAAGTCACACACTGGGGCTCTGCTCTCACACTGGAGGCCCAGCTCTCACACTGGGGCTCAGCTCTTCACACTGAGAGCCCAGCTCTCACAAAGGAGGCTCAGCTCTCACCAGGGAAACCCATTTCGCACATTGGAGAAGCAGCTCTCGCACTGGGGTGCTCATCTCTCACACTGGGGGCCCAGCTCTCACAATGGGGGCTCAGTTCTCACACTAAGAGCCTAGCTCTCTCACATTGGAGACCCAGGTCACACAGTTGAGGCCCAGCTCTCACACTGGAGGACCAGCTCTCACACTGGAGGACCAGCTCTCACACTGGAGGCCTAGCTCTCACACTGGAGGCCCAGCTCTCACACTGGAGGACCAGCTCTCACACTGGAGGCCCAGCTCTCACACTGGAGGACCAGCTCTCACACTGGTGGCCCAGCTTTCACACTGGAGGCCCAGCTAACATTAGAGACCCAGCATTCACACTGGAGGCCTCCTAGCTCTCACACTGGAGGCCCAGCTCACACACTGGGGCCCCCATCTCTCACACTGGAGGCCCAGCTTACACACTGGGGCCCCATCTCTCACACTGGGCCCCAGCTCTCACACTGGGGCCCAACTCTCATACTGGAGGCCCAGCTCACACACTGGAGACCCAGGTCTCACACTGGAGGACCAGTTCTTTCACTGGAGGATCAGCTCTCACACTGGAGGACCAGCTCTCACATTGGAGGCCCAGCTCTCACACTGGAGGACCAGCTCTCACACTGGAGGCCCAGTTCATACACTGTAGGCCCAGCTCTCATACTGAAAGACCAGCTCTCACACTGGAGGCCCAGCTCTCACACTGGAAGCCCAGCTTTCATACCAGAGGCCTCCAGCTCTCACACTGGAGACCCAGCTCTCACACTAGAGACCCAGCTCTCACACTGGAGGCTCAGCTCACACACTGGAGACCCAGCTCACACTGGAGACCCAGCTCTCACACTGGAGACCCAGCTTTCACACTGGAGGCCCAGCTCTCACACTGGAGGACCAGCTCTCACCCTGGAGGCCCAGTTTTCACACCGGAAGCCCATCTCTCACACTGGGAGCCCAGCTCTCACACTGGGAGCCCAGCTCTCACACTGGGAGCCCAGCTCTGACACTGGAGGCCCAGCTCTCACACTGGGAGCCCAGCTCTCACACTGGAGGCCCAGGTCAAACACTGGAAGTCCAAGTCAAACACTGGAGGACCAAGTCTCACACTGGGGGCTCTGCTCTCACCCTGGAGGCGCAGTTCTCACACAGGGGGCTCAGCTCTCACACAGTGGGCTCAGCTCTCACACTGGAGGACCAGCTCTCACATTGGAGGACCAGCTCTCACATTGGAGGCCCAGCTCTCACACTGGAGGCCCAGCTCTCACACTGGAGGACCAGCTATCACACTGGAGGACCAGCTCTCACACTGGAGGACCAGCTCTCACACTGGAGGACCAGCTCTCACATTGGAGGACCAGCTGTCACACTGGAGGCTCAGCTCTCACACTGGAGGACCAGCTCTCACTTTGGAGGACCAGCTCTCACACTGGAGGACCAGCTCTCACACTGGAGAACTAGCTCTCACACTGGAGGACCAGCTCTCACATTGGAGGCCCAGCTCTCACACTGGAGGCTCAGCTCTCACACTGGACGACCAGCTCTCACATTGGAGGACCAGCTCTCACACTGGAGGCCCAGCTCTCACACTGGAGGACCATCTCTCACACTGGAGGACCAGCTCTCACATTGAGGACCAGCTCTCACATTGGAGGACCAGCTCTCACATTGGAGGACCAGCTCTCACACTGGAGGACCAGCTCTCACACTGGAGACCCAGCTCTCACACTGGAGGCCCAGCTCTCACACTGGAGACCCAGCTCTCACACTGGAGGCTCAGCTCTCACACTGGAGGCCCAGCTCTCACACTGCAGGCCCAGCTCTCGCACTGGAGACCCAGCTCTCACACTAGAGGCCCATCTCTCACACTGAGGCTCAGGTCACACACTGGAGGCCCAAGTCACACACTGGGGGTTCAGCTCTCACACTGGGCGCCCAGCTCTCATACTGTAGGCCTAGCTCTCGCACTGCAAGCCCAAGTCACACACTGGGGCTCTGCTCTCACACTGGAGGCCCAGTTCTCACACTGGGGCTCAGCTCTCACACTGGGAGCCCAGCTCTCACAAAGGAGGCTCAGCTCTCACCATGGAAACCCATTTCGCACATTGGAGAAGCAGCTCTCACACTGGGGTGCTCATCTCTCACACTGGGGGCCCAGCTCTCACAATGGGGGCTCAGTTCTCACACACTAAGAGCCTAGCTCTCTCACACTGGAGACCCAGGTCACACAGTTGAGGCCCAGCTCTCACGCTGGAGGACCAGCTCTCACACTGGAGGACCAGCTCTCACACTGGAGGCCTAGCTCTCACACTGGAGGCCCAGCTCTCACACTGGAGGACCAGCTCTCACACTGGAGGCCCAGCTCTCACACTGGAGGACCAGCTCTCACACTGGTGGCCCAGCTTTCACACTGGAGGACCAGCTAACATTAGAGACCCAGCATTCACACTGGAGGCCTCATAGCTCTCACACTGGAGGCCCAGCTCACACACTGGGGCCCCCATCTCTCATACTGCAGGCCCAGCTCACACACTGGGGCCCCATCTCTCACACTGGGGCCCCAGCTCTCACACTGGGGCCCAACTCTCATACTGGAGGCCCAGCTCTCACACTGGAGGCCCAGCTCTCACACTGGAGGCCCAGCTCTCACACTGGAGACCCAGGTCAACACTGGAGGACCGTTCTTTCACTAGAGGATCAGCTCTCACACTGGAGGACCAGCTCTCACATTGGAGGCCCAGCTCTCACACTGGAGGACCAGCTCTCACACTGGAGGCCCAGTTCATACACTGTAGGCCAGCTCTCACACTGAAGGACCAGCTCTCACACTGGAGGCCCAGCTGTCACACTGGTGGCCCAGGTCACACTCTGGAGGCCCAGCTCTCACACTGGATGCCCAGCTCTCACAATGGAGGACCAGCTCTCACACCTGAGGCCCAGCTTCATACCAGAGGGCCTCCTAGCTCTCACAGGAGGCCTAGCTCTCACATGGAGACCCAGGTCACACTGGAGACCCAACTCTCACACTAGAGACCCAGCTCTCACACTGGAGGCCCTCTCTCACACTGGAGACCCAGCTCACACTGGAGACCCAGCTCTCACACTGAAGACCCAGCTTTCACACTTGAGGCCCAGCTCTCACACTGGAGA
>WNGS01161107.1:23954798-23980479 GCA_020271785.1 Procambarus virginalis
CAAACATGAATACGCTCCGGAGGCGTTAGCAATATGACAAAGATCCAAGTACTTCAGGTGAAGATGAAGGCCAGAGCGGTCTTCAGTTCTACAAGCAATACCAGACCTTCCTCACTTAGGTCGTTCTCCCTGCAACTTGTTTGCAAGAAAATCTAGCAAGTAGCGGATGGATTCTCACACCGAATTTATATTCAGTGTTTGAGGTACTGGGCTGGATCCTGAGCCAACTAAAATTAATGACACAGTCCAGTCAAGTAGCAAGGGATGAAATGTGGGGGGGGGGGCAGACCTGCAGAATGAGGAATAACATCAAAGGAACGTGTAACAAAATAAATTAACTTATTCAACAACTTACTAATACACAGTGACTTATATTAGTTAAGTTACTCAAGAGTGTCACCTCAACAACTGTCAAAACACCACTTCGCAGCAGGAATCAGTTCATCACTCTCACATGTGTCAGAGACATAACAGTCTCGACCCACTGAACTGGTAATGAACAAAAGTGAACTAACTGAATACCTCATGAACATTTTTGGCAATTACGGCACTCGCCACTGGCAGTATCAAAACACACAATAACAAGTAATTACTTAAATTTAACAATGTCACCAAGCCAGTAAATCACAATTAATTAATTAACACTCAATCAATTTACGTTAAATCACTGTTATTCAGACAGTCAACACTCAATTACTTTACGACTTTATGTTAATCACTGTTACACCGACAGTCAACAATCAAAGATAATTAACTAACAACCTTACGTTACAACACTATCACTCAATTAACAATCAATTAGTTTACGTTAATCCACACTGTCACACTGGCAGTTAACAAGCAATTAGTTATCTTAATAATGCGGTTAGACAGACAGTCAACAGTCAATTATAATTAACACTGCAATAATTATAATAATTATACAATACTAGTTATTATTTATCACACAGATGAAACAATAAGTAGGTGTCGCTTGACACCACAACACAACACAAATTGATATAAACTTGTCACAAAGATAACCACTAATTACACCACTTACGTGTCACTTAGAAATCCGTAGTCAACACTTCCTGTAACAGATGGTAAACAATCCTATATCTCAAATGTGGTAGATGATAATGGCCACCCACACATACGTCGTCAGTCAATCACTAATGACATGACCTCGAGAGGTTAAGAGCTGTAACTGACAGTTTAACAGGTCCACACTCTCCTTGGATCTCAAGCTCGTTGCGAGAGACATTCTGATGGATTCCGAGATTAGGTGACTATTGATCACCAAAATAAATATGCACACAACACTTAAAATAACCCGGGCTTCATACTTACATCCAATCACACCATTTACGCTCATTCTCTGCTGTCGCTGATGATCCAGGTGACAAGTAGACTATTGATTTATGCGAGGGAACCAATCATTGTATCCTTCAATGTTGGATAAAGCTCCACCTCAAGCTTTCCAGATGACAGACGGTAAATCCTTGGAGACAACCTAGTTGCACCAGCTGGTCAATCACTTTGACACGATCATCAATAGCTCTAGTGTAAATTACTTCCCTCACTCAACAGTCTCTTAGAATTATATACAATAAATCCCACTTAGTGAGAATTTAATTGGCGCTCTTCTACACAAGCATGCCCAAACTTCCCGTTTTCTGTGCCGCGTGGCTATGAATTGTCGGGGTTTTCACGGTTCGTGTTAAGGGTTAAAGCAACGGTAGACTGGATCTCCTCTCGAGGTGGTTGCTCTGATACTAACCCTTACTCACCGTCGTTCTACGGGTCTTCCCTCGATCCTCTAGGCTCCACTGCGCGCCCAGGAGAGTACCTCCAGTCGATCTCACAACCAGCCATAAGTTGTAAGATGAGTGGAGACACAGATTGTTTCCTCAATTTGTGGCCCGCCCCGGCACAGAACTATCACACAGCCTCCAAGGTCGCCAACTGGTGTTTTTAGGTGTCCAGTAACACAGCAGTGGTGAGGTGTAATTGTGGTAATTGTGGTAAGAGCAATTTCGACTAGTTTGGTCTCAGGCAAGTAATTACTTCTGTCACTCTTTTATTTCCTTTTGGCGGTCACAAGATAAATGGAGGGGATGATATCAAACACCAAAGAGTTTTGGTATTTTACTTAAAAGACAACGAGAAACATATATGCATCAAAAGACATATCAGGATCATTGTATAATAGCTGCTCAATCCGCAGCAAAATAATCTGGGCGCACCGATATGGCAACATCCGGCAGCCCCTCGCGTCACCTGTCAGATATCAGCTGATCGGGGCCCTCGCGACCGTGAGAAAGGACTAGTACTTGTTTTCTAATTCCATCATGATCCCCGTTTATTTAACTTTTCGCAAAACACTGTATTTAACATTCACATGACATACTTATGATTCCACTGGTTTGCGATACACCACTTCACTGGCCTCACGATCAATATCTTATTCACACTGCACTCAGTGACTTTTCACCATACCAAAAGCCATACATAGCCATTTTCACCATACTCTATTCTTAATAATATTTACTGTGAATGCACTCGCTTGATCACTGAACTTATCTTTAACTCTATACTTCCTCTTAAAGATTTATCTCTGGCAATCACTTCACGTATATGATATTATTCGGTACACAGGCATATACCTTGATAAATCTGGATCAAAACACAGGCATATATATATATAAATCATGGAGATCAATACACAGGCATTTATATCAATAAATCATGGAGATCAATACACAGGCATTTATATCAATAAATCATGGAGATCAATACACAGGCATTTATATCAATAAATCATGGAGATCAACACACAGGCATTTATATAAAGTTTGGGCTCAATAGCCTAGTACCAATAACCGACTTACTACTGATATATATAATAATAATAATCACAGGAAATTAATAATAGTCACAGTAAATTCCTTAATGAATCCTGGTGCTTGCACACACCCACACATAGATGTATATGTAAACTAATACTGTGAGTACTCTGGGTAGCCTCACCACACACTGTGCTCTCTGTGACTTAGACTCAGGGGAGACTTGCTCACGACATATAAAATATTCTGACAAGTATCTATAGCTAACTAAAGGGGAAATGGGAGGGTAACTGTAAACACCTACTTCACCTATCCTAGGATGACAGTTGGGTTGTAGCTCCTGGTCCAGGCTCTCGCCTCGTACACCCTCCAGAAACACAAGCCAACATCATAGGATGTTCGCGTCTCGCCGCTTTCTGTACACTGCAGGTCCGTGCTTCCCCTACAGTACGTCGCAGGGTTGAAGTCGGTCTCCTGGCCGTCAACTTTCCTCCCAACTACGACAGCCAGCCTACGTCTCGGCGGTCGTCGTACATTTCCCAAATAGTCCCTTGTCACTGTACTCCTAGAGGAACTGCCTCTCACCACTACGAAGTCACTGTGAAGTTATCAGCCGTCCCAGACGATACTGCTTAAGCTCCACACGCACAGCACCCGACTTCAGAGCACTTGAAGCTCACTACACTGTCAATTCCGTCGTCGTCTAGGTATGTCACTAGGTATTTGGGAAGACTTCTCGACGTGCTTGCATCCAACTGTTGACTCGTAGGGTTCCACGAAGGTGGGGTTACTGTCAAACTTGACAGGATCGTCGATCACACGTTCAACCTGGTTGACAAGGCGGTCAACCCGGTTCGCTCACGGCAGAATGGCCCAGCCACTAAACTGTCTCTTATTCTGGTGAACTGTCAAGGACGTTGCACACGTCGATGCCCGGCCCACTTCTTGCAACGCACCTGTCCCTGAGCACTTGTTGCTCAATATTCTGTCAATTCCTTATCTGAGCCACATCTGGATTGCAGGAAGACCTCACAGAGTGCGCGCTAACAACAGGAGACGCTTACATCCACCGGAGCTCGGTAATCCGTCACTCAGACAGGATGACCGGTCGCACGTCCTGCCTCTCGGACGCGTCGTGTGAGACTGATGGCGCGAAAGCGCCGCTACGGCTGGACTCCCCCCGCCTATGTGACGTCACATTTTCCAAAGTAGGTTTTCATTGGCTCCCAGTGCCACGTCGCTGACGGTGACCAATCTGGCGACACTGACGTCACACAGTTTTGGCGGGAGAACAGGCTCGCCAGCACCATATTGGCTTCCTAAAGGGCCTATATCACAGGCCAAAATATTCTTCTTTCACGAATTTCTCAGCTCATCGAGAATACTACTCTCTCCCACATATGTTCAACTGATGCCTGCAACGTAGAGAATGCTCGGGAATAGTGGACATGACTCTTACAGCAGGCGTGGGAGAATTAGAAGGGGGGGAACACCGTCACAGAATGCACACACCTCACGCAGGAGAGGTACTCCTCGCTCCCTCTCGTCCCCATTGAATAGCGAAACATCACTTGTTCGCTACCACCAAAACCCATCTACTACCAGCAAAACTCCACGGATTTAAATTTACTAGAGATAAGAATTAGCCAATGTTGAATCTCGACAACAATGGGATGGACAGGATTAAAGGACCCGAGAGCCATGAGGGCACTACGACAGTTAAAGATAATAAAAAAAGAGGATTGACAACGAGAAACCAGGAGACGGAGAGCATGGAGAATAGCATAAAGCTCTGCGGTGAAGATGCTAGTCCCCGAAGGAAGTCAACACATATAAGGGTGGTCAGGAAAAACAACAGAGCAGCCCACACCGTCCGCGGACTTAGACCCATCAGTGAAGATGGAAACGGAGCGGGAGTGTGAAGAAAACTGCTCAAGAAAAAGGGGTTTCAGAACCGTAGGAGGAGTAAAAGCTTTAGGAATGTGGGTTAAGGATGTACAAAACTTCGGAAGGGGGACCCTCCACGGGGGAAAGGAAAGAACAATACGAAGAGAAATATGAGAAAGACGGATGGAAAGAGAGACTTGTACGCGAGATAGCCGGACAGAAAGAGGGAGGTGGTGAAGAGGAACAGGAACTACAGAAAGGGTAAAAGTCAAAGCACGACAGAGGCGAGAGGAAGGATGTTGCAAGGACCACGGAAGATAGCGAAGACAATAGCGATCACGGCTGTCCCAGAGAGATAGGAAACAAGCGTCAACATACAAGCTGAGGGCGGGAGTCGAACGAAAGCCGAGGCGCAACCCAGCATGGTCTAAAGCATCAAGACGGCGAAGAGTAGAAGGAGAAGCAGACGAGTAAGCAGGGCAGCCATAATCGACTTTAGACAGGACGAGTGAGGAATGTAGAGAGAGGAGTGTACACCTATCCGCCCCCAAAGAAATATGTGACAAAACCTTAAGGAGGGAAAGGGCCTTAGAGCATTCAGCGCGAAGGTAAGAGATATGGGCTGACCAAGACAAACGAGTGTCAAAGATTATCCCCAAAAGCTTACCAGAATCCCTGTACTCAATGGGATGTCCATAAAGAGACAAAGAGGGACGAAGAATGACACGCTTCCGAGTAAAAGTCATAGCACAAGTCTTAGACGCAGAGAACTTGAAGCCATGATCGGTGGCCCAATGCGACATGGCATCAATCGCAAGTTGAAGCCGCCGTTGAAGGAGAGGGGAATCATCACCCCGACAGCAAAGGGTAAGATTGTCTACATAGAGAACGGAGATGATGCCAGAAAGAAGGGAGGAAAGAAGACCATTCAGAGCAACAAGAAAAAGAGTATTGCTCAGAATACTACCTTGGGGCACGCTCTCATATTGCCAAAAAGGGGCAGAGAGAGAGTGGTACCAAGCATCACCCGAAAGAAACGACGAGAGAGGAAACTTTGGAGGAAGAGAGTGAGATTCCCACAAAGGCCAAAAGAATGAAGGTGGGACAGAATATGATACTGCCAGGTAGTGTCGTAAGCTTTTTCCAGGTCAAAAAGGACGACAACAACGGAGGTCTTCGCAGCAAAAGAAGAACGAATATAGACCTCCAAGTTCACCAGGAAATCTGTTGTGCTGCGGCATTTGCGAAAACCAAATTGAGAAGGGGAAAGGAGGTGATCGTGCTCTAAGAACCACTACTGAATCTACAAGATGTCTATGAAGGGAAAAATCGTCAGGAGTTGAATCTAAAGGATGGAGGTCAAAGTACTTTGTCCACGTAGCAGGATTAACAAAGCATGGCAAGAATTAGTATGGGAAGGGAGCATATGAGAACGGCCGTGGCGGGGATGGCGATGAGAACCTTTAGAGAGAGATGGGTCATAAGGTGCAGTAGTCACAACAAGAGATGGAGCCGTGCAAGGGTACGAGGCAGTCACCACAGCATGCTTGGGGCTCGACCCAACCACAGAGGAGGGAGGGGAGCAGGGAGGAAGAGTCCGGTCTGGGCCTAAACCAGGCCCTGTAGCGGGGGCTACAGAGCTCGGTCTTCCATGATGGCCCGACTCAAGGGCCTGGTCGCCCATCCCATGAGAATGGATAAGAGAAGTTGTGTCGTCATCCATGCAGCAAATAATTTCAAAGGTTTGGGACCTGGAATCAAGGAATACTACCTACCAGGTCAGCCAGGGAGGCCGAGTGCAGGCCAGTGCAGGAAGGGTGCGTCGTCCGCAGCGGTGCTCCCCCTTTTCAACAGGAGAGTCCTACTACATCGTCCATACTCCCACATTGGTGCTAAGACCCCCATTCCCCCTATTGCCCCAGCCTGGACACCCAACCATCCACTCAGGGCGGCCCCTCACGGGCGATCCCTCTGTTATACTCAATTTGTATGTCCATTCAGACATAACCAATCACAGGCGAGTAGGCCTCTGACGTCATGCCAGACAGACAGTCACCAGCCATGCTTGCAGCAGGCTCAGTTCCCTCAACAGACCCAGAGTAGGTGGACCTCGGCTGGCCAGATATACACCTTGTCGCCTTAGTCAATAAATCTAAGAAGTGTCTACTGTGTCTACATTCAACCCGAACAAGGCAACGAATACCTCCAGCGGGTGGTCCGATGGCTCACAAGGCCCCTACGTGGTGCCCTTCAGCACGTACACCACGCAAAGAGGGGGGCAAAGGCAACCCACACCGGTCCCAGGGAAGTGTAAGTGAGCCCCCTCACCACGGCAAGGAGGCACCATGGAGGGGCTGTCTTGGTTAAGATAACCTCAAAATCATAAGTCAATCTACTCAGAAGGGTAAGTGAAGATGCCCTTCACTCCTGTATATCAATAATTAGATATCACTCAAGTCCATGCCATCTACTCAAATGTACAGACAAGTGAATTACAATTATATTTGACATTTATTACTTATTATTTGCTCTAAACTTATAAATATAAGTCACAGATACCAACACGAGTCAAGTCACTGATTGGAAATTGGATCACAGCTCGACTGACTAGGCCTGACATTTCTAAGGTTATGAAGGAGCCACAGTTGTTTTTAGTCCCTTCCTCACTGGGAAAGGATGGAGGGGGAAGACTGGCCTAGGCCAAGCCTGATCTGGAGATGTTGAAGTCTCTATTTCAATTTGGATCTGATTTGGTCTCTTTAAATTTGAATCATCTGTCTTGCTCAGCTATATCTGGAAGCTCGGAACCCTAGCTCCACCTACTGAGATAACCTGGGTCTATCTTACTCTCAAACAATGGCACGGAAGATGTCCTTTGTTGGATTTGCTTTTGAAGAGAGCAAAGCACGCTGATGTAGGTGACTAACTGCAAGGACTCCTCATCTGGCCACCGGTGGAGGTGGACGTGCTGATGTTTGCTCCTGGTTCCCAAGCCTGTTGTTGCGTGTGCTAGTTTGCGCATTCTTGCGGGGCCTCGGGCCATGCTGGCCTGCTGAATGGGGGGGGAGGTGCCTCTGCCCTCTATCCCCAGGAAGGATTTGGTTGGACTGGAGTTCTCCGACCAGGCTTCTTAACTGGTGTTACGGCCACTATGGGCCAGTAACCGGGTTCTTTATGTTATAACCTCTTTTATAGTATCCGACCCCAAGTTGGTAGTATGTTCTCAAGAACTGTAGTAGTGCAATACTCTACTCAATTTACTAAAACAGTTCTCAATTCCCTTCACTAATATATTTACTTTCACCATTATTATATATATTTATATATAATTATTATTATTACTACACTTATGTACAACAGTGTCACTTTCACACAGGACACAAATTCGTTAACAGTGTTCAACTCCAGTTATTACGACGTCCAGAACCCTGTCTACTTATACTGGCAAACACTGGCGAGTCCACCTTTCTACACTTAAAACTGACTTATGACATATTAGAAAAAACTTTTTTTTAGTGTCGGAGTGGTTGATAAATGGAATGCATTAGGAAGTGATGTGGTGGAGGCTGACTCCATACACAGTTTCAAGTGTAGATATGACAGAGCTCAATAGGCTCAGGAACCTGTTGATTGACGGTTGAGAGGCGGGACCAAAGAGCCAGAACTCAACCCCCGCAAGCACAATTAGGCGAGTACAATTAGATGAGTACAGAGGCCAGTCCACCCACACAGTATCACGATGCGCCTACACCCCATCTTCGCTCTCCAGATACTCACTGGCAAAGGGCTTCAGCAACACTCTGACAGGGGTCCCAAACAAACTCATACAAGGGTAGCAAACACCCTGGCAGAAGCCTCTAGCAGCTTGCTAGCAGCACTTCACTATAGGCACATCATTGTAACCCTTAATAGCCAATCCTGGGGTACGCAGATCTTCACCAACACTGCGTATACTAGCAGCTAACACACTGCTTCGATCGACGGCGGCTACGTAGTCCTCTTGCAGGAGCAAGCTAAGGGTTCGTGGACTGCCCAAGGTAAAACTGGCTGCCTCACCACAATTGCCTCCACAGGTCACTTCTGTGGACATAAAAACGTCATTAATTAGACGGACAGGACATTGGGGAAACCATGAAGTAACTCTCATTTACCGGGGAGTTGACATTATGCTCTGTAGCCACAACCAAGATCGCTCTGATCATGGCACATCACCCACTAGAGGTCATCCACATAGACCTCTCTTTCTGACTAAGGCAAAAAACTGGAGCAATTTATCGCTGCCACCCCACCATCAACAGATGGCATTCTCTACGTAGCGTCCAATATCAGGGGAACTGAGGTGCCGACCCATAGATGGTGCTGAAATCGCCACTCCATACTCCAATGAAGGTGTCGATACTGTAACACCCGGCTGTGGAGGTGGTTATTTTGAACCTGTTGCATATTCCAGTGGCAGAGGTCTGTGGTGTACAGCTGATTGCTGGGCGACAGGCTGTGGTGAAGTAGGGCTCCTAGGCTGTTTACTGCAATATTGTGGAGTGCTATGATGGGCGCTCCTTCACACTCCATGCTGGTGGTGGGTATGTGACTGTGTGTGATCGCTGTGGAGTGACAACGTATGTGGCGGTGCATGGTTGAACATTGTCTCCTCCGGAAGGTGGAAGGGTGTTTCAGGTGGGACCCCGCACTTTAGCCATGCGCCTCATGAGCCCTATTCCCTCGTCGGTCATGCTGATGGGGTTTCTGTTCGAGTGTTCTATGCAGGCCAGCCCAGGACTTGTTTCCGGTGTGGACTGTCAGGGCACCGGCCTGCAGATTGTGGTGCTTGCAGCATGCACCCCTGCCAACCTCTTCCGGGAGAAAGACTTTCTCCTACTGGAGGCCCTGGATGCGTGTTGGTGTGATGTTGACGTAGGTGATGTCTCCCATCCATCATCTGAGTTGAGATTATGCCAGTGTCTGCAGCCTGCCCAGCTGGCGACGCAGGTGTGGAGCCCGTAGGCTGTGCAGTTCTGCCCCTGCCGCCAGCTTCCCTGCTTCCTCTGCCCCATCTACGGTTGACATGTCTTCGGAGCGTGTGCTTGTGGATGTGCACGCGGAGCAGTCTCTGGTGGTGTGCGATCCGGTCCCCCTGGTCGTTGAAGCTGTGGTGTTACGGGATCGTGCTATGCATGATGTTGCGCATCCACCCTGGGGTTCTGCTGTGGTGCCTTCTAGGGAAAACAACAATTCAGACGACCTGCACCCAGTTTCCAAGCTTTCAAGGCGTACTCCTAGTTTGTCTTCCCATCGAGATGTGGCCTGGGCAGACGTGAAGGACTATGGGAATTCCTAGTTTTTTTTCTAATGCTGACGACATTAGTGGTGTGCAGGGGGCTGTTGCGGGCCCAGTGAGTGATGTAGCCGAGTTGGTGGCTAGTGGCCATGTCAAGGGGGATGGGGGGGGGCTGAGGTGGAAGCCTTGGTTCCTGCTTCTGTGACCTTGCTTGCATCTCTGTGTTCCCATTTCCCTGGCTCCTGCTGGAGTTGGGGCTTCTATGCTGGTTTTCCTGTATGCCGCCCAGTGCCTCCAGTTGTGGGCTCCCCGGAGTGGGAGGTTGTTGTTCCTAGTGTGTCGGATGCTGAGAGCAGGGATTTGTTGGTGGTGCGTTGGTAGGATGCTGGCTCGCAGGCCATTGTTAAGTCGGGCTCTGTGCGGCGGCGTTCTGTGTCTGATTATCCTGTTCAACCGCCTCATTCGTTGTGTATGCGTCGCCCCACTCCCAAGAATTTCGTTCCACCGTCTCTGGCTGCCTGAGATGAGTGGCGCCGGTATCGTCGGAAGCATCCTCGGGAGGACTATACTACTATATACAATCTGGAAGATCCTCTTTCCGATTCGGAGTGACCTGTAGCCATTATTTTATGTTTGTTGCTAGTTGTTGCAGTGTTGTGTTTTTGTGTATATATACATACTTTTATGTTTTTGCGCTGGGATCAGTATGGGGATTGTTGTTAGGTACTTTGTATTATGGCTGTTGTTTTCTGCTTCTGTGTTGATGGGGTACTTCGGTACCCTTTAAAACAAACTGCAACTATGGGATTATCGAGTCGTAGCATCTTACTGGGCCATTAAATGTTAACCAGACATAACCTCTTGGGTCAAGGTGCAACCTTACATGACTTAGATGTGAATTTTCAGTGTCTTGCAGCAGACATCATGTCACCATCAATTGAGTCTGTCATGCTAGACTCAATTCTTTAACAAAAAACTCTAGTGCTACAATGGGGGTAGAAAAAGATGGGCTGTTCAGACAATACACGCAATAACATTTACAATACCCTTAATTTCACTGAGAGGGGTAAGAATAATAAACATTTCTCATCTGGATTACTTATCCAACATATAAAAGAGAACTCACAGAACGCACAAACAGTGAAGAGACCATAATAGTCTTTAAGTGCCAGCGGGTGTTTGTCGGACGGGGAGGTGGGCCCGGAGGCGCCCAGGCACGCTGTGCTGTTGGGCAGCTGATCTGATATCCACGCTCCTACCAGCCCCTTGTTAACAAGTTCTAGAATTCTGAAAATTATATTTTTATATGAATAATTGCGGGAATGGATAGTATTAGCCATATTTTATTAAATTTTTGTTGAGATTACCACATCTAAATTAAGTCTATTAAATATAACATTAATTTGAGAGTATTAAATAGTTCTCCGCTTTCTTTATTATTGATATCAGCAGACTGTAAATATGTGAATTTACTAAGAATTCATTAACTGTGAATCTCAGACAGTAGATGAGGAGAAACTCACCTCTGGTTGGCCTTGGGGAAGATGGGGTGCCGGTGCCTGAAGGCGAGAGCCATGGGCATGGACATAAAGTCTTCCCTCGCCATATAGAAACTGCATGTCCCAGTAGCACTGAAGTCCTCCGACATCACCTGCATTATAATCAGCACTTAACATGCAAACAACTGTGAGGAACAGAATGTTCTCATTTTGGAGACTTGGCAATTGGTATTAAAGCAATGGCAAAATCTCTTAAGAAATGAAAAATATTTTCAGCTTACTGTACCAATTGGATTCTTGTATAAATAAGTGAAGAGAAAATCAAATATAATTAGCAATTAAATAAATGCAGTGAAAGAGGCAACTAAAATAGTGATAAATTAATGGAAGTTATATGGTAGGGTATTCTGCTTGATCATTAATAGGGCAGCTGTTATTTTCGTGAAAAGATGGTGATATACACTTGAAAATTATTTATAATAGATTTATTGGCATTCAAACTTCCTGGAAGGCAACGAATGTGAACGTTGCAAGCTTTCTCAGCAGTTCAACTATGATCCACACTGGGAAGCAAATAAAAATTAGACTTCGTCGACTTTGCAACAATATTTCGACTACATAAATCGAATTGCTACCAATGTTGGTTACTTTGGATGAAGACAGTTACGACCTAATGTATTTATATTTGTTAATAGTTGGATAGCACTTGAATTGATTCATTAAACAGTAAAAATTATGTTTTCTTGTCCATTATTGAGGTTTGTTTATAAGATGATCTGGCAAAATGTACTCTAAAAAATGACCAAAAATTTATATCGAATAATTAATAAAAATATTATACGAAAATAACTAGAATACACAAGAGAAGTGAACCTTTGAAGCACAATATTCTAAATGAAGAAGAACGAAGTGACTCAATTCACTTGCGGCTCTGGTTTGGGCATATTTATTACTGGAAAATAAGGAGTTAATGTTTGAAAAGCTTATTAAATTGTAAATTATGTATTATGATAATCCATTAAGGCTTAAGCTTGATGAATATACAATGAAAGTGATAATGAGTCTTGAAGATTGTGTGATGTCACACTATTTTGAAGATATGTATATGGATTACCAATATGTAGTAATGAACCACCAGAGAGTACCAATATGTAGTGATGGACCACCATAGAGTACCAATATGTAGTGATGGGCCACCAGAGAGTACCAATATGTAGTAATGGACCACCAGAGAGTACCAATATGTAGTAATGGGCCACCAGAGAGTACCAATATGTAGTAATGGACCACCAGAGAGTACCAATATGTAGTAATGGGCCACCAGAGAGTACCAATAAGTAGTGATGGACCATCAGAGAATACCAATATGTAGTGATGGGCCACCAGAGAGTACCAATATGTAGTGATGGACCACCAGAGAGTACCAATGTGTAGTGATGGACCACCAGAGAGTACCAATATGTAGTAATGAACCACCAGAGAGTACCAATATGTAGTAATGGGCAACCGGAGAGTACCAATATGTAGTAATGGACCACCAGAGAGTACCAATATGTAGTGATGGACCACCAGAGAGTACCAATGTGTAGTGATGGACCACCAGAGAGTACCAATATGTAGTAATGGGCCACCAGAGAGTACCAATATGGAGTAATGGACCACCAGAGAGTACCAATATGTAGTGATGGACCACCAGAGAGTACCAATATGGAGTAATGGACCACCAGAGAGTACCAATATGTAGTGATGGACCACCAGAGAGTACCAATGTGGAGTAATGGACCACCAGAGAGTACCAATATAGAGTAATGGACCACCAGAGAGTACCAATATGGAGCAATGGACAACCAGAGAGTACCAATATGTAGTGTAGGACCACCAGAGAGTACCAATATGTAGAAATGGACCACCAGAGAGTACCAATATGTAGTAATGGGCCACCAGAGAGTACCAATATGGAGTAATGGACCACCAGAGAGTACCAATATGTAGTGATGGACCACAAGAGAGTACCAATATGGAGTAATGGACAACCAGAGAGTACCAATATGTAGTGTAGGACCACCAGAGAGTACCAATATGTAGAAATGGACCACCAGAAAGTACCAATAAGTAGTAATGGACACCAGAGAGTACCAGTGAATAGTGATGGACCACCAGAAAGTACCAATATATAATAATGGATCACAAGAGAGTACCAATAAGTAGTGATGGACCACCAGAGAGTACCAATAAGTAGTAATGGACCACCAGAAATAGCAATAAGTAGTAATGGACCTCCAGAAAGTAGCAATAAATAGTGATGGACCACCAGAGAGTACCAATAAGTAGTAATGGACCACTAGAAAGTACCAATAAGTAGTAATGGACCACCAGAGAGTACCAATAAGTAGTGATGGACCACCAGAGAGTACCAATAAGTAGTAATGGACCACCAGAGAGTACCAATATGTAGTGTTGGACAACCAGAGAGTACCAATATGTAGTGATGGACAACCAGAGAGTACCAATAAGTAGTAATGGACCACCAAAAAGTACCAATAAGTAGTAATGGACCACAAGAGAGTACCAATAAGTAGTGATGGACCACCAGAGAGTACCAATAAGTAGTAATGGACCACCAGAGATTACCAATATGTAGTGATGAACTGCCAGAGAGTACCAATAAGTAGTAATGGACCACCATAAAGTACCAATATGTAGATATAGACCACCAGAACGTACCAATACGTAGTGATTGACCACCAGAAAATACCAAAATGTAGTAAAGGATCACCAGAAAATACCAATAAGTTGTGAAGGACCACGAGAAAATACCAAAGTGTAGTGATGAACCACCAGAAAGTACCAAAATGAAGTGATGGACCATCAGAAAGTACTAATAAGTAGTAATGAACAACCAGAAAGTACTAATAAGTGGTGATTGACCAACAAAAAAATCCATTATATAGTGATGGACGACCAGAAAGTATCAATAAGTAGTGATGGACCACCAAGAAGTACCAAAATGTAGTACCTGGACCATTTAAAGTACCAATATGTAGTGATGGACCAACTGAAAGTACCAGTTAGTTTTAGTACACCATCAGAAAGTACCAATATGTTGTGTTGGACCACCATAAAGTACTAATAAGAAGTGATGGACCACCAGAAAGTCCCAATATATAGTGATGGACCACCAGGAAATACTAATATATAATGATCGATGACCAGGAAGTACCAATATGCAGTGATGGACCACCAGGAAGTACCAATAATTAATGATGGACCGCCAGGAAGTACTAATATGTAGTGATGGACCACCAGGAAGTACCAATATGTAGTGATATACGTTTCAGCGCCTCACCTTCACCCATATCAGTCACACATATAAGCGCCTCACCTTCTTCATAGTCATCTTGTCACAGACGGCGGCGTACTTGCCGGCAGCAATGTCACGACGGTAGGTGTAGCAGTCAGTGATGCTGGCGGTGTGTCCATCCCACAGAGACTTGTAGATGCCCTCCGTGGCTTGCTGCCAACACAAGTGTCTCATTGTAGTGCAAACATTAATTTTCTCATTTAAAATACAGTATTCACTGATTGCATGTTCCTGCAAGACGAACGTGTTGTTATGGATAGGAGAGGTTTTGGTTGATGGTGACTATGAGAAGCAAACACCATGAACAGCAGAGAAGGATGCCCCCTGTGATATATTCCTGAGGCAATGCATATTAACCTGATTATCTTTTTTATCCTTTTTCATCAAAATAACGTTATGGTTTGGGACGGAGGGTCAGTTTTATGTGACTGTTGACATTAACACATTCATTGAATTGTTCCGGTTGCCCACATGACAGCATGTTCTGCATGACTCTGTCCACATGACAGCATGTTCTGCATGACTCTGTCCACATGACAGCATGTTCTGCATGACTCTGTCCACATGACAGCATGTTCTGCATTACTCTGTCCACATGACAGCATGTTCTGCATTACTCTGTCCACATGACAGCACTGCGTCATGCAGCTGCATCCAAACTCTCTTCTCCTTTCACCAGTCAGCCCGACAGATGTTGTGTCCATCATACACTCACTAAAAACCAAAGCTGGGAACATCAGTGAAATCCCATCCATTGTATACAAGAGCGCCTCCCATGCTCTTGCGCCACCTATAGCTCTGCTGTTCAACAAATCCCTTGAGTGTCATACCTTCCCTGATATCCTTAAAAAAGCAAGAGTAACGCCAGTTCATAAAGGAGGTAATCCGGCAGACATAAACAACTATAGACCAATTTCGAACCTACCCATTCTATCAAAAATATTTGAAAAAATTATCTACAAACAGCTCTACTCCTATCTCGTAAAATTTGACATTCTTAGCCCCTGTCAGTTTGGCTTCCGCTCCCAAAAGAGTACTATCGATGCAATTATTAGTCTCCTTGATATAATTTACTCAGCCCTTGACAAAAATGAGTTTCCGATTGGACTCTTCATTGACCTGAGAAAGGCCTTTGATACTGTTAATCACAATTACCTCTTACGTAAACTCCATCATTATGGAATCCGAGGCCATGCACTGGACTATATCCAATCCTATCTTAGTGATAGACACCACTGTGTAGCCATCAATAATATAACCTCTCCCACTCTACCAATAACTGTTGGAGTGCCACAGGGCAGAATTTTGGGACCTCTTCTATTTCTCATATACATCAATGATCTGCCTAATGTCTCTAACATTCTGAAACCTATTTTGTTTGCTGATGATACTACCCTCATCTACTCTAACCCCAACCCACATACTCTAAATAATGTTGTTAATAATGAACTAAAAAAGTCCACTTATGGATGTCAACCAACAAACTAACACTTAATATAGAAAAGACCTACTACATCTTATTTGGAAGCAAATCTACAAATGCAATTCAGCTTCAGATAGACAATGTAAACATTAGCAATAAAAATGATGGAAAATTTCTTGGCCTATTCTTAGACAAGAGACTCAACTTCAGTACTCACATACAACACATAACTAAGAAATTCTCTAAAACAGTTGGTATACTCTCCAAAATCAGATACTATGTACCTAACTCTGCTCTCATCTCTCTATATTATGCACTAATCTATCCCTATCTCAACTATGATATCTGTGCATGGGGTTCAACCACTGCAAACCATCTCAAGTCCATCATCACCCAGCAAAAATCTGCTATCAGAATAATATCAAGTTCTGGTTTCAGACAACACTCAGCCCCCTTGTTTAACTCCCTAAACGTGCTAAATATAATCTCACTCCATAAATTCTCTTGTGTCAACTACATTTACAAAACCCTGTTCTTAAATGCAAATCCTGCTCTGAAACTCTCCCTGGACAGATGTAATAGGACCCATTATCACCACACCAGAAATAAATATCTCTTTGATATCCCCAGAGTTAAACTTAATCTGTGTAAACACTCTATGCAAATAAAGGGACCCAGTTTATGGAACTCACTCCCTATTGAATTGAAAAGCTGTCCAACTTTTACATCATTCAAAATCAATACTAAAAAGTACCTAATTTCATCTTCATAGTTTTCACCTTTTGCCTTAAAATTGCACTGTATCTATTGCTACCCAATCTCCCAACCTTTATGTTTCCCAATTTGAACATCTTCACCATTGTGATCATTGCTGTCCTCTTATATGTGCTGCCAATCTGCTGTATGGTGTTTATTAATCTTGTTTATCTGTATCTATTGCTACCCAGTCTCCCAATCTTTATGTACCCAATCTGAAAATCTTTACCATAATGATCATTGCTGTCTTATATGTGCTGTCAATCTGCTGTATGGTGTCTATAAATCTTTTAAATTACCAATCAAGCTGTCAATGTAATCAATCAGAGCTTTAATATAACACTGTGCTTTAATATGCTTACAAAGCTCTCTCATCTCATTTTTCTCTTGCAATGTATTTGTTATCATTTATCAATTCTGATAGAACTTACCTACTTAAAATTATTTGTTAGATTAAGGACTTGCCCGAAACGCTGCGCGTACTAGTGGCTTTACAAGATTGTAATACTGTCCTATTCAATGTATTCTCACAAACCCAATGTACCTTCTTGTATATAAATAAATAAATAAAAATAAATAAATAAATAAATGTTCTGCATTACTCTGTCCACGTGACAGCATGTTCAGCATGACTCTGTCCACATGACAGCATGTTCAGCATGACTCTGTTCACATGATAGCGTGTTCAGCATCACTCTACTAACATAACAGCATGCTCAGCATCACTCTGACTGCTCACATAATTGCATGTTCAGCATCACTGACTACCCAAATATCAGAATTTCAGCATCACTCTGGTAACATAACAGCATGTTCGGCATCACTCTGAATGCCCACTTACCAGCAGGTTCAGTATCATTCTGATTACCTACATAAAGGCATGTTCATCATCACTGACAACATATAAGTATGTTCAGCATCACAGACTATTCACATATAACAGCATATTCAGCATCCCTCTGCCCCACACAATCGCATGTTCAGCATCACAGACGCCACATACTAGCATCTTCAGCATTACTCAGCTCACATAACTGCATGTTTAGCGTCACTCTACACACATAAAAAGCTCAGCATCACTCTGCCAACATAACAGCATGTTCACCATTACTCTGAATGCCTACAAAACAGCATGTTCTGCAAAACTCTGCCTAACTAACAACATGATCAGCATCACTTTCCCCGAGTAACAGGCTTTTCAGCATCACTATTTGTATAACAGAATTTCCAGCATGACTCTGAACGCCCACATAGCAGTATTTTCAGCATCACTCTGCCCACATAACAGCATGATTAGCATCACTCTAACTGCTCACATAGCAGCATGTTCAGCATCGTTCTAGCCTTATAACAGCATGTTGAGCATCGCTCTAGCCTTATAACAGCATGTTCAGCATCGCTTTGACTGCCCACTAAATATCACGTTGATCATAATTCAAAATGATTACGTAACAGCATGTTCAGCATCACTCTTCACCCATTCCAGCATGTTCAGCATCACTGACTGCCCATTATACACAGAAATCACAATAGCGTGATGTATCAAATGAACAAATCCACAAGGGCCGTGAGGAGGATTCGAACCTACGTCTGAGAGCATCCCAGACGCTGCCTTAATCGACTGAGCTACGACATGGTAAAAGAATTGCAACCAGAAATTCTACTGAATTTACTTGGACCCTGCAGCCTCTCCGAGACACAAACCAGGATTTTACACAACTCCCCTATGCACTCGAGCTATGTCTATAGGCCGTTCTACCTCTTCGCCCTTACTTCATTACACTTACTGTTCAGCATAACAAACTTTCCATATAACAGCATGTGCAGCATCACTGTCTATATAAAACCATGTTCAGCATCATTCTACCCACATAAAAGCCTGTTCATCATTAATCTGAAGGCCCACATAACAGCATGTTCAACAACACCGATTGTCCACATGAAATCATGTTCAGCATCACTAACTGGCCACATAACAGCGTGTTCAGCATCACCCTACCCACTTAACATTTTGAGCATCGCTCTGCCCATAACAGCATATACAGCATCATTCTGCCCACTTGACAACATGTTCAGCATCACACTAACTGCCCACTTAACAGCATGTTCAGCATAGTTTTGCGCAAATAACATCATGATCAGCATCACCATAACCCACATATCAGCATGTTCGGCATTACTCTGACTGACCACATAAAAGCATGCTCAGCATCGCCTTTCCCATATAACAGCATGTTCAGCATCACTCTGCGCTTATAACATCATGTTCAGTATCACCCTGTCCTCAAAAAAAATGTTCAGAATCCCTCTGCCCACATAACATGTTCAACAGCACTCTGACTGCTAACCTTACAACATGATTAGCCTCGCTCAAGCATATAACAGCATGTTGAGCAGCATTATGCTAAAAAAACATGTTCAGCATCATTAAGACTGACAACGAAACAGAATGTTCAGAATCACTCTCCTCACATAACAGCATGTTTAGTATCAATGACTTCCCTCATAACAACATGCTCGGTATCACTCGACCAACAAAACTTTTTCAGCATGACTCTGACTGCCTACATAATAGCATGTTCAGCATTACTCTGACAACATAAGTGCATGTTCAGCATTACTAACTTTCCACATAATAGCATGTTCAGCATCACTCTGCCAATAACAGCATATTCAGCATCAACCTGACTGCCCTCACTACAACTTGGTCAGCCTCAGTCTGACCACATAGCATGTTCAGCATCACTCTGACTTCCCACGTAAAAGCATGTTCAGCATCACCCTTCCCACATAACAGCTTGTTCATCATCACCCTGATTGCCCACATAACAGCATTTTCAGCATCACTCTACCCACAAAACATCATGTTCAGAATCACTAACTGTCCACACAACAGCATGTTCATCATCACTGCCCACATTACAACATGCTTATTATTACTGTAACTGATTTCATAACAGCGTGTTCAGTATTACTCTGTCTAAATAAAACATGATTAGCATTACTCCTCCCACACAACAGCATTTTTTCAGCATGATACTGCCCACATACCAGCATGTTCAGTATCACTCTGCCTGTCCACATAATAGCATGTTCACTTTCACTCTGCCCATGTAACAGCATATTCAGCGTCAACTTGTCATGCTTAAACTTGTCTTAAAACATTTTAGGGATTCATTTAGCATAAATTACATCTGATTATTGGTGCAATGGTGGCAAAAACAGGCTATTCTCTATGCATGTATGGGTTCTGGAGTATGTGTATGTATGCATGTATGTATGTATGTATGTATGTATGTATGTATGTATGTATGTATGTATGTATGTATGTATGTATGTATGTATGTATGTATGTATTTGTAACTGTTGGTTTAGAATTAAGTTAGCTAATTTGCGTTGAAAGATTAGGACTTTTGAGGTCCAGAAATTATTAACATAAAAATATACTGGCTAGGATCCAGCTGTGATGTAAGATGGATGAATTACAGTTCGACATTTGTGCAGCTATTTGATGGATGTGAGGATAGTGACTAGCCTATGAGCACAGGTACTAGGACAGCTGACCTGCCAGATGTACGATTCTGCTTAATTGCGGTACGACATTTGAGTCGCTATTTTAGTTTTTGAACTTGTCACTGCATAATGAATGATTACAGTTGTGGATGACTGTAATGTATATTCTTACACCTCTGATGAAGTTAGGTTAGGTGGGGGATGGATAGTCCAGGCATTTTTTGAATAATAACATTAAATACATTACACAGATAAGTAGCATGACGAGGCCTCATTGCGCATCTTTGTGACGTCACTCATACTTGAACAGTCAGGCTGCTGTGGGGACCTGGTCTAGAACCGGGCCGTGGGGACACTAAGCCCCGAAATCATATCAAGATAACCTTGACATCTATCTGTTAATGGGTGGCCATATTTTATCCCTATACTGGGGCAGCTTTTGTGACGCCGTTAAAACAACAACAGGTCTTATTACTGTAGAACGCATTTGTTTATTATAGGTCAGGTTAGGTTGGTTTTGTAGGGATGATGAAGTGAATAACAGAAAAATACACTGAGCAAGATATGAGAGAATACATGATGTGACATCGCCTGTGATGACACAGTGAACAGTTGAACCATTGAGAGATTAAGGAATGTGCTAATGAGAGGCTGGGTACCTCCCTGGAACCGCTTGGGTGGTTAAAGCAATGTACCCATTGGTGGATAAAACTGCATTGGAGATGAGAACACGAGAAATGAAGGTAAATGCAGAAGGCCTATTGTCAAAACATGCGATGCAGCTTTCATACGAATGGGAGATGTGGTTTTCATTTTATTTCCCTATGCTCAATAAACGGTCCTGGACAAAGCTTAAATTACATTTCAAACGTAAAAAGTTTGAAAAAGCTTAAATTACATTCTCTAGAAAGGCGAAGAATTAGGGGGATAACATGACAGAGGCTGTGCGAGTGGATGAATGGACATGCCAAAGGGGGGATATGAATAGCTTATTAAAAGAATGAACATGAGACAAAACACGAAACAATTGGTATAAATTTGATATGTTTTAGATTTAGGAAAAAGACCTGGGTAAATACAGGTTTGGTAACAGTGGTGAGTGCTGAGATACATGTTACTTCACGTTCTGTTTTGCTTCTTTGTTTCATACGAATAAGAGATAGTGGATTTCATCGATTTCTATGCTCAATAAACGATCCTTGGCTGGACACTAAATATAAAGCTTCCAGATAACTATGGGTTGGGAATAAATACCCCATAAAGGGAAACGGTCTTATACAGGGGAGATGAAGACTGGGTGACGTCATTGACCAATTAGCGATGTCTGTGCAGGGTCACCGGGGTAACGCAAAACACACGACTCAAATCGAGGCCGTTTAAATCCACGAGTAAAAAATCACAACTTAAATCGCTGCCGTCGTCATTCACGGAAAAAAATTACGAGACAAATCTCGGCCCTCCGGGAAAAATAATGAATTACCCTCTGATGCAAATCGCAGCCGTTGGGAAAAGAAAAACGGCTGCGATTTGTCTCGTTCCCCACTACTGATAGGGGGCAAGGTAGGGGGAGATAGGGGACACGGTAGGGGGAGATAGGGGACACAGTAGGGGGAGATAGGGGAAACTGTAGAGGGAGATAGGGGACACGGTAGGGGGAGATAGGGGGCATGGTAGGGGGAGATAGGGAACACGGTAGGGGGAGATAGGGGACACGGTAGGGGGAGATAGGGGGCATGGTAGGGGGAGATAGGGGACACGGTAGGGGGAGATAGGGGGCACGGTAGGGGGAAATAGGGGACACAGTAGGGGGAGATAGGGAACACGGTAGGGGGAGATAGGGGACACGGTAGGGGAGATAGAGGACAAGGTAGGAGATAGGGGCAAGGTAGGGGAAATAGAGATTATATCTCTCACATTGGAGGCCCAGCTCACACTGGAGGCCCAGCTCACACTGGAGGCCCAGCTCTCACACTGCAGGCCCAGCTCTCACACTGCAGGCCCAGCTCTCACATTGGAGGCCCAGCTCTCACATTGGAGGCCCAGCTCTCACACTGCAGGCCCAGCTCTCACATTGGAGGCCCAGCTCACACTGGAGGCCCAGCTCACACTGGAGTCCCAGCTCACACTGGAGACCCAGCTCTCACATTGGAGGCCCAGCTCTCACACTGGAGGCCCAGCTCTCACACTGCAGGCCCAGCTCTCACATTGGAGGCCCAGCTCTCACATTGGAGGCCCAGCTCTCACACTGCAGGCCCAGCTCTCACATTGGAGGCCCAGCTCACACTGGAGGCCCAGCTCACACTGGAGTCCCAGCTCACACTGGAGACCCAGCTCTCACACTGGAGGCCCAGCTCTCACACTGGAGGCCCAGCTCTCACACTGGGGCCCAAGTTCTCACAAAGGAGGCACAACTCTCATACTGGAGGCCCACCTCTCACACTGGAGGCTCATCTCTCACACTGGAGGCCCAGCTCTCACACTGAGGGCCCAGCTCTCACACTGGGGGCTCAGCTCTTACATTGGAGGCCCAGCTCTCACATAGGGGCTCAGCTCTCACACTTAAGGCCCAGCTCCCACATTGGAGGTCCAGCTCTCACACTGGCGGCCCAGCTCTTACACTGGAAGCCCAGCTCTCACACTGGGGGCTCAGCTCTCACACTGGGGGCCCAGCTCTCACACTGGAGGACCAGCTCACACACTGGAGCCCCAGCTCTCACACTGGAGGCCCAGCTCTCACACTGGAGACCAGGGTCACACACTGGGGCCCAGCTCTCACACTGGAGGCCTAGCTCTCACACTGGAGACCAGGGTCACACACTGGAGGCCCAGCTCTCACACTGGAGGCCCAGCTCTCACACTGGAGGCCCAGCTCTCACACTGGAGGCCCAGCTCTCACACTGGAGGCCCAGCTCTCACACTGGAGGACCAGCTCTCACACTGGAGGTCCAGCTCTCACACTGGAGGTCCAGCTCTCACACTGGAGGCCCAGCTCTCACACTGGAGGACCAGCTCTCACACAGGGTGCTCAGCTCTCATACTGGAGGCCCAGCTCTCACACTGGAGGCCCAGCTCTCACAATGGAGACCCAGCTCTCACACTGGAGGCCCAGCTCTCACACTGGAGGCCCAGCTCTCACACTGGAGGCCCAGCTCTCACACTGGAGACCCAGCTCTCACACTGGAGGCCCAGCTCTCACACTGGGGCCCAAGTTCTCACAAAGGAGGCACAACTCTCATACTGGAGGCCCAGCTCTCACACTGGAGACCCAGGTTATACACTGGGGCCCAAGTTCTCACACTGGAGGCCCAGCTCTCACACTGGGGCCCAGCTTTCACACTGGAGGCCCAGCTCTCTCACTGGAGGCCCAGCTCTCACACTGGAGGCCCGCGTCACACAATGGAAGCCCAGCTCTCACACTGGAGGCCCAGCTCTCACACTCGAGCCCCAGCTTTCACACTGGAGGTCCAGCTCTCACAATAGAGGCCCAGCTCTCACACTGGAGGCCCACGTCGCACATGGAAGCCCAGCTCTCACACTGGAGGCCCAGCTCTCACACTGGAGGCCAGCTTTCACACTGGAGAACCAGCTCTCACACTGGAGGACCAGCTCTCACACTGGAGGTCCAGCTCTCACACTGGAGGCCCAGCTCTCACACTGGAGGCCCACGTCGCACAATGGAAGCCCAGCTCTCACACTGGAGGCCCAGCTCTCACACTGGAGGTCCAGCTCTCACACTGGAGGCATAGCTCTCACAATGGAGGACCAGCTCACACACTGGAGGCCCAGCTCTCACACTGGAGGCCCACGTCGCACAATGGAAGCCCAGCTCTCACACTGGAGGCCCAGCTCTCACACTGGCGGTCCAGCTCTCACACTGGAGGCACAGCTCTCACACTGGAGGACCAGCTCTCACACTGGAAGACCAGCTCTCACACTGGAGGCCCAGTTCTTTCACTGGAGGATCAGCTCTCACACTGGAAGACCAGCTCTCACACTGGAGGCCCAGGTCACACACTGGAGGCCCAGCTCTCACACTAGAGGCCTAGCTCTCACACTCGAGACCCAGCTCACACTGGAGACCCAGCTCTCACACTCGGGGCCCAGGTCTCATACTGTAGGCCTCCTAGCTCTCACACTGGAGGCCCAGCTCTCATACCGGAGGCCTCCTAGCTCTCACACTGGAGGCCCAGCTCTCACACTGGAGACCCAAGTCACACTGGCGGCCCAGCTCACACACTGGAAGACCAGCTCTCACACTGGTGGCCCAGCTTTCACACTGGAGGCCTAGATCACAAACTGGAGGCCCAGCTCACACACTGGAGGACAAGCTCTCACACTGGAGGCCCAACCCAGCAAACACAAATCGTATAGAAAACGTTCGTCTATCTCTTCCCATAGGTGTAGGAATGACTTGCATTGAGAATGGTGCAGGAGAGCCTTTGAGAAACTTTTATCCAAAAATCCAAACACAAAACTTTTATAATAAATAGTTTTCTACAACTATTTTGTTCCTAATGTATACAAATAGTTTTTACATGTTTTAAATATAAATATATGGTGTTTTTTTTGTAAAATTCGTTAATAAATTGTGAATGATATTTATGGCTGAATGAAATTTTCAAAATACATTTAGTTTATTCTATGATCAGAAAAAAGTAGTTTTCCAAATTGTCTAAAAATCGCTTTTTTTACGCAATTGTCTCCTTATGCATTCCACTAAACACTAATATCATGTTTAATATATAATTTATGTATTATTCCCTAAATAATTTTATAAATTATAAATGTTGCTGGAAAGTGGTGTGAAAGAATCTGAAAACGTTTTGTTGTCTTATATATTGGCACTTCCGGGGAAGCCACAAACTGGAGGCACTGGGCGGCATACAGGAAAACCAGCATAGAAGCCCCAACTCCAGCAGGAGCCAGGGAAAGGGGAACACAGAGATGCAAGCAAGGTTTCGCTAGGAAGCAGGAACCAAGGCTTCCACCTCAGCCCCCCCCCCCATCCCCTTGACATGGCCACTAGCCACCAACTCGGCTACATCCACTCACGGGCCCGCAACAGCCCCCTGCACACACTAAGTGTCGTCAGGCATAGAAAAAACCTAGGAATTCCCATAGTCCTTCACGTCTGCCCAG
>WNGS01161107.1:24015998-24036297 GCA_020271785.1 Procambarus virginalis
CCCTCACACCTGCGTCCACCTCCACCCCTCACACCTGCGTCCCCCTCCACCCCTCACACCTAGCTGCGTCCACTTCTACCCCTCACACCTGCGTCCTCCTCCACCCTCACACCTGCGTCCACCTCCACCCCTCACACCTGCGTCCACCTCCACCCCTCACACCTGCGTCCCCCTCCTCCCCTCACACCGTCCACTTCTACCCCTCACGCCTGCGTCCTCCTCCACCCCTCACCCTGCGTCCACCTCCACCCCTCACACCTGCTTCCACCTCCACCCCTCACACCTGCGTCCACCTCCTCCCCTCACACCTGCGTCCACTCTACCCCTCACACCTGCGTCCTCCCTCCACCCCTCACACCTGCGTCCACCTCCACCCCTCACACCTGCTTCCACCTCCACCCCCACACCTGCGTCCACCTCCACCTCACACCTGCGTCCACCTCCACCCCTCACCCTGCGTCCACCTCCACCCCTCACACCTGCGTCCACCTCCACCCCTCACACCTGCGTCCACTTCCACCCTCACACACCTGCGTCCACCTCCACCCCTCACACCTGAGTCCACCTCCACCCATCACCTGCGTCTACCTCCACCCCTCACACCTGCGTCCACCTCCACCCCTCACCTTGCTTCCACCTCCACCCCTCACACCTGCTTCCACCTCCACCCCTCACACCTGCGTCCACCTCCACCCTTCACACCTGCGTCCACCTCCACCCCTCACACCTGCGTCCACCTCCACCCCTAACACCTGCGTCCACCTCCACCCCTCACACCTGCGTCCACCCCCCCCCTCACACCTGCGTCCACCTCCACCCCTCACACCTGCGTCCACCTCCACCCCTCACACCTGCGTCCACCTCCACCCCTCACACCTGCGTCCACCTCCACCCCTCACACCTGCGTCCACCTCCACCCCTCACACCTGCGTTCACCTCCACCCCTCACACCTGCGTCCACCTCCACCCCTCACACCTGCGTCCACCTCCACCCCTCACACCTGCGTCCACCTCCACCCCTCACACCTGCGTCCACCTTCACCCTTCACACCTGCTTCCACCTCCACCCTCACACCTGCGTCCACCTCCAGCCTCACACCTGCGTTCACCTCCACCCCTCACACCTGCGTCCACCTCCACCCCTCACACCTGCGTCCACCTCCACCCCTCACACCTGCGTCCACCTCCACCCCTCACACCTGCGTCCACCTCCACCCTCACACCTGCTTCTACCTCCAATGCTCACACCTGCTTCCACCTCCACCCCTCACACCTGCGTCCACCTCCACCCCTCACACCTGCTTCCACTGCACCCCTCACACCTGCGTCCACCTCCACCCCTCACACTAGCTGCGTCCACTCTACCCCTCACACCTGCGTCCTCCTACCCCTCACACCTGCGTCCACCTCCACCCCTCACACCTGCTTCCACCTCCACCCCTCACACCTGCGTCCACCACCACCCCTCACTCCTGCTTCCACCTCCAGCCCTCACACCTGCGTCCACCTCCACCCCTCACACCTGCGTCCACCTTCACCCCTCACACCTGCGTCCACCTCCACCCCTCACACCTGCGTCCACCTCCACCACCTCACACCTGCGTCCACCTCCACCCCTCACACCTGCGTCCACCTCCACCCTTCACACCTGCTTCCACCTCCACCCCTCACACCTGCATCCACCTCCACCCCTCACACCTGCTTCCACCTCCACTGCTCACACCTGCTTCCACCTCCACCCCTCACACCTGCCTCCACCTCCACCCCTCACACCTGCTTCCGCCTCCACCCCTCACACCTGCGTCCACCTCCACCCCTCACACCTGCGTCCACTCTACCCCTCACACCTGCGTCCTCCTCCACCCCTCACACCTGCGTCCACCTCCACCCCTCACACCTGCTTCCACCTCCACCCCTCACACCTGCGTCCACCTCCACCCCTCACACCTGCGTCCACCTCCACCCCTCACACCTGCGTCCACCTCCACCCCTCACACCTGCGTCCACCTCCACCCCTCACACCTGCGTCCACTTCCACCCCTCACACCTGCTTCCACCTCCACCCCTCACACCTGCGTCCACCTCCACCCCTCACACCTGCGTCCACCTCCACCACCTCACACCTTCGTCCACCTCCACCCCTCACACCTGCGTCCACCTCCACCCTCACACTTGCTTCCACCTCCACCCCTCACACCTGCTTCCACCTCCACCCCTCACACCTGCGTCCACCTCCACCCCTCACACCTGCGTTCACCTCCACCCCTCACACCTGCGTCCACCTCCACCCCTCACACCTGCGTCCACTTCCACCCTCACACACCTGCGTCCACCTCCACCCCTCACACCTGCGTCCACCTCCACCCCTCACACCTGCGTCCACTTCACCCCTCACACCTGCGTCCCCTCCACCCCTCACACCTGCGTCCACCTCCACCCCTCACACCTGCTTCCACCTCCACCCCTCACACCTGCGTCCACCTCCACCCCTCACACCTGCGTCCACCTCCACCCCTCACACCTGCGTCCACCTCCACCCCTCACACCTGCGTCCACCTCCACCCCTCACACCTGCGTCCACCTCCACCCCTCACACCTGCGTCCACCTCCACCCCTCACACCTGCGTCCACCTCCACCCCTCACACCTGCGTCCACCTCCACCCCTCACACCTGCGTCCACCTCCACCCCTCACACCTGCGTCCACCTCCACCCCTCACACCTGCGTCCACCTCCACCCCTCACACCTGCGTCCACCTCCACCCCTCACACCTGCGTCCACCTCCACCCCTCACACCTGCGTCCACCTCCACCCCTCACACCTGCGTCCACCTCCACCCCTCACACCTGCGTCCACCTCCACCCCTCACACCTGCGTCCACCTCCACCCCTCACACCTGCGTCCACCTCCACCCCTCACACCTGCGTCCACCTCCACCACCTCACAACATCCCAAGAATGTAAGTGTCAGCAAGTCTCCCTACGCTAGGTTACGGTTGTCATCGGCGCTTGAGGGAGGGGGGCGGTAGAGCGAGCGCCAGCCAGCCAGCCAGCCAGCCAACCAGCCGTACAGCCAGCCAGCCAGCCAGCCAGCCAGCCAGCCAGCCAGCCAGCCAGCCAGTCAGCCAGCCAACCAGCCGTACAGCCATCCAGCCAACCAGCCAGCCAGAGCCAGCCAAGGAGGGAGACGAGTCAATATCATAGTCTCACATCAATACAGGTGACGGCGAGTAAGACCGTCTTCAGCTGCCTGAGAGACTCTTGCCGTTATTCTCTCACTGAGAGAGAGATTGAGAGATAAGGCAGAGGCATATATTTCCCGTCTCAATTGCTTTCTCAGATTTAATCCGGATTCTTTACCAATACAAGTTTACAAATGAGGAGACTATAGTTCGCAATAATAAGATTATATATAATCGTTGTTCACCAGTATAACTCTCTTAATACTAAAGTTTTGTAATTCTGTTTATTTATGCACGGGTATTCTTTAATCAATATTACTGAATCAGTTTTAAAACATATCCACATATACTTACACATAGAGTCCGGGTATTCTCCTACAGGTCCATATATTTTCGTTATACATCATTATGGTAAACACGTTTATGAGTACCATTCATATCTCCTGGTTGATACCTGGTTGATGGGGTTCTGGGAGTTCTTCTACTCCCCAAGCCCGGCCCGAGGCCAAGCTTGACTTGTGAGAGTTTGGTCCACTAGGCTGTTGCTTGGAGCGGCCCGCAGGCCCACATACCCACCGCAGCCCGGTTGGTCCGGCACTCCTTGGAGGAATAAATCTAGTTTCCTCTTGAAGATGTTAACGGCTGGGAGGACGTTGAACAACCGCGGACCTGTGATGTTTATACAGTGTTCTCTGATTGTGTCTATGGCACCTCTGCTCTTCACTGGTTCTATTCTGCATTTTCTTCCATATCGTTCACTCCAGTACGTTGTTATTTTACTGTGCAGATTTGGTACTTGGCCCTCCAGTATCTTCCAGGTGTATATTATTTGATATCTCTCTCGTCTTCTTTCTAGTGAGTATATTTGGAGAGCTTTGAGACGATCCCAATAATTTAGGTGCTTTATTGCGTCTATGTGTGCCGTATATGTTCTCTGTATTCCCTCTGTTTCAGCAATCTCTCCTGCTCTGAAGGGGGAAGTGAGTACTGAGCAGTACTCAAGACGGGACAACACAAGTCACTTGAAGAGTACAACCATTGTAATGGGATCCCTGGATTTGAAAGTTCTCGTAATCCATCCTTTCATTTTTCTGGCTGTCGCAATATTTGCTTGGTTATGCTCCCTAAACGTTAGGTCGTCAGACATTATTATTCCCAAATCCTTTACATGCTGTTTTCCTACTATGGGTACATTTGATTGTGTTTTGTACTCTGTATTATGTTTAAGGTCCTCACTTTTACCGTACCTGAGTACCTGGAATTAATCACTGTTAAACATCATGTTATTTTCTGATGCCCAGTCGAAAACTTTATTAATATCAGCTTGAAGTTTTTCAATGTCTTCAGCCGAGGTAATTTTCATACTGATTTTTGTGTCATCTGCAAAGGATGATACGAAGCTGTGACTTGTATTTTTGTCTATATCTGATATGAGAATAAGGAAAAGCAGCGGTGCAAGGACTGTACCCTGAGGTACAGAGCTTTTAACTGCACTTGGACTAGATTTTATATGGTTGACCGTTACTCGCTGAGTCCTGTTTGACAGAAAACTGAGTATCCAGCGTCCTACTTTACCGGTTATTCCCATTGACTTCATTTTGTGTGCTATCACGCCATGGTCACATTTATCGAAAGCCTTTGCGAAGTCCGTGTATATCACATCAGCATTCTGTTTTTCTTCTAATGCCTCAGTGACTTTGTCGTAGTGCTCAAGTAGCTGTGAGAGGCACGATCTTCCCGCTCGAAATCCATGTTGGCCTGGGTTGTGAAGGTCATTGGTCTCCATGAAATTGGTGACCTGACTCCTAATCACTCTCTCAAATACTTTTATGATGTGCGATGTTAGTGCAACTGGTCTATAATTCTTTGCCAATGCTTTGCTCCCTCCCTTGTGTAGAGGGGCTATGTCTGCTACTTTAAGTGCATCTGGTATCTCCCCCGTGTCCAAGCTCTTCCTCCACACTATACTGAGTGCCTGTGCTACCGGCACTTTGCATTTCTTTATAAATATTGAATTCCATGAGTCTGGACCTGGGGCCGAGTGCATGGGCATGTTTTCAATTTCTCTTTCAAAATTTAGTGCGCTCGTGTTGATATCAGTTATATTTACAGGGGTTTGAATATCCCGCATTAAGAAATTATCTGGATCTTCCACTTTCATGTTGTTTATTGGAGTGCTAAACATGTCCTCATACTGCTTTTTTAGGATTTCACTAATTTCTTTGTCATCCTCCGTGTATGAACCTTCACTTGTACGAATAGGTCCAATACTGGCAGTGGTTTTTGCTTTTGATTTCGCATATGAGAAGAAATATTTTGGATTTTTCTTTATTTCCTGAATTGCTTTCTGTTCTAACTGCCTTTCTTCAGTTTCATATGAGTGTTTCAATTTCCGCTCGATTTCTTCAATCTCCCTATTTAAATTATTCCTTCTTTGACGGGAAATTCGTGTCTGCATAAGCAGTTCTGTTATTTTTTTCCTGCGTTTATACTGTCGTCTGCGTTCTCTTTCTACGTTAGATCTCTTTCTGGCTTTCCTCAAAGGAACATGTTTCAGACAGACTTGATACGCTTCCGAAGTCAGTTTTTCTATTCCTTCTGTAGGACTTGTATTACTTAAAACAGTTTCCCATGGAATGTTTGTAAGTTCCCTGTTTATTATCTCCCAGTCTATCCTTTTATTATTAAAATTGAATTTACTGAATAGCCCCTCTCGCTTTATCAACGTTTTAGGTCTATTCTGAGTATTGATGGTCGTTTGCACTTCAATGAGCTTGTGATCTGAATATGTGGTATCTGATATCGTAATGTCTCTGATAATGTCTTCATTGTTCGTAAAGACCAGATCTAAAATATTTTCATTTCTCGTTGGCTCCGATATCTGCTGATTGAGTGAAAAATTTGTCACAGAATCTAAGTAGTTCTCTAATCTGTGGTTGGTTAGGTCCCGATAGATTTCCTGGTATAATATTATTGTTTGCTATTTTCCACCTGAGACTAGGCAAGTTGAAGTCACCTAGGAAGATAATATCAGGTATCGGGTTCTCCAAATTATCAAGGCTATTCTCTATTTTGTTTATCTGTTCTGTGAATTCCTCAGCCGTTGCATCTGGCGGTTTGTATATTAGAATAATCACTAAATTTATTTTCTCTATTTTTAATCCCAGTACCTCTACCACCTCATTTGTAACGTTTAGGAGCTCCGAGCATACAAGGTCTTCCCTAATATACAGACCCACTCCTCCATGTGACCTAATTTTCCTATCACACCTGTATAGGTTATATCCTGGAATCCAGATCTCACTGTCCAACAATTCCCCTGCATGGGTTTCTGTGAAAGCTCCAAATACTGCATTTGACTCCGTGAGGAGGCCATTTATGAACTGTACTTTGTTGTTTGTTCTTGTTTTCAGTCCTTGTATGTTGGCAAAGATGAATGAGGTTACTCTATTAGTGATAGCTTGAATGGGAGACTTTTCCGGCAAGCCCATTATGCGTGGACATAATAAGTTTGTTCTGACCAGTACTGATTGTTGTAGGGCAGTTGCCTGTCGTAGTTGTAGTTCCCTTTCGTTGTGTAATTGTATCTGTAATTCTGGAATGCAAGTGGATCTGGCATCCAGTTCCATACACTCTCCGTGCTCCTCCTTTTGAATTCTCTGTCGGTCTGGTATAAAAAATTTATAGAGTTTCCTCCAAATTCATTTTCCTGCTTGCTACTCTTTATGTAGCGTTCCGTGCCTTTCACGTGAAAGTGTGGGCAGCTGAGGTCATAGCATTTTCTGTCCATGTGTTTGGCACATGTCAGGATGGAAAAACCTACATATTGATCCAAATCGACACTCACCTTTCCTAAGCATATTTAAACATTTTTTGGGATGTTGGTAACTGCATTCTAATCCTTTCTTATTACCAGCATATCTATGTCTGCATATGCCCTTTGCATAAAATTTGCATAAGTCTGTCCTTCTGTTCTGAATTTCTCTATCGGGAACCGTTATAGTGTCTGTACCTATCGAGCTGTCAGTGCTGTCTGCTACACTTTCTAGTTTACTGTCATCTACATCCGGGCCTACTTCGTCAGAGTGTACAACTTCCTGAGTTTCAGTCTCGGTTTCATCCCTGACTATAGCCTCCGCCCCTGGTATAGTAGAATTGTTGTTGTTCCTTTCCCACTTCTTCTGGACGGCTGGTAGGTTTTCAATGAACGATGTTTTCCGTTCATGCGTCATGTTATCTAGAAGGTTTTTTAGGATATTCCAAGCTGGCAGGTCATTTTTACACACCCAGAGCAAGTGGCCAGCTCTCAGTGCCATGGTGTTACTCACTCCTGTACAAGCCGAATGGAATCTAGTCTTCCAGATATAACATTCAATTCCCGTTACCTTCGTCTTTATGGAGTTGTTACAGTGGCCACAATTTTGTTTATTTACTCCCATTTTGCCTAGTTTTGTTGTATATATCTATATATTTATAATATTATATGAATACCGTATATTTGTAACAATATATATGTTTATTTGTTCTACTGTATGGTCAGTACTTATCGCACGGTCGAGGGTGAGGGTCCCAGAGGCTGTATAGTTGACACGTTGTTTTCCCAGGCCGCGGCTGGAGGTCCTCAGTTGCCAGATACTTGGGTTATACACTGATATATTAATTCGCTTGTATTACAATAATGGATTTTCTGCTTTATTTCCGACTTGCAATAGTATTCACTTTCTCTATTACTAATTTCTCGATCCACATTCCCCTATTACACTTGTTGGAAACCAAATTTGCTAGTAAGCACGCACACACACACACACACACACGGTGGGCCACACGGGACGTGGTCCTATGGGCTGGATTCTGGCACCACGAGGTGGACTCAACAAAATTCACTTGTTATTTCCTTAAAGCACAAAAGTCGGATGGCAATCACTATGGTATATTGTTTAATAAGTTGAGATGCTCTTTATGAGTTATCTGACTGTGTTTAGTTCCTGTATCACTGAAATATCCCGAGATATATATTGTTTTTCACTGAGCTCGCGCTCTCGTGTGCTTCCCCTCCCCACACACTACTTATGTCTTGTATCTCATTGTATCAATAAGAATTCTCAAGAATCAATGTTTATATCTTGAATTACACAACCCATCCTCGCAAATTCGTATAGTCAATATTGACTTATTAGTTACTTGCATAGGTGACATACTAAACATAATAGTTTCCTTTGAAAAGCTTCATAGAAAACACCGACCTTACCTAACCTACTTAGTATGTTAATATAAGCATCATATAGCTTCGTAATTACAATTGTTACTTAACCTATTATAGGTATAGGTAGGGTAATAATTGTAATTACGAAGCAATAAGATGCTTATCTTAACATACTAAGTAGGTTAGGTAAGGTCGGTGTTTTCTATGAAGCTTTTCAAGGGAAACTATTATGTTAAGTATGTCACCAATGCACATATTTAATAAGTCTATATTGACTATACGAATTTGCGAGGACGGGTTGAATTATAACAGGCCACTTTTGTTCCTATGGTGAAATACAATCTGGACGAGTTATACCTCAAGTCATCACAAATGCCCATTCTCATACAAACATGAACTTGCACTACACACACAAATTCTCAATCGCACTCTCTCAAACACAAATGCTCACAACTCACACAAACACTCTCAAACAGTCACAAACACTCAATCGTCCATCACGCTCACAATTATACAATCTCACACATATTGGTTCACAAAAATTCTTTCTCAAACACATACACTCCTGCATTAATTTTATACAATGCTACTTAAGACACAAACACTCATTCGACTAATACAAACTCATACACAAGTTCACGTTTCATGAACAAACATCACATATACTTTCAGACATTCACTTACACAAACATACCCATTTCACACCCTACAGATATACTCATAATCTATATAAATAAAAATGGAAATGTTCGTTTGTTCATTTCTCTTCTCCATTCGAATCAGGTTTCTATATACATACTATATAGATGTCACGTCTGTGACAGTAAACAAAAATGCTTTTTCTGAAAAACTGTTTTTCATGTGTTTTTCATGTGAGGGAAATCTTCAAAACCTCTTTACCGATTGCTTTGAAATTTTGACACAATGTTGCATTCGAATAGGCGCGTCTTTTTATATATCTACTATATACATGCCCCACCTATAACAGGCAAAAATATATAAAAAAAAAACAGCGCCATCTGTTGGACGAAAGAGCAACACACGCTGTAATCTCCGAAAGTTCTTCACTGATTGCTTTGAAATTTTGAAACAACGTTTCATTCAAATAAGCGCGTCTTTTTATATACATACTATATAGATGCAACTCCTCTGACAGGTAAAAACATGCGTTTTTTAGAAAAACAGCGCCATCTGTTGCACATAATAGCAACATGAACGCTATACTATCACGAATTCCATTTCAATGTTTCCGATTGAATTGATAAATTTTATTTTCGTAGATTTCGATTTTTTTTATTAAATTATTTTGTGTGACAATGTGTTGGAATTGAGCTGTGTTGTTTAACATACCGTTCATTTCGTAAGTATAGGTATAGATGCCACACCTGTGACAGATAAAACTATGCTTTTCTTGAAAAACAATGCCATCTGATGCAAGTAGGAGCAACACACATGCTATACTAAATATGTTACAATTCCATTTCAGTGTTTCTGATTGCATTGATAAATTGAATTTTCATAGATTTTGATTTATTTTCATTTTGATTTAATTATTTTGAATGAATTGCATTGGAATTGAGCTGTGTTGTTTACCATACCGTTCATTTTGTGAATATAGTTTATTTTTTTATTTTTCATATTTTCATTTTATTTTTAACTGTTTTTCTTATATTTCAGTGATGGGAACATCAGATCACTTGATGTTCCCAATTTTCTGATGGAAGCATCAGACCATTGGGAAGGCATCGGACGAGGGAGTGGGAAATGGTGGGGATGACGAGGGGACGGAAGTGAGAGATGGTGGGGAGGATGAGGGCACAAGGGAGGGGGCAATGGAGGGGAAGGACGAGGGGACGGGGGAGTTTGGGATAGTGGGGACAAGGGGATGGGGGAGTTTGGGATAGTGGGGACAAGGGGATGGGGGAGTTTGGGATAGTGGGGACAAGGGGATGGGGGAATGGAGAATGGTGGTGAGGACAAAGGGACAAGGAAGTGGGGCATGGTGGGAAGGAAGAGGGGATGGTGGAGTGGGGAATGGTGGGAAGGAAGAGGGGATGGTGGAGTGGGGAATGGTTAGGAGGCCGAGGAGACAGGTGAGGGGGATTATGGTGGGGAGGACTGGGGGACAGGGAAGGTTGCTGTGGCTCAGCAACGCACACGCGTTGCTGAGCCACAGCAACGCGTGGCCGGGTACTGCTAGTCTTAAATAAACATTAATCTCACATTCTTACACAGTTAAACACAAACATGCACATCAACTTACACAACCTCAAACTCTTACAGAATCAAACACTCGCTTACACTAACATACTAATTTCTCTCACACATAAACAAAAACTCACTTCTCACAAAAAATCACAAACACTATTTTACACCATGGTGTGGCCCCCTCACCACAGCATGTGCTACATCATGGTGTGGTCCTAACCACAAATCAAATCAAATCAAATATTTATTCAGGTAAAGTACATACATACAAGGTGAAATACAAAACATTGATGGATTTATAGATAGAGCTAGTACATACAATGCCTAAAGTCACTATTATGCAAAGCGTTTCAGGCAGGAAAAACACTAAGACTAAAACTTAATACTAATTGAGATTAAAGTATAAATTGAGTTGAAAAAAATAAAAAAAAAAAAAAAGGGGGGGGGGAACATTGCAGAAAAAATAGCAAATATACAATTTAGTCAACAAACAGTATTGTTTAAAATAGTAGACATGGGTTGACATTTTAGGGTTGAGGTAGGTTACATGGAGTTTATTAAGTAGTACTCAGTTTTTATCTTAAACTGGTTGATAGAGGTACAGTCTTTAACATGATTGGGAAGGTCATTCCACATTCTGGGTCCCTTGATTTGTAGAGCATTTCTAGTTTGATTAAGTCGTACTCTTTGAATATCAAATAGGTATTTGTTTCTGGTGTGGTGCTCATGGGATCTGCTACAACCTTCTAGGAAGCTTTTAAGGTCAGGATTGACATTACAGTTCAGCGTTTTATATATATAAAATACACATGAGAGGATGTGCAGTGACTTAATATCTAACATATTCAGAGATTTGAGTAAGGGTACCGAGTGATGTCTGGGGCCAGAGTTAGATATTGTCCTAATAGCAGCTTTGTGTTGATTAATTAGAGGACGTAAAGGATTTTGGGTAGTAGAACCCCAAGCACAAATACATTAGATGAGATAAGGATAGATGAGAGAGTAATAGAGTGTCACCAGGGCAGGGCGAGGTACATAAAATCTGATCTTATAAAGAATGCCAACAGTTTTTTGAAACTTTTTTTAATATATTTAGAATGTGTACCTGGAAATTCAGCTAGTGGTCATTGAGAACGCCAACGAATTTGCCATTTACTTTGTTATTTATTTGATCTGAGGATTTATTGTCAAACAAAATATAGAAAGTTTTGTCAATGTTTAGGGTGAGTTTGTTGGCAGTTAGCCAGAGATGGACTTTATTTAGCTCAGTATTCACTGATATTAAGAGCAAGGGGGTCAGGACTGGAGTAAATGAAGGTTGTGTCGTCAGCAAATAGAATTGGTTTGAGGTGTTGGGAGGCATTTGGAAGGTCATTAATGCAGATGAGAAAGAGGAGAGGGCCAAGTATGCTGCCCTGAGGAGCACCAATGTTGATGGGTAGAGTGGGAGAAATTGAACTATTCACAGAAACATACTGGAGCCTGTTGTAATGATCTGGCGCGTAGATCATTGCTTCTCCCTTCTTCTCCCTTCTTCTCCCTTCTTCTCCCTTCCCCCTCCCTTCTCCCTTCCTACTCTCTTTCCCCCCTTCCCCGTGGGCCGACCCTCTTTCGTCAAGGGTCATAAAGCTTCCTGCCTTTTGGCTCCCCTTGGTCGTCTTTGGAAATTAGTCAGTGACAAACTTTTAGAACAATACTCCAGGGCCAATAAACTTGGGTTCTCGGATGTCGGGCAGCCGGAGAGCGCCAACCGTCTTGTGGGCGTTTTCCTGTCGTACCGTGGGAACGGTGTGTGAGCCTACGGGAGGAAAAACAGAACGTTCAGAAACAAGGCCTATGCCCAGTCCTAGGAGGCGGGGCTAATCAAGAATTGTCTGGTCTGAGAGTGACACTCTGCGCTCATTGGTTGAGTAGGAAGTCAGTCTCAGGAGTGCCTGCCATGCCATTGGCCGGTCTCTAGTTCACCCAGTTATGTTTAAATCCATTGGCCTAGGCTGGGAGAGGCGGAGTTAAATTGGGCCTAGGAGTGTGGTAGCATTTTTTGTAAGAGAAAGAATTCAGTGTGTCTTGGGAGTTTTTCGGGACTGGAGGGCAAGCCAGCCCGCACCCAAGGGGCTGAGGGCCGCCATCAACATCTTGGCAAAATTGTGCGATTGAAGGTAGTGTGCTCCTACGTTTCTTGCATATTAGTATTGCATCCCATTGCCTCGTTTATTTTGATAGATGTTATTAGAGTAGGTTATATGTCAATTGTGATTTAAATATACAGTTACAATAATAAAATACTTGTTAATTTTCATCTTGGTGAGTTATCTGTCCCCTTGTATTAATATATGTTATTCATACGATTTTCATGTGCTGTGTTAGAACTTCCCTGTGTTTCTCCATTCTTAGGAATAATAAAGTAAAGCGAGAGCCTCCCCCGTTCAGTTCAATAAGACAAAAAGTAATCCATTCAATTTCAATCACTGGTCCGTTGAGTTCCCTGATTATCGAGTCCCTTCCTTCCTGGGGACCGATAATTATAGACACATTCATTCATTTGGAAGGTGGTGGCAGTGTATAAGGTAAGAAGATTAATAATCCTTTCCTTTTGATATTCCTCATTTAATATTCAGCTTATATTCGTGACAGTCCAGCGAGGGGTCATACTGGTCCGTTATTAGTGTTTGCTGGTTATTAAGTGTGGACAGAGATATTACAACAATGATTTGATAATATTTCAATTAGGGTATTTTACCATTACTATGGTAGTCATTACAAAGTAGGCATTACTAGACTGAGGTACCCATTACAATGGTAGCAGCGGTGTTTCAATAATTTCTTGACGATTATTGAAGCCTCACGCGTCTGTCCGTTCGGTTATGCTGTGTGGTGAGAGTGCAGCCGGGGCCCATGAGATAGAGTCGACGGTAATCCTATGTGGTGCGATTCGCATAGAGTAGGCGATTCTAGGGTCTTGAGAGGCTGGTAAGGTAGATTACAGGCACTTAAGTGCGTTAGCAGGCAGTTAAGTGTGGAGGCCGCCTTGGGTAGTTGGACAGGGTATTTTTCTCGACCCTCTGCAACTACGGACAAGGGTGTTGCATGGTGGTTTTGCAACAACAATTCTAGGTTTCGAATTGTCTGAGCGGGGAAGTATTAGGACGCTAATTATTTATCCCCGAGGGCGTGTTAGGCGACCCATTCGCTAGCTTCTACGGTACAACCATGAAAGTGCCGAGAGTTACTGAGGGATGGCGTAGTAGATTGTCTAGCAACGGAATTACGGTGGTGTCGGACAGTTAGATCCGTCGGTTGTTCCGCTATCTAGTCTAACCGTTGACCGCGAAGGACAGGATTTATTTGGTACTGTCGGGATATTGGTGAATGTTGGTAAAAGCGACAGGGCGGGCCGGGACGGGACGGTTATAGGTTAAATCGAGATCTCCTTAAGTACTACATTAAGTTCCCTGTATATTAAGTTCCCTTTCAGGTTAAGCGTCCCTTCGTTAGTTAAGTATTCCCCCTTGTTAGGTATTTTCGTATATAAGTGTTATTATTTTCTAAGTATTTGTTTTATATTTCTTTTATATCTGAGTTTGTGTACATGTATGCAGTATAAATTCTCTGGGAGAATTACCAAGGTGAGTGGTCCACTGTTTGTAAGTGAAGTGAAGTGAAGTGCAGTGCATTAAAGTGGATTCGTGGATTCGTTAATTCAGTGAAAATCGTGAAAATTGTTGTGACGATATATTTCAAAGTCGCTTGGAAAATCTTAGTTTTGGGAATAAATTCTAATTTTGTGGCTAGCCATACGATCATTGGGTCGTCAGTGTTAATTCCAGTGTGCGATTACAGTGATCCAAGTTAGAACTTTGAGAGACCAAAAGTCGATTTTTGGTCATTTAAGCGAATTAGCGTTGGGACTCTGATTTTTTTTTTCTAGCGGTTCTCAGCGCTCAGTGAGGCAGCGCTCAGTAATTGTTTGCGCTCAACCAAGTGTCTAAGTGTCTTGCGAGTGGTATATTCAGTTCAAGTGATACGCAAACTACACGTCGGTATTTAATTTATAATTTGAGAAAAGAATACTTGTTAATTAAGGATTAGTGCGGAGACTACCTTCTGAGGAGTCGGCCTTCGTGACAGTGTGCGCGCTTTTAATTTTGTAAACTTACCAACGTGTCCAAGTGTCCAGTGAGTGTTTATTCGGTAAAGTAACAATTCCCTACACGCCAGTATTTAATTTATATTTTTGGGAAAATAATTACTAATTTTTAATTAAGGTCAGCGCGACTCTTGTCTAGCTGTGAGTGGCGCGGCGATGTGTTAAATTCTCAGTATTCTTCTACGCAAGCGGCGGTGGACCCATGTAGGTACGTTAAATCGAGTTCATTCAGTAACGAAANGGAGGCCAGCTCTCACACTGGAGACCCGGGTCACACACTGGGGCCCCAGTTCTCACACTGGAGGCCCAACTCTCACACCGGAGGCCCAGCTCTCACACTGGAGACCCAGCTCTCACATTGGAGTAGCAGCTCTCACACTGGAGGTCCAACTCTCACACCGGAGGCCCAGCTCTCACACTGGAGACTCAGCTCTCACATTGGAGTAGCAGCTCTCACACTGGAGGCCCAACTCTCACACCGGAGGCCCAGCTCTCACACTGGAGACCAGCTCTCACATTGGAGTAGCAGCTCTCACACTGGCGGCCCAGCTCTCACACTGGTGGCCCAGGTCACACACTGGCGGTCCAGCTCTCACACTGGCGGCCCAGCTCGCACACTGGAAGACCAGCTTTCACACTGGAAGCCGAGGTCACAAACTGGAGGCCCAGCTCTCACACTGGCGGCCCAGGTCACACACTGGAAGACCAGCTTTCACACTGGAGGCCGAGGTCACAAACTGGAGGCCCAGCTCTCACACTGGAGGCCCAGGTCACACACTGGAGGCCCAGGTCACACACTGGAGGCCCGGCTCACACATTGGTGCCACAGTTCTCACACTGGAGGTCCAGCTCTCAACTTGGAGGCCCAGCTCTCACACTTGAGGCCCAGGTCATACACTGTAGCCCAGCTCTCACACTGGAGAACCAGCTCTCACACTGGAGGACCAAGTTCTTTCACTGGAGGACCAGCTCTCACACTGGGGCCCGAGCTTTCACACTGGAGGACCAGCTCTCACACTGGTGGCCCAGCTCTCACATTGGAGATCCAGCTCTCACACTGGAGGCCCAACTCTCACACTGGAGGCCCAGCTCTCACACTGGAGCTACAGCTCTCACTGGAGACCCAGCTCTTACACTGGAGGCCCAGCTCTCACAGTAGAGACCCGGCTCTCACACTAGAGACCCCAGCTCTCTCACTGCCGGCCCAGCTCTCATACTGGAGGACCAGCTCTCACACTGGAGGACCAGCTTTCACACTGGAGGCCCAGGTCATACAATGTAGCCCAAGCTCTCACACTGGAGGATCAGCTCTTTCACTGGAGGATCAGCTCTCACACTGAAGGCACAGGTCACACACTGGAGGACCAGTTCTTTCACTGGAGGATCAGCTCTCACATTGGAGGGCCAGGTCAAACACTAGAGGCCCAGTTCATACACTGGAGGCCCAGCTCTCACACTGGAGGCCCAGGTCACACACTGGAGGACCAGTTCTTTCACTGGAGGACCAGCTCTCACACTGGGACCCCAGCTCTCACACTGGGGCCCGAGCTCTCACACAGGGGGACCAGCTCTCACACTGGTGGCCCAGCTCTCACACTGGAGGCCCAGCTCTCACACTGGAGGCCCAGGTCTCACACTGGAGGCCCAGCTCTCACACTAGAGTCCCAGTTCTCACACTGGAGACCCAGCTCTCACACTGGAGGCCCAGCTCCCACACTGCAGGCCCAGCACTTACTCTGGAGGCCCAGCTCTCACACTGGAAGCCCAGCTCTCACACTGGAGGACCAGCTCTCACACTCGGGGCCCAGCTCTCATACTGTAGGCCTCCTAGCTCTCACACTGGAGGCCCAGCTCTCATACCGGAGGCCTCCTAGCTCTCACACTGCATGCCCAGTTCATACACTGTAGGCCCAGCTCTCACACTGGAGGACCAGATGTCACACTGGAGGCCCAGGTCACACACTGGAGGACCAGTACTTTCACTGGAGGACCAGTTCTTTCACTGGAGGACCAGCTCTCACACTGGGGCTCCAGCTCTCACACTGGGGCCCGAGCTTTCACACAAGGGGACCAGCTCTCACTCTGGTGGCCTAAATCTCACACTGGAGGCCCAGCTTTCACACTAGAGGGCCCGGTCTCACACTGGAGATTCAGCTCACACTGGAGACCCAGCTCTCACACTGGAGGCCCAGCTCACACTGGAGACCCAGCTCTCACACTAGAGACCCAGCTCTCACACTGGAGGCCCAGCTCTCACACTGGAGGCCCAGCTCTCACACTGGAGACCCAGCTCACACTGGAAACCCAGCTCTCAAACTGGAGATCCAGCTTTCACACTGGAGGCCCAGCTCACACTAGAGACCCAGCTCTCACACTAGAGACCCAGCTCTCACACTGGAGGCCCAGCTCTCACACTGGAGGCCCAGCTCTCACACTGGAGGCCCAGCTCTCACACTGGAGGCCCAGCTTTCACACTGGAGGCCCAGCTCTCACACTGGAGGCCCAGCTCTCACACTGGAGGCCCAGTTTTCACACTGGAGGCCCAGCTCTCACACTGGAGGCCCAGCTCTCACACTGGAGGCCCAGCTCTCACACTGGAGGCCCAGCTCTCACACTGGAGGCCCAGCTCTCACACTGGAGGCCCAGCTCTCACACTGGAGGCCCAGTTTTCACACTGGAGGCCCAGCTCTCACACTGGAGGCCCAGCTCTCACACGGGAGGCCCAGCTCTCACACTAGAGGCCCAGCTCTCACACTGGAGGCCCAGCTCTCACACTGGAGGCCCAGTTAACATACTGGAGACCCAGTTAACACACTGGAGGCCCAGCTCTCACACTGGAGACCCAGTTAACACACTGGAGGCCCAGTTTTCACACTGAAGGCCCAGCTCTCACACTGGAGGCCCAGCTCTCACACTGGAGGCCCAGCTCTCACACTGGAGGCCCAGCTCTCACACTGGAGGCCCAGTTTTCACACTGGAGGCCCAGCTCTCACACTGGAGGCCCAGCTCTCACACTGGAGGCCCAGCTCTCACACTAGAGGCCCAGCTCTCACACTGGAGGCCCAGCTCTCACACTGGATGCCCAGTTAACACACTGAAGGCCCAGCTGAGACCATTTTATATGTTCTTTATATAGTAATGTTGATAACACATTTGTAATTATGTCTACCGTTTAATAATTAAAAATTACAAATGTAATTATTAAACTTATTCAGCATCACTACATCACCTCCACCCCTCACACCTGCGTCCACTTCCACCCCTCTCACCTGCGTCCACCTCCACCCCTCACACCTGCGTCCACCTCCACCCCTCACACCTGCGTCCACCTCCACCCCTCACACCTGCGTCCACCTCCACCCCTCACACCTGCGTCCACCTCCACCCCTAACACCTGCGTCCACCTCCACCCCTCACACCTGCGTCCACCTCCACCCCTCACACCTGCGTCCACCTCCACCCCTCACACCTGCGTCCACCTCCACCCCTCACACCTGCGTCTACCTCCACCCCTCACACCTGCGTCCACCTCCACCCCTCACACCTGCATCCACCTCCACCCCTCACACCTGCGTCCACCTCCACCCCTCACACCTGCGTCCACCTCCACCCCTCACACTTGCGTCCACCTCCACCCCTCACACCTGCGTCCACCTCCACCCCTCACACCTGCGTCCACTTCCACCCCTCACACCTGCGTCCACCTCCACCCCTCACACCTGCGTCCACCTCCACCCTTCACACCTGCGTCCACCTCCTCCCCTCACACCTGCGTCCACTTCTACCCCTCACACCTGCGTCCACACCTGCGTCCACACCTGCGTCCACCTCCACCCCTCACACCTGCGTCCACCTCCACTGCTCACACCTGCTTCCACCTCCACCCCTCACACCTGCTTCCACCTCCACCTCTCACACCTGCGTCCACCTCCACCCGTCACACCTGCGACCACTTCCACCCCACACACCTGCGTCCACTTCCACCCCTCACACCGGCGTCCACCTCCACCCCTCACACCTGCGTCCACCTCCACCCCTCACACTTGCTTCCACCTCCACTGCTCACACCTGCGTCCACCTCCACCCCTCACACCTGCGTCCACCTCCACCCTTCACACCTGCTTCCACCTCCACCCTTCACACCTGCTTCCACCTCCACCCCTCACACCTGCTTCCACCTCCACCCCTCACACCTGCGTCCACCTCCACCCCTCAAACCTGCGTCCACCTCCACCCCTCACACCTAGCTGCGTCCACTTCTACCCCTCACACCTGCGTCCTCCTCCACCCCTCACACCTGCGTCCACCTCCACCCCTCACACCTGCGTCCACCTCCACCCCTCACACCTGCGTCCACCTCCACCCCTCACACCTGCGTCCACTTCCACCCCTCACACACCTGCGTCCACCTCCACCCCTAACACCTGAGTCCACCTCCACCCCACACACCTGCGTCCACCTCCACCCCTCACACCTGCATCCACCTCCACCCCTCACACCTGCGTCCACCTCCACCACTCACACTTGCTTCCACCTCCACCCCTCACACCTGCTTCCACCTCCACCTCTCACACCTGCGTCCACCTTCACCCCTCACACCTGCGTCCACCTCCTCCCCTCACACCTTCGTCCACTTCTACCCCTCACACCTGCGTCCTACTCCACCCCTCACACCTGCGTCCACCTCCACCCCTCACACCTGCTTCCACCTCCACCCCTCACACCTGCGTCCACCTCCTCCCCTCACACCTGCGTCCACTTCTACCCCTCACACCTGCGTCCTCCTCCACCCCTCACACCTGCGTCCACCTCCACCCCTCACACCTGCTTCCACCTTCACCCCTCACACCTGCGTCCACCTCCACCCCTCACACCTGCTTCCACCTCCACCCCTCACACTTGCGTCCACCTCCACCCCTCACACCTGCGTCCACCTCCACCCCTCACACCTGCGTCCACCTCCACCCCTCACACCTGCGTCCACCTCCACCCCTCACACCTGCGTCCACTTCCACCCCTCACACACCTGCGTCCACCTCCACCCCTCACACCTGCGTCCACCTCCACCCCTCACACCTGCATCCACCTCCACCCCTCACACCTGCGTCCACCTCCACCACTCACACTTGCTTCCACCTCCACCCCTCACACCTGCTTCCACCTCCACCCCTCACACCTGCGTCCACCTCCACCCCTCACACCTGCGTCCACCTCCTCCCCTCACACCTGCGTCCACTTCTACCCCTCACACCTGCGTCCTACTCCACCCCTCACACCTGCGTCCACCTCCACCCCTCACACCTGCTTCCACCTCCACCCTCACACCTGCGTCCACCTCCTCCCCTCACACCTGCGTCCACTTCTACCCCTCACACCTGCGTCCTCCTCCACCCTCACACCTGCGTCCACCTCCACCCCTCACACCTGCTTCCACCTTCACTCCTCACACCTGCGTCCACCTCCACCCCTCACACCTGCTTCCACCTCCACCCCTCACACTTGCGTCCACCTCCACCCCTCACACCTGCGTCCACCTCCACCCCTCACACCTGCATCCACC
>WNGS01161107.1:24039597-24069221 GCA_020271785.1 Procambarus virginalis
TCAATTTGTAAAAGTTGTTTGGACAACTGAAAATTTATTTAAATAAAAGATGTACACATACATCAATGGCACTGAGATTATTCTACCAAGGTAAATGCAAGCAAGCATTATATAAAATACATTCAGGGGGTATACAAGTGGTATTCCAGTAATATTACATAACAATTCCAAGAAGTAAAACTGTAAAAATTTAATGTAAAACAGAAGAATATAAACAATGGAGCAAACTGCTGGTTGGCTGCAGGTTGTGGAGATTGAAGCAGTACCTGGTGCATGATCACTTAGTGTCACTCAAACATTGGCTAGATCAACCTGTACTGCATGACAAAGATGAAGAAGGCTGTAAAAGAATGTGAGTGAGTTTGAAATTTTCTGTTATTGTATAAGAAATCTGATGGATTAAATTCAGAATTTAGAAGATAAACAAGAGGTACCTAAAAATGATTAAACTTGTGAGATTTTAAGTTTGAATTGCAAGTCCGAAGATGATCAAAGAGCTAGAGTTTGAGAGCCTGGCTCTAAAAAAATTAAGCAGCATTATCCAGAGTAATTCAATGAACAGTTAAATTAAATTACCATTTTTTATTCAGGAAAAGTAAATACATAGATGAAGAGTTACAAACATAATGTTGATTTATAGATAGAGCTAGTACATACAACCTAAAGCCACTAATACACATAGCGTTTCGGGCAAGTTGTTGTTCACGCAAACCATTAAAAATAAAAATATAAAAATAAATGTTTATTTAGGTAAGGTACATACATACAAGAGATTTTATGAAGATTGATGCATTTATAGATAGAGCTAGTACATACAGTGCCTAAAGTCACTATTATGCAAAGCATTTCGGGCAAGAAAAATTTAATGACTAAAGCCTAATTGAGTATAAAGAAAAAAATGTGTTGAGAGCAAATAAAAAGAGATAAAAAAGGGGGGAACATGGCTGAGAAAGCAGCACAAATACAATTAGGTCGACAAACAGCGTTGTTAAAAAATAACAGACATGGGTTGACAATATAGGGGTAAGGTAGGTTACAGGGAATTATTTGGTAGTGCTTAGTTTTTATCTTAAACTGGTTGAGAGAGGTACAGTCTTTAACATGATGGGAAGGTCATTCCACATTCTAGGTCCCTTGATTTGTAGAGCATTTCTAGTTTAAGTCGTACTCTTGGAATATGAAAACGGTATTTGTTTATGGTGTGGTGCTCATGGGTTCTGTTACAACCTTCAATGAAGCTTTTGAGGTCAGGATTGGCATTACAGTTCAGCATTTTATATATGTATAATACACATGAGAGGATGTGCAGTGACTTAATATCTAACATATTCAGAGGTTTGAGTAGGGGTAACGAGTGATGTCTGGGGCTAGAGTTGGATATGGTCATAATAGCAGCTTTGTGTTGAGTAATTAGAGGACGTAAATGATTTTGGATAGTAGAACCCCAAGCACAAATTCTATAGTTGAGATATGGATAGATGAGGGAGTAAAGAGCGTCACCAGGACAGGGCGAGGTTTTTTATTTATTTATTTATTTATATACAAGAAGGTACATTGGGTTTGTGAGAATACATTGAATAGTACAGTATTTCCGATCTTGTAAAGCCACTAGTACGCGCAGCGTTTCGGGCAGGTCCTTTATCTAACAGATAATTTTAAGTAGGTAATTTCTATCATAATTGATAAATGATAACAAATACATTACAAGAGAAAAATGAGATGAGAGAGCTTAGTAAGTATATTAAAGCACATTGTTATATTAAAGCTCTAATTGATTACATTGAACAGCTTGATTGGTAGTTTAACAAGATTAATAGACACCATACAGCAGATTGTCAGCACATATAAGACAGCAATGAACACAATGGTAAAGATGTTCAGATTGGGTACATAAAGATTGGGAGACTGGGTAGCAATAGATACAGATAAACAAGAATAATAAACACCATACAACAGATTAGCAGCACATATAAGAAGACAGCAATGATCACAGTGGTAAAGATGTTCAAATTGGGTACTTAATATCTGATCTTAGAAAGAATGCCAATAGCTTTTGAAACTTTTTTTGATATATTTTAGAATGTGTCCCTGGAAATTCAGCTTGGGTCTGAGAACGCCAAGGAATTTGCCATCTATTTTGTTGTAAATTTGGGTATTGTTTTCTTGAGATTTATTTGATCAGAGGATTTATTGCCAAACAATATAGAATGTTTTGTCAATGTTAAGAGTGAGTTTGTTGGCAGTTAGCCAAAGATGGACTTTATTTAGCTCAGTATTCACTGTGACATTTAGAGCAAGGGGTCAGGACTGGAGTAAATGTAGGTCGTGTCGTCAGCAAATAGAATTGGTTTGAGGTGTTGGGAGGCATTTGGAGGTTATTAATGTAGATGAGAAGAGGAGGGCCAAGTATGCTGCCCTGAGGAACACAATAAGATTGATCGAAACTGTGAACGCCAAGAGATCTGGACTCTACCTGCCAAAGATTATTGGGAATACAAACCTGGGTACGCGTATGGATAATAATATCATCCTTTCCCTTAAACCAAGTCTAGTGCCCTTGAGGAGATACCAACTTTAATTTACAAAAAAGCCTCCAGATCTTTAGCTCCTGCTATTGAATTGCTCTTCAACAAGTCACTTGAACTCCAAATACGAAAATCGGTAGGGAAATTAATTCGGAGGAGGACTCACTATCACTTCAAGTTGATCTAGATAGGGTTTTGAAATGGTCAAAGGACTGGCAGATGCAGTTTAATGCTGATAAATGTAAAGTTCTAAAGCTAGGTAATGATGATAGAGTTACAAGATACGAGCTAGATGGTGTTGATTGCGAAGTCGGATTGCGAAAGGGATCTGGGAGTTATATTAGTAAGAATTTAAAACAAAAGGATCAATGCATAAATGTTCGTAATAAGGCAAATAGGACACTCGGATTTATTAATCGCAGCGTAAGTAACAAGACACCTGGTGTGATTCTCAAGCTATATCTTGCTCTGGTTAGGCCCCATTTAGATTATGCAGTTCAGTTTTGGTCGCCATATTATAGAATGGATATAAATTCACTTGAACGTGTCCAGCGTAGGATGACTAAGTTAATTCCCCAAATTAGAAATCTTTCATATGAAGAAAGATTAACAGCTTAATTTGCATTCACTGGAAAGGCGAAGAGTTAGGGGTGACATGATAGAGGTTTACAAGTGGATGAATGGACATAACAAAGGGGATATTAATAGGGTATTGAAAGTATCACACAGGACAGAACGCGAAACAATGGGTATAAATTGGATAAGTTTAGATTTAGGAAAGACTTGGGTAAATACTGGTTCAGTAACAGGGTTGTTGATTTGTGGAACCAATTGCCGCGTACATTGTGGAGGTGGGGTCCCTCGATTGTTTCAAGCATGGGTTGGACATGTATATGAGTGGGGTTGGGTGGTTATAAATAGGAGCTGCCTCGTATGGGCCAATAGGCCTTCTGCAGCTGCCTTTGTTCTTATGTTCTTAAGATGGTAAATGATTCCCTCCCTTAGGATTTTCGCCATGAGCTTACAGATGTGTTATACCAAGCTGATCGGACATTAGTTTTGTGCTGAACTCTTTCTGCTTTTTTTTTAAATATTGTAAGGGGGGAATTTTTCATATTGAAAATCTCAGGGGCTATCCCTTGGTTCAGATTTTTTGTGGAAATAGTTTCAGCAGTATGCATAGTTCTTCTGTCCGTTTATTTTCCTTTATAATTAAGGTTTGTTTTCTTTTGTACCATAGAATACACAGAAGGTGTTATAATGTTGTGTTAGCTTTTCTGTACAATTTTTCTTTTTGTTAGTATAAAAGGCTATGCAATGAATTCAAATATTTACACTACCAATCAATTTTTCAGATAGATCATCGGATTTTGACAGTATGGTGTACATACCAGATGTTCCAAAAATAACTACAGACAACAATAATGGTACTGTGTTTACTATTTTTATACTTTATATATAGGAAGACAGGTCAAGTCAATGAGCATTTTAATATATCATCAAATTTTCATACATTGTTTTCACTTTGTTACACTTGTAAAAACGTATTCTTAGCTAAATTTATATAAATTAATACCACTGTTAAATGAACATATTGATTTGTGTCCTTATTATTAGTTATAGCTTATTTATGTTGACCCACCACCTTACTAAAGGGATTACCTTAACTTGTGTCACTATCTCTCTAGGGGGGGGGGCCAGGTAGGCAGTATGGGTAATGCCACTAACATGCATATCATTATTGGAAAGTCCATAATTTAACACATAATTATAAGTAGGTAATTTGTAGCAAAATTTTAAGATTATTACTAGGTACATTGTAGCATAATTTTGCATAAGCATAATTTTCTTGTTTTGTTCTTGTACTTTTTCTTCGAACACTATTATTTTCTCTTCAGAATTTCACCGGAGAATAGCAGTGATGACTAGAGAACATCTTGAACGTGAGCACCAGAAAGCACGTGCTGCAATGATACAAAGAAATGAGTACTTGAAGAGACTCTTAAACGTGGAGGAACCAAACTCAATAAAGGTGACAACAAGAAATGGAAAAAAGATAAGATACAGGGTGTATCTCATATTGATTCAAAACAAAGACCAGCTGCTCCCCAATCTGATGGTAATCTTCTATTATTTTTTTAACAATATTTCTACAGCTGTTATGTGTAATTTCCAATAATTTTTATTGCCTATTTTTAAGTGTATGCTAGACAATTATGGAGATTAAATTACTATACACTGAATAACTTGGTAGCATAAGGTTAGTTATAGTAATATCTTGAGATTTGTCTGAAAATATTAATATTTGTATACAATTTGCAATTATGTACCATGCTTAAATCTTCAAATGTGCCACCCAGACATTCTGCCTGCTATACTTTCACCACCACACATTCAAAATGCGGGCTATTCTACTGGTGGCAGAACGTACACTCAAAGTTATTTGGCAGCTGGTGAAGAAACTTTGGAATCATTTGATGTTGGTATGCCCCAACATTATTTGTTGGTATTTACTGAGGGTTTATTTAATGGACACACATCATAAATATTATGTACAAAATATGTGCTTAATGCTATGAAATTTTGCTTAACATATTATACTAATCATTCCTTTCACTTACAAATTTTTCTTACTAATTTGTAATCCCATATTTCAAAGTACTTGCTGCAGAACTTGAACAAATTCAAGATTCTCAGCCAAGTGTTTCTGACTGGCAAAAAGAAGAAAAAATGCAGAGATTAATTGGGGAGAAAGCAGAGCAATGCTGTTCGATTGGACATGTCTGAGTTGGGTGTTCCAGATAAGGTAAATAAATATGCTGTGTTCATTAAGGTTATACTGTATAATAGCATCATATGCAAATTAATGACAATCTATTAATACATTTAGACTTCAGTGTTTAAAATGTTTGGTATACAGTATTTAAAATGTATAAATAATTACCCCTTTTTTTCATTAGGTAAAGTTTGTGTACAATGTACAAATTGTGAAGCAAGCATCAAATGTGAAGATGTGTTTGCATTTTTGTGTCACATTTGTGACCAAATGCAACATTTTCTCATGCCTTTCCACCACAGATTATATTGGAAAAATGGCTTTTATGAGCCTTTCCCGACACAAACTGTGTGCCCTGAAGGAAATATCCTTCACTGGAGTAAGTATACGATACCTGTCTAAAATCCGTACTTTGTTCTGAGATTACTATTACTTCCCAATCCCAGTTTAGAGCTACGATTATCTTGGTATAACAAAATAAATGAATACATGTTCATGTCAGTCATTACAACATTTGGAGAAGTCTTAAAGTTTAAACCTGACACTTGGTTTTATAGATTGATTTAATTGTCTGATTGTTTCTTTTCTGTGAATTTCTCAGTCATTATCTGGAGAATAATGTCAATATTTTGTACAATCAATAACGATGAAATATTAGTCTGAATTCTTTTCCATAAAACTCATTTTGCCAAACTGTCTTCCTTTTCTTTGTTACCAGAACCTGTTGTACCAGCCCAACCACCAAATTCTTGCCCCAACTGCATAGATTGCAAGTTTAAAATTTCAAGCTCCAGCAATCTCTGCATCTTCATCACTATAATGGGTAAATAAACTTTAAAATTTACCCTTTCATTTCCATTACAGGATTTTCCTGAATCGCAATACATTTTGGAATTTTTGTTGCATTAAATGTTAATTTTTACATCACTATTTTAGCAAGTTGCCACACCACTCAATGCTCTGTATTTTAAACTACAGGAAGGTATGACCTCTATACTCCAATCTATACATGCCACTGTGGATATGAGCATCAACAACTAGGCAAAACCATGCACAAGTCTGGTTTCTATTCATCATTAGGAAAGAGTAGCACATTCTACAGCACCAGTCTTTTTGAATCATGGCACCATATAAAAAGAAATTGTCCCGGAACATCATTTCGGGCATTAGTCACTGCACTGGAATCCTTTGGTGCTTCTCGTGGGCGTGTATGTTTTGATACCATTATTCTTAATATTTGCAGTTTTATATTTCAATACAAAAATTATCAAAATTTTGTAGTAATGTATTTTCATTTAGTAATACTGTAATTAGTTTTTATTTTGTTCAAATACAAAATGGAATGCTTTCATTAAATTGAAAAGTAATAATTCGTGTGAAGCGTAGCGGAGCCTAGTGGAAAGAGGGAAAACTGCGCGTGCGTTTGCTTAAATGTGCGCCCCCCACGGCGCGCGCAGCTCTCCTGAGCGCTGCGTATATGTTTATTCTCGCTCGCAGAATTCCCCGCTTAATTTAAATTATGCAGGGCCATTTGTCAAGACATAATTTGCAAATATTGGGCATGGGCCTTAACTGTGGCTCAGAAACAATCACATTTTCACATTGGTCAAGCAAAGCCATTTTTAGGAGTCCTACATGCAAAAGGACATGCTTATATTGTCAGGTAAATAAAATATAACATTACATTTATGTATACTAATGTATACATTTATGTATACTAATTACATTAAATTTAATAAGTACAGTTTGTGTAAAATTTTTTTAGATTTCTGATTGTTTAAGATTAATGATATACGTATCATTTAATATAGTAGGTGGCTTTTAACTTTTGTAGAGTAATTTGAATTTTTTACTGTATACTTTTATGTTAAAGTATTGTATGGAGGGCGGTGGCAAGAAGGAAGTGGCCTGACTTTAGGGGAAGAGGCAGAGCAAGTGTTTGCATACCTCTCACCATACAACTCTACAACTAAAAACATGCTGAAAGCTGGTACAGTATTTGTTCATCTGATCAAGTTTTAGTTTTTTTTACTTGCCCTGTAATCAGTATAATGAGATTTGTATTCAATAAGTATCAACTCCTCTCAAAGAATCAATAAAAGAATGAAAACATATTTGTCAAACTTGAGTTGGTCTTGGTGAGTAAAGGTATGTTATGAAACTGTTATTAATCTATGCTCTTCAAGAAGTTCATTAATTGCTATAAATATTTTTTCAGAAAGAACAGAAGAACTCACAGAGGGTGCAGTCTTTTGGAACCATCGGAAAATTGATGGACTGGCTCGTGCATTAGTTACTCGACTCAGAAAGGTACTAAAAATAATATATATTTATTTTATTTATTTTGAAACTTATTATAATGCATTTATATGTGAAAGGTATTATAATGCATTATAGGTTAGTTATGTGTTCAGATCATGTACTACATATATTTTCCATTATAAATTAGCGACCATTTCCTTGAATTAACTGCTTGAACTTTTTCATTATAACAATAAGGTTAATTTGAATAAAGTATATAGTATTTAATTTAATTAACCTAAATGTATGATTCCAAGTAATATCAAATGTGTACACAGATAAATCACAGTATCGTGATATATCACGGGAACTGTGATGAGGGTTTGAACCCCATGCACTGAGTGTTCTCAGATGCATGCTCTAGTCCACTGCACCACAACATGGTCAAATGAATTGCAACTTGGAGTACTACTGCACCCACAAGGATCCCAAGGCTTCCACTAAAGCCAAACCAGGTTTCACACAATTCCCCCATGAACTTGGTCTCTGTCATTCAGTAGTTCTGCCTTTGATGCCCCCATTTCAATGTCTTTCTCCGTGTATTGATATATCACAATAATATGAATTCTATGTGTATTGAAAGGGCCATCAGAGGTAGAGCTACTGGAGGACATAGACCAAGTGCACAGGAAACTGCATGCACAACCGCCCATGGAATGGGTATGGGGGGTGCTTAATAAACAAAAATTGAATTGTGGGTGCATTAGTACCCTAGGTTGCAATTCTTTTGACCATGTTGTGGCGCATTCGACTACAGCAAGCATCTGGGAATGCCAAGCCCATAGGTTCGAACCACTCATCACGGTTAATGTGATTTGTTCATTAAATTTATTATATTTTCAAATAGGCCAGAGAGATGGAAATTGAGATTCTGAGTCCTACCTGGAGCTTTGTGACAGTGAAGATGATGATGATAAGATTTACTACTAAACTGATGATATAAAAGTTAAGTATAATAAATTTTACCTAATTTCCCTTACTAATTTCTCTTACTTAATTTCTCTAATTTTATTGTCCTAGCCCTAAGATTTTAACCGAACATACTAAAGAGTTGTTATGTGGAATTTTCCTTTCATATCTAAGCAAGGTAAGCTAACAGCCTAAATGTGTGTTGCAATTCAGTTCTTCATAAACATTTATCCAGCAGAATTTTATACTTGAGTAAAGTCTTGCTATTTACGACTTTCACAGGTATACAATTCCATGGTTTTCATATACTGTACTGGTGTGTTTTACATTTGAACTTTTAACGAAAACTTTCATTATTTATTTATTCTAATTTCTTTAGTATTCAGGCTCAGGCAAATTTGTAAATGTCTTAAACCCCATTAAATAGTTTATATATTACAGGATCCTAACAAGTACACTATTGAAGAGAAGCACCTATCACCCAAAAATAAGAGTGGCCTCCATTGCCTTGCCTGCACTTTGTTTTCCCTTAACCATATCACTCATTCTTACAGGTGTGAGACAGAGAGGTACAAGATCATCCAAGAGGGAACAACACCTGAAGCACCCAATATTTGGGTGCTTTAATTAATAAAAATGCCCTTCATGGCTTCACTCATTCTGGCTGGTTTAATTAAAAAACCTAACCTAAACCTAAGTCATTAACCATTAATCTAAATGGTAAATAAAATCAGGTATTATCCATCAATGGATATAGTCTCCACATTATTTGTAAGTGACTCTTTATCATCCTTAAATGCTCTCAACTCTTTAAGACATAACTGTAACATGCTCGTGTCCGAAACTAGACACAAATACAACAAAATTATTAAGGATGGTTATTATTAAGGATAAATAAATAAATATATAAATTTTTATTTAGATAAGGTACATACATACAAGGTAAGATACAAAGTTGATGGATTTATAGATAGAGCTAGTACATACAATGCCTAAAGCCCTATTACGCATTACGATGAATATGGAGTACACATGAACTACCACACATAGGATGAGTATGGATTACACCAGAAACTATTCATTTATTTATTTTTATATATATTCAAGAAGTTACATTGGGTTTATGAAAGTACATAATATGATGTGTTTACAATCTTGTAAAGCCACTAGTTTGCTTTACAAGGCAAACCAGTGACTTTACAAACTAGTGGTGGATAATTTCGGAAACCTGTGTCACCATATGGGATTGGTGAACTAATTACAACCTCTGAAGGCCTTGGCATGCTGTGGAAAAGGAATGGGAGTCCCTGTGCTACGAATGATATTCTTGAGTATTGTAAGATCCCTTATTGATTATGCTGCACCTGTTATTTCTTGTTTTGGTAAAGGTAGGATGGGGAAGTTAGAGAAGGTACAAAATGAAGCCATGAGAATTATCTTAGGATGCCCAAGAAATGCTATGATTGAGAAAATGAAGATGGAGTTGAATCTGCAGAGTATTGGGGATAGAATTGCAGAGATAAATGTAGCCTCTGCCATTAGATTAATGAGAGGTGGGGGAGCTAATGAATTAATCCTCTCGGTTCAAAAGGTAGGAAGTAATGAACAATGTATGATGAAGAAAAGAGCATATATGAGTACCTCATGTTCTAATGTTATTAAATACGATGTTATTACAGAGTGTATTGCTGTGCCCAAGAGAAAATTCACACCACCATGGGAGGATTGTAATGTAGATGTAGTAATTACTCCCTTGCAAAAGAAAAAAAGTATGTATGAAATAGGAGAGCTGAGGGCAACATATGATTGTATAATTAGAAAATTGCCTACAGAAAACACTCTACATGTATATTGTGATGGGTCAGTAGCTAGGGATGGGAAGGCAGGATGTATATTGTGATGGGTCAGTAGCTAGGGATGGGAAGACAGGATGCGGTATGCCAAACTGAATTCGTGCGCCCCTTGAGGGACTTGAAGTAGAGGGATAGGGATCATAGGATAAGTATGGGTTGCACAAACTACTGGTAACAGGATGAGTATGGGTTGCACAATAAATTACTACAAAGTGGTTTAGTATGGGGTGCACATAAATGAAGACTCCCAAGAATCAAATCAGAGATCAGCCCAAGCTTCATCTTGAGGCAAAGCTCAATGCCTTAAGCCATATTGATGCTCTGTCTACAGAGCATTCTCTCTCTCAGATCATAATAGTACACTAATGGTTCCCTACACCACTCTTCAGGTGCAGCTGCAGCAGGCTTGGGTGACATGATGACTATGGGGTGCACAATAATCTAACACTCACAGAATGAGTATGGGCAGCACAATAAGCTACCTCTCACAAGATTAGTAATAATGAAACATTGGGTAGGGTGACTGAAACTCATCCTGGGGTAAAAATGTTTATTTATATTTATTATAGTTAAACTAATTTAGTAAATTATTCAATATATTGTATTATAAGTGAATTGACACTAAACTATAAATGATACTAATAAGTTTTTAAAAATGAAAAACAGTAAAAAACCTTCATGTAAGATAAGGAAGTTTACAATTAACTGTGAACTAAATTATAAACTGTAGACATAATATAAAGTATTATAAGTAAAATACCTATAAACTACCAAATAATGTTTAAGGAATCATTTCTATTTGTCATTTTTTACCTGTTTCCTCAGGTATTTTAAAATTCCCATTCCGTTGTTACTTGATTGTTTTTCTTTAGTTCCCTGTGGTTCACATTTTACTGCATGTAGTTTTTGCTGCTTCTGAATGATTGCTAATGGAAGCACTTGTTGCACCTGCGGATTTTTTTTTACTTGTTGCTCTTCTTGCACCTGCTGCACTTGTAGCTCGTCATGATTTTTTTCCAGGGCATTATGGCTAGCTCCTACTGATCCTAATGTAAGTTTATCTGCATCAAGCTTCCTTGTGCGTGCTGGAAAAAATAAAGATTTATAAAAATACTGCATGTACGTACACAGTTAAAAAATTGCTCAAGGAGCTAAGTAAGAACAAAGCAGTTGGCCAAGTGAAACAGTAAAAATATTGGAAAAAACAAGTAAAACTAAACTGGTAGAACACCAGGAGAAAAACTTTATATTATCAGACAATCAACATGGTTTTCAAAATGGAAGATCCTGTGTAACAAATTTAATCAGTTACTATGATCGAGCAGCAGAAATTTTACAGGAAAAAGATGACTTTCAGAGATGACTGGTTGACTGCATCTATCTGGACCTAAAAGAGGCATTCAACAGAATTCCACATAAGAGTTTATTCTGGAAACTGTAACATATTGGAGGGGTGACAGGTAAGCTTCTAACATGGATTAAAAAAATTCAAACTGATAGAAAAATGAGGGCAGTAATCAGAGGCAATGTATCGGACTGGAGAAATGTCACGAGTGGAGTACCACAGGGTTTAGTTCTGGCACCGATAATGTTCATTGTCTAGATAAACTATCTAACAGATAGAATACATAATTATATGAACATGTTTGATGATGATGGTTAGACAAAATCTCTTATTTAAACTACGTGGAATCTGCAAAAGATCCCGTGCTATTAAACATTGTTTTGTGCGTGATGGTAAAATAATAGCTAGGAAGACTGACACTGGAAAAACTTATGTGATAACCACTGAAGCACACCTCACTTCTTTCCTGGATGACTGTGGGATATCAGCTGAATAACCTGGACATATTTTGTAGTCTCACATACAACCAAAGTGTACTTAAGCTCTGCCTTTCCTTTCCAAAGGTTTTATATTTTTATTTTTTTTTTTTGTTTGGCATCTTTGCCTGTTTTTTTTTACTCTTAATTATTTGGTCTTAGCTAATCCCCTTGTCACTAAACCTAGGGCTTTTCTATTACCCTGTTATATTTAAAGTAACTTGGTATTTGTTTCTTGTAATCATTTATTGGAATTAATTAATAGTATAATTGTTTATATAATCATCTACCTCAGTATCATAGTAAAATATTCCACACGAATATACTTTCACCCTGTTTATTTTTACACTTAGATTTATATTAGAGTAAATTTCAAGATTTAATAAGTTTTACATGTCATCTTTTTTTTCGGAATTATCTATTGAGTTCATTTTGTTTTCTTAGGTTCATACTAATTATAGGATTTTAATTAACCATTACTAAGCCAATTATCTTCAAGATCATTTTACTTTATGATTTATTATTCTTATTATTTTTTATTTTACATTTATATTGTCAATCTCTACTGATTTTTTGTTTTTTATTTTATGTAACTTCTGTGTCCTTCCTGGCTATCTATTGTATCTTTATTTTACCTCTAAGTTGTTACTATTTTATTGTATTTGCTTTTATTCTTGTGTTTTGCTTTATCGTGTATCTTGTATCGTGATCCCTTTATCTGCATCTTTATGCACACTGATATTGATCCTGATCAAAATCTTCTATCTCATATCTACACCAACCAGCACATTGATCATCATTATTGCAAGTATTTCACAGCACACCAGGCTAAAAACAAACTCCAAAATACCACCTGTTTATCAGTTTACAACCAAAATGTTAGATCTCTTGGTAAACATTTTGATGATTTAAATGCATTACTCACAGCACTTGGTACTAACTTATCGTTCATTATTTTAACAGAAACTTGGCTAAATAAAGACTATACCCAACTCTACAACTTAGCTGGTTATAAAGCCATTCATAACTGTAGGCCTAATAAAAAAGGTGGTGGCACAGCTATATATTACCGAGATACATTTATCTGCAACAGTGTTATTAGTGACAGAGATGACTACTGTGAATATACTTTTGCTCAGTTCACAATTAAATCCCTTAAATCCTCTTTGACTATTGGAGCCATCTATAGATTTCCCAACACTAACATAGCTTCTTTCTCAGACAACCTAAGGAATCTTATTATAAACAACAATCTCAACAAAAACCACATCATTCTGGGAGGAGACTTTAATATTGACCTGGGTAAACAAAATTGCTCTCAAGTTGACTATTTCCTTAACAGCATGAACTCCTGTATGCTAATCCCCACAATCACCAAACCTACCCGAGTCACTCAAACATCAGCCACTACCTTGGACCACATATGGACAAACATAACAGTTCCCCTTGTACCTGGTATAATCTACGACAGAACAACTGACCACTATCCTACCTTTCTCATAGCAAACATGGACATAACACCACCAAAAAGCAAGAAACTTTCATTTAGGCTACACAGTGAATCAGCTTTAGGCAATCTTACAGATGCACTTCACAATATTAACTGGGATTCTGAATTCAATAATACCCAGGATATAAATTCATTAGCTACCCTCTTCCTCTCCAAAACTCTCAGTCTCTACAACCTTCATTGTCCCCTTCTTACCAAGCAAGTAACTGACAAAAGATTAAACAATCCATGGCTCACAAGTGGCATTCTCAACTCAATCAACAAGAAACACGAATATGAAAAGAAACTTAGGATTGGCCTAGTTTCAAAGGAAGTAGCTAAAAGGTACTCATCAATGCTTACCAGTATCATAAGAAAGGCAAAACTAGCATATTATGTGAATAGATTCAATGAAGCAAAAGGTAACATGAAAAGCACTTGGAAAACAATCTCTAGTATCCTAGGAACTAAGCAACACTCACATAACCAAATAAAGCTCTACAAGGATGGGGATATACTGTCAACTGATTTAGAAATGGCAAATGAATTTAATAGTTTCTTTTCATCGGTTGGTGCTAATCTTGCCAGTAAAATCCCACAGACTCAGACACATATTAACACATATCTCTCAGGCAGCTATCCAAACTCTCTTCTCCTTTCACCAATCAGCCCGGCAGATGTTGTGTCCATCATACACTCTCTAAAAACCAAGGCAGGGAACACCAGTGAAATTCCGTCCATTGTATACAAGAGAGCCTCCCATGCCCTTGCCTCACCCATAGCCCTACTGTTCAACAAATCTATAGAGTGTCACACCTTCCCTGATATCCTCAAAAAAGCAAGAGTAACGCCAGTCCATAAAGGAGGCAATCCGGCGGACATAAATAATTATAGACCAATATCAAATCTACCCATTCTATCAAAAATATTTGAAAAAATTATTTACAAACAGCTCTATTCCTACCTCGTAAAATTCGACATACTCAGCCCCTGCCAGTTTGGCTTCCGGTCCCAAAAGAGCACCAACGATGCAATCATTAGTCTCCTTGACGTAATCTACTCAGCCCTTGACAAAAATGAGTTTCCAATTGGACTCTTCATTGACCTAAGAAAAGCCTTTGATACTGTTAATCACAACTACCTCTTACTTAAACTTCAGCATTATGGAATCCGTGGCCTTGCCCTTGACTACATCCGATCCTATCTTAGTGACAGACACCAATATGTAACCATCAATGATACAACTTCTTCCACTCTACCAATTACCGTTGGAGTGCCACAGGGCAGTATCTTAGGACCTCTTCTATTTCTTATATATATAAATGATCTGCCTAATGTCTCTAATATTCTCAAACCTATATTGTTTGCTGATGATACTACCCTTATCTATTCAGACCTCAACCCACATACACTAAATAATGTTGTGAATAATGAATTAAAAAAAGTCCACTTCTGGATGTCAACTAACAAACTAACATTAAACATTGAAAAGACTTACTACATCTTATTTGGAAGCAAATCATCAAATGCAATTCAGCTACAGATAGACAATATTAACATCAGTAATAAAAATGATGGCAAGTTTCTTGGCCTATTCCTAGACAAGAGACTCAACTTCAGCACCCACATACAACACATAACTAAGAAAGTCTCTAAAACAGTTGGTATACTCTCCAAAATCAGATATTATGTTCCTAACTCCGCTCTCCTCTCACTATATTATGCACTAATCTACCCCTATCTTAATTATGGTATCTGTGCATGGGGGTCTACCACTGCAAACCACCTTAAGCCCATCATCACGCAGCAAAAATCTGCTATCAGAATAATAACTAACTCAGCTTTTAGACAACATTCAGCTCCCTTGTTTAAATCTCTAAACTTGCTAAATATTAACTCCCTCCACACATTCTCTTGTGTCAACTACATTTACAAAACCCTGTTTTTAAATGCAAACCATGCTCTGAAACTCTCCCTGGATGGATGTAATAGGACCCATTTTCACCACACCAGAAATAAATATCTCTTTGATATCCCCAGGGTTAAACTTAATCTGTGTAAACACTCTATGCAAATTAAGGGACCTAGTCTATGGAACTCACTCCCTAGTGAATTGAAAAACTGTAAAAGTCTTGCCTTATTTAAAAACAAAACCAAAAAGTACCTGATTTCATCTTCTTAGTTTCCTACACTGAGCTTTAAATTTGCTCTGTACCTAGTGTTACCCAATCTCCTAATTTTTATGTATTTAACCCTACCAACCTTATCATTGTGTTCATTGCTGTCTTCTTTTATGTGCTAGCCTTATGCTGTTTTGTGCCTACAAATTTTTGTCAACTTCCATTCAAGCTGTCATTGCAATCAATCTTAGCTGCCTATGTGCTTTAATCCACTGTACCTACAATTTTCTCTATTTTTTTTCTTGCCATGTATCTGTTATCATTTTTTATAAATCTTGCAAGTATTTACCTACTTAAAATTTTCTTAGATTAAAGACCTGCCCGAAACGCTGCGCGTACTAGTGGCTTTACAAGACTGTAATTACCATTTTATGTATCCACACATTCCCAATGTACCTTCTTGTATATGCATAAATAAATAAATAAATAAATAAATAAATAAAGAAATTGTTCATGACTTTTGTTAGGCCAAAGCTAGAATATGCAGCGGTTGTGTGGTGCCCATATCTTAAGAAGCACATCAACAAACTGGAAAAGGTGCAAAGACATGCTACTAAGTGGCTCCCAGAACTGAAGGGTAAGAGCTACGAGGAAAGGTTAGAAGCATTAAATATGCCAAAACTAGAAGACAGAAGAAAAAGAGGTGATATGATCACTACATACAAAATAGTAACAGGAATTGATAAAATCGACAGGAAAGATTTCCTGAGACCTGGAACTTCAAGAACAAGAGGTCATAGATATAAACTGGCTACCTTACCTTGAGGATACCTTGAGGTGCTTCCGGGGCTTATCGTCCCCGCGGCCCGGTCATCGACCAGGCCTCCTGGTTGCTGGACTGATCAACCAGGCTGTTGGACGCGGCTGCTCGCAGCCTGACGTATGAGTCACAGCCTGGTTGATCAGGTATCCTTTGGAGGTGCTTATCCAGTTCTCTCTTGAACACTGTGAGGGGTTTGCCAGTTATGTCCCTTATGTGTAGTGGAAGCGTGTTGAACAGTCTCGGGCCTCTGATGTTGATAGAGTTCTCTCTCAGAGTACCAGTTGCACCTCTGCTTTTCAACGGGGGTATTCTGCACATCCTGCCATGTCTTCTGGTCTCATGTGATGTTATTTCTGTGTGCAGGTTTGGGACCAGCCCCTCTAATATTTTCCACGTGTAAATTATTATGTATCTCTCCCGCCTGCGCTCAAGGGAATACAGATTTAGGCTCTTTAGTCGGTCCCAATAGTTTAGATGTTTTACCGAGTGGATTCTAGCAGTAAAGGATCTCTGCACGCTCTCCAGGTCAGCAATTTCACCCGCAGTGAAAGGGGCTGTCATTGTGCAGCAGTACTCCACTCTAGAGAGCACAAGCGTTTTGAAAAGTGTCATCATCGGTATAGCATCTCTAGTGTGAAAAGTTCTTGTTATCCAACCTGTCATTTTTCTTGCAGTTGTGACGGCTACTTTATTGTGTTCTTTAAAGGTAAGGTCTTCCGACATGAGTACACCCAGATCCTTTACATTGCCTTTTCGTTCTATGTTATGATTTGCCTGAGTTTTGTACGTGGTTTCAGTTTTTATATTTTCATTTTTTCCATAGCGCATGAGCTGGAACTTGTCTTCGTTAAACACCATATTATTTTCTGTAGCCCATAGAAAGACCTGATCTACATCTGACTGGAGGTTCGCCGTGTCCTCTATGTTGCCTACTCTCATGAAGATCCTAGTGTCATCTGCAAAGGATGATACAGTGCTATAGGTTGTGTTCTTGTCTATGTCCGATATAAGGATGAGAAAAAGTACTGGAGCAAGCACAGTACCCTGGGGGACTGAGCTCTTAACGGTTGACGGGTTGGATTTTATTTTGTTGACTATTACACATTGGGTTCTGTTGGTCAGGAAATTGTAGATCCATCTGCCTACTTTTCCGGTAATTCCTTTTGAGCGCATTTTATGGGCAATAACACCATGGTCACATTTATCAAAAGCTTTTGCAAATCTGTGTAAATTACATCAGCGTTTTGTTTGTCTTCCATAGCATCTAATGCCATATCATAGTGGTCCAGCAACTGCGACAGGCAAGAGCGCCCTGTTCTGAAACCATGTTGTCCGGGGTTATGGAGATGCTGTGATTCCATGTATTTTGTGATCTTACTTCTTAGCACTCTCTCAAAAATTTTTATGATGTGCGATGTTAGTGCTATCGGTCTGTAATTTTTTGCCTCTGCCTTATTTCCTCCTTTATGAAGTGGTGCTATCTCTGCTGTTTTTAGTATATCAGGAATAACGCCAGTATCTAGGCTTTGTCTCCACAGAATGTGAAGGGCCTGCGATAGTGGTTTTTTACAGTTCTTGATGAATATGGAGTTCCAAGAATCCGGGCCTGGTGCGGAGTGCATAGGCATACTGTTTATGGCTTCTTCAAAATCCAGTGGGGATAGGGTGACGTCTGATATATGATTTGATGTTGGTATCATATCCATGAAAAATTCATTTGGGTTATCGATCTTTAGTGCGTTTAATGGCTCGCTGAAGACAGAGTCGTATTGCTTCCTCAGTAGCTCGCTCATTTCTTTGTTGTCATCGGTGAAAGTTCCATCTTCCTTTCGCAGGGGCCCGATACTAGATGTGGTTTTTGATCTTGATTTTGCATAGGAGAAAAAATATTTCGGGTTTCTCTCTATTTCACTGATGGCCTTTTGCTCTCTTTCCCTCTCCTGCGTTTTGTATGATTCTTGTAGCTTGAGTTCAATTTTTCCTATTTCGCTACCTAACCTTCTTCGCCGTTCCTGAGATAGGGTGCGACTCTCAAGTTGTACCGCGATTCGTTTTCTTCGCCTATATAGGGAACGACGTTCTCGTTCCAATCTGCATCTCTTCCTCTTTTTTCTTAGGGGGATGCGGTTTGTACATATTTCTAGTGCTACTGAGCTTATTTTTTCCAGGCACTGGTTCAGGTTCGCATTTCCTAGCTGTTCTTCCCAGTTTATTTCTGTGAAGTCCTGGTTTATTTGCTCCCAGTTTATCTGTTTATTATTGAAGTTGAATTTGCTGAAATCTCCTCCACCGGGAATCTGGACTGGTTTTGAAGGTCTATTCCCCATGGTTGTCATAACTTCAATTAAGTTGTGATCTGAGTAACAGGTATTTGTAATCATTATGTTCCTGATCAATTCATCATTATTAGTGAAAATGAGGTCCAGCGTGTTCTCCTTCCTGGTTGGTTCTACTATTTGCTGGTTTAAGGCAAACCTGTCGCACATCCGTAGCAGGTCATTTGCATGTGCCTGTTCATTAAGGCTACTTCCTGGTATTCTTTCTGATATTACTGTATTAGCCAGGTGCTTCCATTTCAGGTGCCGTAGGTTGAAGTCCCCAAGCAGAATGATGTTCGGAGCTGGATTTGTGAGGTTTTCCAAGCAGTGTTCTACTTTCATTAGTTGGTCTTTAAACTGCTGAGGGTTTGCCTCCGGTGACTTATATACAAGGACAATAACTACATTTATAATCTCTATTTTGATTATCAGCACTTCCACCATATCATTCGAGGTGTTTAGCAGCTCAGTACAGATGAGTGTGTCTTTGATGTATAGGCTGACCCCACCCTGAAGCCGGTGTTTCCTATCACATCTGAAAAGATTGTACTCTGAGATCCATATTTCACCATCATGGTAGTCCTTTGTGTGGGTTTCTGTTAGGGCTGCAAACACTGCATTTGCCTCATGAAGGAGACCATCTATAAAGTGAACTTTGTTGGATTTGCGTGTTTTTATACCTTGAATGTTGGCAAATATAAATGATGTTATCGTGGTAGTGGAAGTGCTGGATGCCTTACTTGGTGTTAATATCTGAGGCTCTGGTAAGGGGGCCACTGTGTTTGCGTCCAGGGTGTGTTGTTTTCGAAGTGATTCGTCCAGTTTCGGTAGTGGGGCGAGTGTTGTGTGGTGTAGTACCTGTGTGTTTGTTGGTAATGTGTATTCCAGACTTGTGGGTATCTCCCTTCCCCTCTGTAATCCTGTGGTGGTTCCATCTGACTGTTCCTCTCTCTTATATTTTCTGCTCTGTTTCTGCCTTCCTCTAAAAAATTGCCAGTAGTGTCATACTGATCTTCCCGTCTATAACGTTGTGTACCTCTCACGTGGAATTCCGGACACTGAAGATTGTAGCATTTTTTGTCCCTAATTGAAAATTGACATAATTTGGGGTGGAAGTATCTACACCCTGTTCCAAAACGGCATGTACCCCTCGCCAACATGTTCCTGCATTTTCGAGGATGCAGAAAATGGCATTTTGTTCCTAATTTTCCATATTTGCATATTCCTTTAGCGTAGAATTTGCAAATGTGTTCCGGTTTTGCGTTTTTCAAGGTATTTATATCTGTGTCTGTCTTGTCTACCTCTTTATTGGAGCCATCTCCGCTTTTCGTCCCAATTCCTTCATTTATGCACTCTGTCTCACTGTTGCTCACATCGTTTATATTACCTGACTCTGCAATATTGCTGCTATTATGTACTACAATACCCTCTTCCTCCACATTACTGCTGCGGTTCTCTAAACTATCTGTTCCTGGGTTTTGGTCGTTAACCAATGTTGTCTTATCCCAGTCTGCATATATCACTGGTAGCTTGTCTGTGAATGGTAATCTCTGTGACTCGGGAATGTTTTTCATCAGTTTAGTTATGTTCTCTAACATTAATCTGTCATCTTTGCAGACCCAGTAAATTCCTTGCCTTTTTGTGCATCCTGGAGATACTTCTGTACAGCCCAGGTGAAATCTCATGTTACAGATGCAACACGTTACGCCTACATTACGTTTTCCCAGTACTCCCGAGCACTCGCCACACCTCTCCATTGTCTGATGTATTGTTGTATTTGTGGTTTACTGTGTGGATCACTTGTTGATGTCAGTCCTTTTAACTCTTTATAAAGTTATATGTATATTTTATATATATTTAATATTTATAAAACTATATGTATACCGTCATTTGTATATATGTGTTATTTTGTTCAAACTTTATACAGGTACTTAGCGTAGGGTAGCGAAGCTGTCCCCGGTGCGGTACAGGTGACCTCTTGTCGTCCCAGTTGATGTCACCAGTTTCCAGCTACTCGATTTATAACACTGATTTTTCTTTGCTTGTATTCTTACAAGGGATTTTCCGCCTAATTTCCGGCTTGCAATGGTATTCACTCACTTTATTCTAATTATTAGATTCACATTTCCATAGTACACTATATGATTTCCCGTATTTGTTATATCCCTGTGGGACGTGCCCTGGGTAGGCCTCGCGTGGCTTGTGGAAACAGCCTACTGATGCCGCCTCTTGCCACTATTCTATATTTCTAGCATTCTATATTATAATATCTATGCACGATTTTCCTTCACTTCCAACTTATATGTTTTGTGGTACCCGTTCACTTCACTGTTCCACGAATCACCGTTCACTATTTTTTTTCTCATACACGCACGTACACAAAAGCCTCATGCACTGGCCCACACGTGGTCTCCGTTTATATATCTATTTAACACAAAGTTCCGTTGATAATGACTGTTTTCAAATTTTCAGCGGGGCACTATGCACTGTGTATGCCTGTAATCGGTAATCCAAGGCTGTGGTCCTAAGAAATCCCGGTTAATGTCACGATTTTAACGGAGCGCGAGCGGTACGACTTCCCTCCCTCAACCTCCCACTAAGCACTAAGTCTCCTGGTTTAAACTTCCTTACTTTACAGTGCTGGTCGTAACGAGTCTTCATCCTCTCCTGGGCTTTCTGTAGGTTGTTGCTGGCAAAGGAATGGACCCTCTCTAGAATGTGTCTGAGATTTTGAAGATACTGGGGCACATTCTGATGCTCACTGAAGGTGGCATCACGTAGAGAATCCTTGAAAGCCTTGAGAGGTGTACGGCACTTACGTCCGTAGAGCATCTCATAAGGAGATACTCCTAGTGACTGGTTGGGAAGACTTCTGAAAATATACATGATGAGATCAATTTGCCTATCCCAATCACTTTGAGGTCTCATTACAAAACTTTTTTAAGAGTGCCTTGATGGTTTGATGACTACGCTCGAGAGAACCCTGTGAAGCAGGATGATAGGGGCTGGACAGTACCTGTTTGATGTTGAACTCCTCCAGAGTCCGTTTGAAGAGATCACTGGTGAAGTTGGTGCCACAGTCGCTCTGTATCTCCCTCGGAAATCCATACTGGGTGAAGATTTTCAGTAGATTCTTCACCACTGTAGCAGCTGTAATATTTTTCACTGGAACTGCTATCGGAAATCTGGTGGTAGGACACAGGATGGTTAAGATATATGCATTGCCTGCACTGGTCCGAGGCAAAGGACCAACACAGTCAATGATAAGTTTGTGGAACGGTTCCTCAGGCACCTGAATGGGTATCAGTGGTGCTCTGGGAATGGAAACGTTCGGTTTCCCGGCTAACTGACACACGTGGCATAATTTGACATGATTCTTGACGTCGTTTACCATACCTGGCCAGTAGTAGTCTTGTCGAATTCCATGGTAAGTCTTGTTGAACCCGTAGTGTGACAAAGCGCCGTGGGCCAGGTGTAGAATCGTGGGCCGCAGGCTGGTAGGAATCACTAGTTGTTCAACGTCTGCCCAATCGTCCTCGTCCTTCAGTTTACTGGGTCTATACCTGCGATAGAGTATTTCGTTCTCCATAAAGAACCCAGGAACACTGTCGGATTGGGTTTCAGCCTGAAAGAATAATGGTGTCAAGGTAAGATCATCTCTCTGTAACTTACGGAACTCCACAGCGGTCAGGTTAGGGGGTAGTTTCGAAGGGTCCTGAGGGACAGCGGTAGCAGTAGAGTCAGCTGGCTGTGGTCGTGCAGCTTGAGCACGGGTGGTCACCATAACAGGAGGAGAACCTTCATCACTCTCTTGAACCTTTGCTGGAACATGCTCAAAAATCGGGTTATCCAACACAGAGTTGCTTACCTCGGATATGTCCTTGACGATCAGGTTGTTTGGTTGTTGGTCTTCTGCCAAGTCGTTGCCCAGGAGAAGTTGCACTCCAGGCATGGGAAAAGGCTTTTCCCTGACGGCGACTTGGACTTCACCGGTCACGAAGGGACAATCTAGGTAAACTCTGGCAAGGGGATAAGGAGTTGTAGCAGTAAGGTCAGTGATGAACACAGTCTCTCCTGTGTAGACGTTGGGCACAGCTGATTTCAAGACGATCGATTGTAGAGCCGCTGTGTCCCGCAGGATCTTAAGTCCAAAACGTCCCTCTGAATCTGAACCGTGGGTAGAGATAGTTCCTGGATATAGATGCTTGCTAAAGAGAGAGAGATCATTAGCATGAACACCAACATTCATTACAGGCTTACCGGACTTAGGGTGAGTAGGTTTAGACTTAGGAGGTTCGATGTTACCTTTAGATTGGGACTTACCACATTTGTCAATGGTGTGTCCATATAGTCGACAATACCTGCAGTACAGTTGAGAGGTACCTTGATCTGGGCTCGCTTTCTCGTAACTGTACCAAGACTTCTTGCTGGTAGGTTCTGGTGTCAGCCGGTGGATGAGGCTGTAAGTGTCAGCTGACTTCGCGCACTTCACCAAATCCGTCTCTTCTTTGTCCGCTAAGTATAGGCGGACAGGAGGAGGTACACGTCTCAAAAATTCTTCAACCAGTATGAGGTTGACAAGCTCTGAAAAAGTAGAGACATGTGCTGCCTCCAGCCATTTCATGAAATATCTTCGTTTGGTGTTAGCAAATTCTAAGAAGGTGGTGGTACTTGCCTTGACGTAGTCACGAAACTTTCGTCGATAGCTTTCGGTGGAGAGAAGGTAGGCGTCCAACACAGCTTGCTTCAGGGTGGTGTAGTCGTTTTCTGATGCCAAAGTGCTGAGTGTGACTGCTGCTCTACCTGTTAAATGTACTCTGAGAAGGGTAGCCCATTGGTCGTCAGGCCAATTAAGTTGATCAGCAAGGGTCTCAAAAGTGGTAAAAAACACATCAACCTCCGTTTCGATGAACGGGGGCATTAACTTACTTGCATGGGAGACATTGAAACTGGGAGGAAGACTAGCTGCCGCTTGCTGGAGTTGAGCTTGGTGTGCAGCGTCCCTCGTGAGTTCTCGGTCACGACAGTTTAGAGCTGCTTCTGCCTGTCGTTTGTCGTGGTCACGTTGCATCTCGAGTCGCTGTTTGTATAAGGCCAACTCACGTTCACTTTCTTCTTTCTTCAGTGCGGCCTCTCTTTCACGTTCTGCCTTTCTGAGGGCAGCTTCACGTTCTCTGATTGCAGCTTCACGCTCTTGATTGCAGCTTCACGCTCTTGTTCTTCCTTTCTGAGGGCAGCTTCACGCTCTTGTTCTTCCTTTCTGAGGGCAGCTTCACGCTCTTGTTCTTCCTTTCTGAGGGCAGCTTCACGCTCTTGTTCTTCCTTTCTGAGGGCAGCTTCACGCTCTTGTTCTTCCTTTCTGAGGGCAGCTTCACGTTCTCTGATTGCAGCTGCTTCCTTTTGTTGCTCCCGCTCGATCTTAGCAAGTTCTAACTTAAGTTTTATTGCTGTCAAGTCATGTTTATCTGAAATAGTGTATTGGTCATGAGTATCAGAATCTATCTTCCCTTCATCCAAAAGATGATCTACAATTATATTATTTACGGTATATTTGTTGGCGCCAGGTGGAACTTCCAATTGATACTCGTGTGCAAGAGTTATCAATTCGACCCTTCTTGCATGACGTAAGTTCCCTATTTCACCTTCTGGATTTGCTTTGAAAGCTTGTAGGCGGAACATTGTGAAAATATAGCAAATAAAGGAGACACGAATATACAGTGAGAATATGGTGAATGTCAGAAACAGGAAACGTGGCAACTGATACCTATCCTGTGGGGAATTATTAATAATTAAAGTTAATTCAAGATGGTAAATGAATAAGGTCGCAGGAAATCTTGTACCTGGTACTCACTGTGGGAGGATAAAGGCAAGAAAATCCTACTAATTAGTGGAAACTGAGTTTAAAAGACAAGTGAAACACTAAATGGCTTCAAAATAAATGAGGTAGTCCAAAAAATGTAGTCATACCTTGCCAAGTCACTATAGAACATAAGCAAAGGTACCCACTGAAATTGAATATGGTATTTACAGAATTAGCGAACTTTGTGCTCAAAAGAAAGAACGCCAATTCCCTACCTTGGGTAAATACCATCAGTCTGACCGACGAGTAGGGGTGCGAGTGTCAACTGGTGACGAGAACTATCGGCGAGGTCCCAATTCGCCAATAATAGTTCGTGCTAGAGGATCTAAAGCCCTCTTTTTCCTCCTAGAGTCGGATTGCAGGACTTAGGTGCTATTGACCCGGAGACAGACCACAGTACCAGGGTACCTATGTGATAATCTGTCAAAAATGTGAGAAATATCTGGGGACAAAAGATGTTAAACACGGATAATAACACGGAAGGGGGAGACGACCAATTAAGAGTATGACTGCGGCCTACAGACCACGTAATCCAAAGTTGTCTCACTCTCACCATATGCTACTCCCGTAATGCACAATATACACAGCACCATAGAAAATAAAAAATGATTAATGTAAATAATGAAAGCAAGGGAAATGAAAGCCAAGTACGCTTACCACAATTACCAATACCTGAGTGAAGCTCCGTGGACAGGCCCCCAATTATATGTGATGGTAACGTGTTGGAAATGGTGGTCGGCAGTCTTCCAAATAGCAGATGTCAATGCTGGGCCACATACATTTAAGTTATAAAAAAAAAGGAAAAAAAAGAGTGACTGCTTGTCTAATAATCTGTGGTAAGGTAAGATGCACGAAAACACAAATTTTAAAAAAGTACTCTACTTATTCTAGAAAACAAAATAAAATAAAGTCAATTCCTTGGCATTTAAAATAATGTAAAAGAAAAACACATAAAATTATATATAACTAATTGAAAACGGGGGAACTGGTTACGTTAACAAAGATAAATGGTGCTGGGAATATATGCCCTAGCTATAAACCTCTTATTTGATCACACGAGGTGGGTCAAATTAGGTGTTCACAGCAGGAGCACGAGATATATTCTGGCTGAGAGAGCTGCAAGGGACTCCAACAATGACTGGCGATGATTGTGATTGGCGTGGAGCGGGGGTGGTGTGTTGGGTAGCGGCCAATGAGAACGCAGGACGGCCGCAAGTCGCTAGTTTGCTGGGAGCAGCAGTTGTCAGGTCGACCAGGTGTGCAGAAGTGGGGGGAAGGAGGGAGTTGCAGGTGCATGTGGCTGTCTTGATATATACGTTAAGCCACTATAAAACGTATCTTGCATATTGTTGAGAACGTGATGAAGTAAGGAAATAGCAGGCTAAATCTCTGATAAGAGATTATCATCACAATATATATATATATATATATATATATATATATATATATATATATATATATATATATATATATATATATATATATATATATATATATATATATATATATATATTTTGTGGCATAAGTTATACCATAAATGTCACATGAAAGAATTCATCAACTAACACAGCAAACTCTTCAATAATAATACAGGTGTATCCACACACCGCAAATATATCCTGTGAGAGCTTTCTACATCCCCACTTCTCACAACTGTGTCCTACCATGACGTTGGTGAGCCTTGCTCACGACATACAAAATACTCTGGCTAGGTAATATAGCTGACTAATGGGGAATTGGGAGGGAAACTGTAACACCTACTTCCACCTCACTGTGCGGACTAGCCCTCCGGTGAGAGTTGAATCGTAGCTCCTGGTCCCGGCTCTCGCCTCGTTGTAGGGAACGCCCCCACACACACACATGCATACTTCAGGAACTCGACCAACGTCCCAACGTACATGCGTCGTCTCCGTACCTTTCCACTGCAGGTCCAAGCTCCTCCACGACTTCTGGGATGGTTGGAGTCGGTCTCCTGGCCGTCGACTTCTCCTCTCAACTACGGCTGCCAAACTACGTCTCGGCTGCAGACGTCCTGATTCCCAATTAGTTTTCTTCTTCCCACTGGTTCCCGGTGAATCGGTCCAGCCAATACGTTGTCACAAAAACGGGTGATCTGTCTCAGAGTTCACATACGTCAATGCACAGACCTCGCTTCTTCTTGCACAGTACCTGTCCCCAGGAGCACTTGTTTCTCAATATTCCGTCGATTCCCTCTCTGGCTGAATACAACACATTAGGTGGCCAGGTAGCCTGGTGGATTGCGCGCAGGATTCGTAATTCTGTGGCGCGGGTTCGATTCCCGCACCCGGCAGAAACAAATGGGCAAAGTTTCTTTCACCCTGAATGCCCCTGTTAGATAACAGTAAATAGGTACCTGGGAGTTAGTCAGCTGTCACGGGCTGCTTCCTGGGGTGTGTGTGTGTGTGGTGTGGAGAGGAAAAAAAAAAAAAAAAAGTAGTGTAGTTAGTAAACAGTTGAGAAGCGGGCCGAAAGAGCAAAGCTCAACCCCCGTAAAATACAACTAAGTGAATACATGAACGAAGGAAGACTTCACAGGGTACTTGCAGACTTCGGGTGACACGTAAGATCCTCGGGAAGGGAATGACTGTCAAAACTGACAGGACCAACTTTCGTTCATCCGACCTTCCTGGCGTGCCGGGTTAGACTGGTATTACTGTCAAACTGACAGGACCATCGTTCACACATCCAACCTAGTTGACGTGTCGGTCAAACTGGTTCCCTCACGGTGGATCGGTCCAGCCACTACGCCATCTCCTAACCGGGTGAACTGTCACAGACGTCACTGCACAGACCACTTCTTGCAACGCATCTGTCCTGGAGCACTTGTTACTCAATATTCCGTCAATTCCTTTTCCTGGTCCAACACATGAACGAAGGAAGACCTCACAGAGTGCGTGCAGACTACAGGAGATGCATACATCCACCGGAGCTTGGGTAAACTGTCACACTGACAGAATGCCCGGTTGCATGTCCTTCCCCCTTGACGTGCCGTGTTCGACTGGTAGCGCCACAGAGGCGTGATCTCTGGACCCCCCTGCTCTCGTGACGTCATACCCTCCAGGGGCGGTTTTCATTGGCTCCCTGTGCCACGTCACCGTCAGTGACCAATCTGGTGCCACTGACGTCATACAGTTTTGGCGGCAAAACGGAGGGGCCGGCGCCATATTGGCGTCCTAAAGGGCCTAAACAACAGGCCAAAACTTCCTTCTTTTGCGAATTTCTTGCAAACGCGTGAATACTCCATGCCCCCACATACATCGAATTGTAGCCCGTAACATAGAGAACGCTCGGGAAAAGTGGATATGACTCTTGCAGCTGGCGTGGGAGAAATAAAGGGGGGGGGGGAACACAGTCACATACCCCTCCCCTTAAAATAAAAGTCATATCAGGTTAGTGTATGTGGGACAAGGCATCCGCAACCACGACGTCCTTCCCTCTGATGAGTTTAATTTCCAGCCAGTACTCCAGCCGCCAATGCAAGACACTCCTCATGTATCTGTTGACCGTTCCCACGGCCACTCCTGACTCCCATTGCTTTCCTAGCATGGACCGAGGACTCCATACCTCATGTCCATTCACCAGCTGGAACGGTAAGAAACCTAACGATTCTACCACTGCGTTACGTATGGCAAACAACGCAGGGTACATTGCCTCATCCCACTCAGCTCCCTGCTCTGCGCAGAACACTCTCAGAATTGTCTTCAAGGTGGGGTGGAATCTTTCGATCGCCCCTTGCGACTGCGGTCGGTAGGGTGACGACCGAATCTGTGTCACTCCCCAACTTGTCACTGTCTGTCTGAACCACTTAGACTGGAATATACTTTCACGGTTCGTCTGAATTTCTCTGGGCATTTCCACCCAAGAGAAAAATCGTTGTAGCTGCCCAGCTACTCCTCTCAACGTCAAACGCCGCATCGGGACAGCTTCCGGAAATCTTGTAGATGTACACATGATTGTCATCAGGTAGGTATTCCCTCGTTTCGTCCGTGGCAACGGTCCCACACCGTCGACCAACAGACGCTCGAATGCAGGCCCAAAAGCGGGAACAAGGACTAACGGGGCCTTTGGTATCGCGGGTTGACTCTTCCCTGCCCTCTGGCAAGGTAGGCAAGTCTTGCAGTAACGCCTCACATCGGTGTCCATACCTGGCCAGTAGAAATGGTCCCTGATCTTACGCAACGTCTTGGGCACCCCCAGGTGACCCGCAGAGTCCACAGAGTGCGACAGATCCAACACTGCTGCTCTGCACTGGGCTGGCAACACTACCTGGTGCCTCGTAACTAGAGATTCTTCTCCGGCCTCCATCCTTACAGGTCTCCACTTTCTCATTAGCATTTCGTCCTGTATATAAAAGTAAGTGGCACTCTCAGTACCAACACGTCCTCCTTTTGCCTCATGAATCAAATCGGGGAACTCTAGTTGCTGCAACTCTCCAAGACGAATGCAGTCCACTCCAAGAGAACTGGCGAGGGTCACCTGTAAATCGCCATCTGGACTGCCTTCGCCCTCCACTCATTCTCCGGGTCCCACGAAGAGGTGATCGATTCTCAGGCTGTCGGACGTCTCCTCAGCCCCATCAGTTTCACTCCCTCCGTGTCCGTCGCACCACCTTGGGACCACAACGCACACAGGAAACGCCACCGCGGCAACTCCCTTCTCGTCCCCACAGGCGTCTAACACTCCGCCTTTCTCCTTGTAGTGCTCCATGCACTCTTCGCCCTTCTCGAGGTTAGGGAGAACACATCCTCCACATGCGTCATTTTCAAGGATGACTTGTGCCTCCATCTTCTGCATCGATGCACAGACCC
>WNGS01161107.1:24084765-24141201 GCA_020271785.1 Procambarus virginalis
GATCCATTCCTGTGAAGATTTTGAGAGACACCGGGGCCGACTTTACCTGGTAAGTAAGACCCTGTTCCCCGAGGGTTACGAGAGTACCAGTGTGGGGGTGGCAGTTGTGACCACTGTGGGAGGCCCAGTGAGGATGCCCCTTCACCAGGTGACTCTTGATTCTGATTATGGCTCCCAGACCCTAGTGGTAGGGGTCTGTGCATCGATGCAGAAGATGGAGGCACAAGTCATCCTTGAAAATGACGCATGTGGAGGATGTGTTCTCCCTAACCTCGAGAAGGGCGAAGAGTGCATGGAGCACTACAAGGAGAAAGGCGGAGTGTTAGACGCCTGTGGGGACGAGAAGGGAGTTGCCGCGGTAGCGTTTCCTGTGTGCGTTGTGGTCCCAAGGTGGTGCGACGGACACGGAGGGAGTGAAACTGATGGGGCTGAGGAGACGTCCGACAGCCTGAGAATCGATCACCTCTTCGTGGGACCCGGAGAATGAGTGGAGGGCGAAGGCAGCCCAGATGGCGATTTACAGGTGACCCTCGCCAGTTCTCTTGGAGTGGACTGCATTCGTCTTGGAGAGTTGCAGATACTAGAGTTCCCCGATTTGATTCATGAGGCAAAAGGAGGACGTGTTGGTACTGAGAGTGCCACTTACTTTTATATACAGGACGAAATGCTAATGAGAAAGTGGAGACCTGTAAGGATGGAGGCCGGAGAAGAATCTCTAGTTACGAGGCACCAGGTAGTGCTGCTCTGCAGCCCAGTGCAGAGCAGCAGTGTTGGATCTGTCGCACTCTGTGGACTCTGCGGGTCACCTGGGGGTGCCCAAGACGTTGCGTAAGATCAGGGACCATTTCTACTGGCCAGGTATGGACACCGATGTGAGGCGTTACTGCAAGACTTGCCTACCTTGCCAGAGGGCAGGGAAGAGTCAACCCGCGATACCAAAGGCCCCATTAGTCCTTGTTCCCGCTTTTGGGCCTGCATTCGAGCGTCTGTTGGTCGACGGTGTGGGACCGTTGCCACGGACGAAACGAGGGAATACCTACCTGATGACAATCATGTGTACATCTACAAGATTTCCGGAAGCTGTCCCGATGCGGCGTTTGACGTTGAGAGGAGTAGCTGGGCAGCTACAACGATTTTTCTCTTGGGTGGAAATGCCCAGAGAAATTCAGACGAACCGTGAAAGTATATTCCAGTCTAAGTGGTTCAGACAGACAGTGACAAGTTGGGGAGTGACACAGATTCGGTCGTCACCCTACCGACCGCAGTCGCAAGGGGCGATCGAAAGATTCCACCCCACCTTGAAGACAATTCTGAGAGTGTTCTGCGCAGAGCAGGGAGCTGAGTGGGATGAGGCAATGTACCCTGCGTTGTTTGCCATACGTAACGCAGTGGTAGAATCGTTAGGTTTCTTACCGTTCCAGCTGGTGAATGGACATGAGGTATGGAGTCCTCGGTCCATGCTAGGAAAGCAATGGGAGTCAGGAGTGGCTGTGGGAACGGTCAACAGATACATGAGGAGTGTCTTGCATTGGCGGCTGGAGTACTGGCTGGAAATTAAACTCATCAGAGGGAAGGACGTCGTGGTTGCGGATGCCTTGTCCCACATACACTAACCTGATATGACTTTTATTTTAAGGGGAGGGGTATGTGACTGTGTTCCCCCCCCCCCTTTATTTCTCCCACGCCAGCTGCAAGAGTCATATCCACTTTTCCCGAGCGTTCTCTATGTTACGGGCTACAATTCGATGTATGTGGGGGCATGGAGTATTCACGCGTTTGCAAGAAATTCGCAAAAGAAGGAAGTTTTGGCCTGTTGTTTAGGCCCTTTAGGACGCCAATATGGCGCCGGCCCCTCCGTTTTGCCGCCAAAACTGTATGACGTCAGTGGCACCAGATTGGTCACTGACGGTGACGTGGCACAGGGAGCCAATGAAAACCGCCCCTGGAGGGTATGACGTCACGAGAGCAGGGGGGGTCCAGAGATCACGCCTCTGTGGCGCTACCAGTCGAACACGGCACGTCAAGGGGGAAGGACATGCAACCGGGCATTCTGTCAGTGTGACAGTTTACCCAAGCTCCGGTGGATGTATGCATCTCCTGTAGTCTGCACGCACTCTGTGAGGTCTTCCTTCGTTCATGTGTTGGACCAGGAAAAGGAATTGACGGAATATTGAGTAACAAGTGCTCCAGGACAGATGCGTTGCAAGAAGTGGTCTGTGCAGTGACGTCTGTGACAGTTCACCCGGTTAGGAGATGGCGTAGTGGCTGGACCGATCCACCGTGAGGGAACCAGTTTGACCGACACGTCAACTAGGTTGGATGTGTGAACGATGGTCCTGTCAGTTTGACAGTAATACCAGTCTAACCCGGCACGCCAGGAAGGTCGGATGAACGAAAGTTGGTCCTGTCAGTTTTGACAGTCATTCCCTTCCCGAGGATCTTACGTGTCACCCGAAGTCTGCAAGTACCCTGTGAAGTCTTCCTTCGTTCATGTATTCACTTAGTTGTATTTTACGGGGGTTGAGCTTTGCTCTTTCGGCCCGCTTCTCAACTGTTTACTAACTACACTACTTTTTTTTTTTTTTTTCCTCTCCACACCACACACACACACACCCCAGGAAGCAGCCCGTGACAGCTGACTAACTCCCAGGTACCTATTTACTGTTATCTAACAGGGGCATTCAGGGTGAAAGAAACTTTGCCCATTTGTTTCTGCCGGGTGCGGGAATCGAACCCGCGCCACAGAATTACGAATCCTGCGCGCAATCCACCAGGCTACCTGGCCCCCTAATGTGTTGTATTCAGCCAGAGAGGGAATCGACGGAATATTGAGAAACAAGTGCTCCTGGGGACAGGTACTGTGCAAGAAGAAGCGAGGTCTGTGCATTGACGTATGTGAACTCTGAGACAGATCACCCGTTTTTGTGACAACGTATTGGCTGGACCGATTCACCGGGAACCAGTGGGAAGAAGAAAACTAATTGGGAATCAGGACGTCTGCAGCCGAGACGTAGTTTGGCAGCCGTAGTTGAGAGGAGAAGTCGACGGCCAGGAGACCGACTCCAACCATCCCAGAAGTCGTGGAGGAGCTTGGACCTGCAGTGGAAAGGTACGGAGACGACGCATGTACGTTGGGACGTTGGTCGAGTTCCTGAAGTATGCATGTGTGTGTGTGGGGGCGTTCCCTACAACGAGGCGAGAGCCGGGACCAGGAGCTACGATTCAACTCTCACCGGAGGGCTAGTCCGCACAGTGAGGTGGAAGTAGGTGTTACAGTTTCCCTCCCAATTCCCCATTAGTCAGCTATATTACCTAGCCAGAGTATTTTGTATGTCGTGAGCAAGGCTCACCAACGTCATGGTAGGACACAGTTGTGAGAAGTGGGGATGTAGAAAGCTCTCACAGGATATATTTGCGGTGTGTGGATACACCTGTATTATTATTGAAGAGTTTGCTGTGTTAGTTGATGAATTCTTTCATGTGACATTTATGGTATAACTTATGCCACAAAAATATATATATATATATATATATATATATATATATATATATATATATATATATATATATATATATATATATATATATATATATATAATATATATATATATATTGTGATGATAATCTCTTATCAGAGATTTAGCCTGCTATTTCCTTACTTCATCACGTTCTCAACAATATGCAAGATACGTTTTATAGTGGCTTAACGTATATATCAAGACAGCCACATGCACCTGCAACTCCCTCCTTCCCCCACTTCTGCACACCTGGTCGACCTGACAACTGCTGCTCCCAGCAAACTAGCGACTTGCGGCCGTCCTGCGTTCTCATTGGCCGCTACCCAACACACCACCCCCGCTCCACGCCAATCACAATCATCGCCAGTCATTGTTGGAGTCCCTTGCAGCTCTCTCAGCCAGAATATATCTCGTGCTCCTGCTGTGAACACCTAATTTGACCCACCTCGTGTGATCAAATAAGAGGTTTATAGCTAGGGCATATATTCCCAGCACCATTTATCTTTGTTAACGTAACCAGTTCCCCGTTTTCAATTAGTTATATATATTTTATGTGTTTTTCTTTTACATTATTTTAAATGCCAAGGAATTGACTTTATTTTATTTTGTTTTCTAGAATAAGTAGAGTACTTTTTTAAAAATTTGTGTTTTCGTGCATCTTACCTTACCACAGATTATTAGACAAGCAGTCACTCTTTTCTTTCCTTTTTTTTATAACTTAAATGTATGTGGCCCAGCATTGACATCTGCTATTTGGAAGACTGCCGACCACCATTTCCAACACGTTACCATCACATATAATTGGGGGCCTGTCCACGGAGCTTCACTCAGGTATTGGTAATTGTGGTAAGCGTACTTGGCTTTCATTTCCCTTGCTTTCATTATTTACATTAATCATTTTTTATTTTATATGGTGCTGTGTATATTGTGCATTACGGGAGTAGCTTATGGTGAGAGTGAGACAACTTTGGATTACGTGGTCGCAGGCCGCAGTCATACTCTTAATTGGTCGTCTCCCCCTTCCGTGTTATTATCCGTGTTTAACATCTTTTGTCCCCAGATATTTCTCACATTTTTGACAGATTATCACATAGGTACCCTGGTACTGTGGTCTGTCTCCGGGTCAATAGCACCTAAGTCCTGCAATCCGACTCTAGGAGGAAAAAGAGGGCTTTAGATCCTCTAGCACGAACTATTATTGGCGAATTGGGACCTCGCCGATAGTTCTCGTCACCAGTTGACACTCGCACCCCTACTCGTCGGTCAGACTGATGGTATTTACCCAAGGTAGGGAATTGGCGTTCTTTCTTTTGAGCACAAAGTTCGCTAATTCTGTAAATACCATATTCAATTTCAGTGGGTACCTTTGCTTATGTTCTATAGTGACTTGGCAAGGTATGACTACATTTTTTGGACTACCTCATTTATTTTGAAGCCATTTAGTGTTTCACTTGTCTTTTAAACTCAGTTTCCACTAATTAGTAGGATTTTCTTGCCTTTATCCTCCCACAGTGAGTACCAGGTACAAGATTTCCTGCGACCTTATTCATTTACCATCTTGAATTAACTTTAATTATTAATAATTCCCCACAGGATAGGTATCAGTTGCCACGTTTCCTGTTTCTGACATTCACCATATTCTCACTGTATATTCGTGTCTCCTTTATTCTGCTATATTTTCACAATGTTCCGCCTACAAGCTTTCAAAGCAAATCCAGAAGGTGAAATAGGGAACTTACGTCATGCAAGAAGGGTCGAATTGATAACTCTTGCACACGAGTATCAATTGGAAGTTCCACCTGGCGCCAACAAATATACCGTAAATAATATAATTGTAGATCATCTTTTGGATGATGGGAAGATAGATTCTGATACTCATGACCAATACACTATTTCAGATAAACATGACTTGACAGCAATAAAACTTAAGTTAGAACTTGCTAAGATCGAGCGGGAGCAACAAAAGGAAGCAGCTGCAATCAGAGAACGTGAAGCTGCCCTCAGAAAGGAAGAACAAGAGCGTGAAGCTGCCCTCAAAAAGGAAGAACAAGAGCGTGAAGCTGCCCTCAGAAAGGAAGAACAAGAGCGTGAAGCTGCCCTCAGAAAGGAAGAACAAGAGCGTGAAGCTGCCCTCAGAAAGGAAGAACAAGAGCGTGAAGCTGCAATCAAAGAGCGTGAAGCTGCAATCAGAGAACGTGAAGCTGCCCTCAGAAAGGCAGAACGTGAAAGAGAGGCCGCACTGAAGAAAGAAGAAAGTGAACGTGAGTTGGCCTTATACAAACAGCGACTCGAGATGCAACGTGACCACGACAAACGACAGGCAGAAGCAGCTCTAAACTGTCGTGACCGAGAACTCACGAGGGACGCTGCACACCAAGCTCAACTCCAGCAAGCGGCAGCTAGTCTTCCTCCCAGTTTCAATGTCTCCCATGCAAGTAAGTTAATGCCCCCGTTCATCGAAACGGAGGTTGATGTGTTTTTTACCACTTTTGAGACCCTTGCTGATCAACTTAATTGGCCTGACGACCAATGGGCTACCCTTCTCAGAGTACATTTAACAGGTAGAGCAGCAGTCACACTCAGCACTTTGGCATCAGAAAACGACTACACCACCCTGAAGCAAGCTGTGTTGGACGCCTACCTTCTCTCCACCGAAAGCTATCGACGAAAGTTTCGTGACTACGTCAAGGCAAGTACCACCACCTTCTTAGAATTTGCTAACACCAAACGAAGATATTTCATGAAATGGCTGGAGGCAGCACATGTCTCTACTTTTTCAGAGCTTGTCAACCTCATACTGGTTGAAGAATTTTTGAGACGTGTACCTCCTCCTGTCCGCCTATACTTAGCGGACAAAGAAGAGACGGATTTGGTGAAGTGCGCGAAGTCAGCTGACACTTACAGCCTCATCCACCGGCTGACACCAGAACCTACCAGCAAGAAGTCTTGGTACAGTTACGAGAAAGCGAGCCCAGATCAAGGTACCTCTCAACTGTACTGCAGGTATTGTCGACTATATGGACACACCATTGACAAATGTGGTAAGTCCCAATCTAAAGGTAACATCGAACCTCCTAAGTCTAAACCTACTCACCCTAAGTCCGGTAAGCCTGTAATGAATGTTGGTGTTCATGCTAATGATCTCTCTCTCTTTAGCAAGCATCTATATCCAGGAACTATCTCTACCCACGGTTCAGATTCAGAGGGACGTTTTGGACTTAAGATCCTGCGGGACACAGCGGCTCTACAATCGATCGTCTTGAAATCAGCTGTGCCCAACGTCTACACAGGAGAGACTGTGTTCATCACTGACCTAACTGCTACAACTCCTTATCCCCTTGCCAGAGTTTACCTAGATTGTCCCTTCGTGACCGGTGAAGTCCAAGTCGCCGTCAGGGAAAAGCCTTTTCCCATGCCTGGAGTGCAACTTCTCCTGGGCAACGACTTGGCAGAAGACCAACAACCAAACAACCTGATCGTCAAGGACATATCCGAGGTAAGCAACTCTGTGTTGGATAACCCGATTTTTGAGCATGTTCCAGCAAAGGTTCAAGAGAGTGATGAAGGTTCTCCTCCTGTTATGGTGACCACCCGTGCTCAAGCTGCACGACCACAGCCAGCTGACTCTACTGCTACCGCTGTCCCTCAGGACCCTTCGAAACTACCCCCTAACCTGACCGCTGTGGAGTTCCGTAAGTTACAGAGAGATGATCTTACCTTGACACCATTATTCTTTCAGGCTGAAACCCAATCCGACAGTGTTCCTGGGTTCTTTATGGAGAACGAAATACTCTATCGCAGGTATAGACCCAGTAAACTGAAGGACGAGGACGATTGGGCAGACGTTGAACAACTAGTGATTCCTACCAGCCTGCGGCCCACGATTCTACACCTGGCCCATGGAGCTTTGTCACACTACGGGTTCAACAAGACTTACCATGGAATTCGACAAGACTACTACTGGCCAGGTATGGTAAACGACGTCAAGAATCATGTCAAATTATGCCACGTGTGTCAGTTAGCCGGGAAACCGAACGTTTCCATTCCCAGAGCACCACTGATACCCATTCAGGTGCCTGAGGAACCGTTCCACAAACTTATCATTGACTGTGTTGGTCCTTTGCCTCGGACCAGTGCAGGCAATGCATATATCTTAACCATCCTGTGTCCTACCACCAGATTTCCGATAGCAGTTCCAGTGAAAAAATATTACAGCTGCTACCGTGGNAGCAGAGCTCAACCCCAGCAAGCACAACTAGGTGAATAAACAAACACACACACACACAGGTGTGTCTTAGGTCAGCCTTGATAGGGAGCAGACGTATATGGGTGACGGTCCGCGTATACCGAGGGAAAAATAGGGTCAAGGGAGTGGGTGTACTGTGCAGTGGGAATCGGGACAGTGCAAACCAAACAGTGGCATTGTAATCCAACACTTCGATCACATCTCGTGGTGAATTTTCTTAGTGAATTTAAATCAGATAGCTAGTGAAGATCGATTACTTGAGGAAGCATCAGTGCACCAGCTGGGACCTACGTGGAGACCTGAAGACCACACAGGATTACCGACGACCCGCCGTGTATTCACCTAGAGTGCTTGCGGGGGCTGACTGGTAAGTGTCTCTCTGTAAGTCTTCAACAGTGTGAAGGTTTATATAATATCATATCATAAAAACTAAGGCATTCCATTCAATAATACAATCGTCAGTATTGTCAGGTAACAATATGACAGTCAGGTAACAAGGACAGAACTGTGAGCTCACTGGGAACCCAGATAAACCGCTAATCCCCCCACTGTAATCTGAAGACAACACCTCACCCCCCACCCACCAGTGTGGGGTCACTTGGCACCCACCAGCAACCACACGCACGCAAGTACACACACACGCACACATCCCTGAAGCATTACCCCCCTCTTTCTCACTTCCTCTGTAGCATACCAGATATTCCTCCCCTACCCCCAAAACCCTCCCACACAGTGGGACCCCTCCATCTCCCTCACCCTCTCACACCACCTGACCACCTGACCTGAAGTGACCATCTCTGCCCCCTCCCCCCCCAGGTTCCCACGAATCCCCCCCCCCCCCCCCTACAAACAACACACACAACACAAAGTCAGTGGTGTTATTCACTATTCACCCCACTATTCCACTATTTTCCACTCCCCTCTCTCACCCCACTCCTCTCTCTCACCTCTCTCTCTCAACCCTCTCTCCCACCCACTCTCTCTATCTTTCTCTCTTTATCTCACTCTATCTCTCCCTCTTTCCCTCTATCTCTCTCTCTCTCTCTTCTCTCTCTCTCTCTCTCTCTCTCCTCTCTCCTCTCTCTCTCTCTCTCTCCTCTCTCTCTCTTCTCTCTCTCTCTCTCTCTCTTTCTCTCTCTTTCTCTCTCTCCCTCTCTCACTCTCTCTCTCTCTCTCTTCTCTCTCTCTCTCTCTCTCTCTCTCTCTCTCTCTCTCTCTCTCTCTCTCTCTCTCTCTCTCTCTATCTATCTATCTATCTATCTATCTTTCTCTCTCACTCCGCTTGCCCTACTCCTGACAAATCCTATCACAGCATAACAGGAACAGAGGCAAGCATGATGGCCAGAGGAAACAGGGGAATAGGGAAACTTCAAGGTGATGAAATGAAGGAAATGTTTGCTCAATTTTTGGAGGACATCAAGAGTGAGATGCAGGGATTGATGCAGGAAATGAAGAATGAAATAAGCAACCTGAAAAGACAGCTGACAACAGCAAAAGAGAAGAGTAGAACTCTCAAATAGAACAGTGTTGATGCTGAGACTCAGAAAATCATCCAGGGGGAAGGTGGAAATAGTATACTGAAAGAGAATGCCACTTTCAAAGCAACATTTGCAGAAATGCTAAAAAAAATAACTCTGAAGTAATATCCACAATGATGGAGGTGGCCATGAAAGCAGCCACCTCACAGGAAGCGGCACGCTCCACTACCCAGCTGATGGAAGGAAAAGATCAGTGGTAGCTGTGGGAATTAAAGAGCAAGAAGGCTCCAACAGTACAGAGTGGAATGATAAGGACAATGCAGCAGTGAATAAAATACTGAAGGCACTAGAGATGGAAGGGGCTGAGCACAGAATTGAGAAGGTTTTCACCACTTCATAAAGGAGAAAATAAGACAGAGGCAAAAAATTACAGACCGATAACACTAACATCGCACATCATATAAAACATTTTGAGAGAGTGCTAAGAAGTAACACTTTCGCCCATTTTTAACTAGCCGGGTCGTTATGTGCTGTTCTGACGGTTACGCACTTTTAACTAGTATCCCAGTTAAAATAAAAAATATTTGTATAAAATCCATTTTTGCTTCGATTTTCTTGGGGATAGTTTAGAAATGTTCGCCATAAAATTTACGTTTTTCTCTAATAACAGAAGAGCTTATTAAAGAAAATTTCATGGCAGTGAATCTTCGTGGTAAAACTATTGCATTATTGACCCGACGCATATAATCGACGTACTTTTTATATTTGTTGCCGGTCGAACGCATTCTTATTTGACGGTTTATACTTATATTCTTATAGAACATTCTATTGCGAACACATTGGTACAAAAATTAAATGCGTACATCCAAAAATAATGTCAGGACAGTGAATTGAAAATACACTTTTCGATGTCATTTTCGGCGATATGCCGCCGCGGGTAACACTTCAGCCACTTCCCACACTCTTGTGGGTCAGTTGCGACATTGATTCTATATTTATATGCATATGTCCGTATAGAGAATTTAATTGCGATTCCAATGATACCAAAATTAACGATGTAGGACAACTGTGGGCTTCACAACCATTACGAGAATGGAAACATTTTGTTGCTGTTTGGCGCTCTCGGCAAGTGATGTCAATAGTTTTTTATTGGTTGTTGATAGGCCTTATGATTTGACGGCATTTTATACGTATGTTCTTATAGACAATTCTATTGCGAACACAGTGATACCAAATTTAAATACGTACGCCTACAATTAGTGTGAGGAGAGTAAAAAGAGTATACACTTTTCGGTCTCACCGCTTGGCTGCGCGAAGCGCCAGGGGCATAAGGCCCAAGTTTTTTTCCTTAACCTCAGTGCGCCAAAGTGGTAAGATCACAAAATACATGGAATCACAGCATCTCCATAACCCCGGACAACATGGTTTCAGAACAGGGCGCTCTTGCCTGTCGCAGTTGCTGGACCACTATGATATGGCATTAGATGCTATGGAAGACAAACAAAACGCTGATGTAATTTACACAGATTTCGCAAAAGTTTTTGATAAATGTGACCATGGTGTTATTGCACATAAAATGCGTTCAAAAGAAATTACCGGAAAAATAGGCAGATGGATCTACAATTTCTTGACTAACAGAACCCAATGTGTAATAGTCAACAAAATAAAATCCAGCCCATCAACTGTGAAGAGCTCAGTCCCCCAGGGTACTGTGCTTGCTCTAGTACTTTTTCTCATCCTCATATCGGACATAGACAAGAACACAACATATAGCACTGTATCATCCTTTGCAAATGACACTAGGATTTTCATGAGAGTAGGCAACATAGAGGACACGGCAAACCTCCAATCAGATGTAGATCAGGTCTTTCTATGGGCTACAGAAAATAATATGGTGTTTAACGAAGATAAGTTCCAGCTCATGCGCTATGGAAAAAAATGAAAATATAAAAACGGAAACCACGTACAAAACTCAGGCAAATCATAACATAGAACGAAAAGGCAATGTAAAGGATCTGGGTGTACTGATGTCGGAAGACCTTACCTTTAAAGAACACAATAAAGTAGCCGTCACAACTGGAAGAAAAATGACACGTTGGATAACAAGAACTTTTCACACTAGAGATGCTATACCGATGATGATACTTTTCAAAACGCTTGTGCTCTCTAGAGTGGAGTACTGCTGCACAATGACAGCCCCTTTCAAAGCTGGAGAAATTGCTGACCTGGAGAGCGTACAGAGGTCCTTTACTGCTAGAATCCACTCAGTAAAACGTCTAAACTATTGGGATCGACTAAAGAGCCTAAATCTGTACTCCCTTGAGAGCAGGCAGGAGAGATACATAATAATTTACACGTGGAAAATATTAGAGGGGCTGGTCCCAAACCTGTACACAGAAATAACATCACATGAGACCAGAAGACATGGCAGGATGTGCAGAATACCCCCGTTGAAAAGCAGAGGTGCAACAAGTACTCTGAGAGAGAACTCTATCAACATCAGAGGCCCGAGACTGTTCAACACGCTTCCGCTACACATAAGGGACATAACTGGCAAACCCCTCACAGTGTTCAAGAGAGAACTGGATAAGCACCTCCAAAGGATACCTGATCAACCAGGCTGTGACTCATACACCAGGCTGCGAACAACCGCGTCAAACAGCCTGGTAGGTCAGTCCAGCAACCAGGAGGCCTGGTCGACGACCAGGCCACGGGGAAGCTAAGCCCAGTAAGCACCTCAATGTAACCTCAAGGTAACCTCAAGGTAAGGCTAGGCGGGTACAACAAAGACCGAGACCGTGTGTTAAAAACAGTGTTTGCAAACGAGAACACAAAGGAGATGATTCTCACAAAGAAAAGCCATCTGCAACATGTGGGAGAATTAAAATATGTATTCCTCCAGAGGGACATAACGAGGGAGAAGAGAGCCATTGCGGCAGAAGCAAGGAAGAAGCGCAGGGCGAGAGGGAAAAACCAGGAACTCACAGCTCCCAACACAACATCCCCAGAGGTTAGGGGGGAACCCACAACCAGATACCCAGTAACACCAGAGAGGAGGGCAACCACACCACCCTCTTCTGCATAGAAAGAGAACCCCCCCTGCCTCAAACCCTACCTGCCCCCACTCAAAAGCTCAGCCAAATCTCCCTCCCCCCACACCCCTATCCCACTCTGCTACCCCTCTCCTCCTCTTGCAATGTCCCCCCCTCCCCCCTTTCCTTCTGGTCCCCCCCCTCCATCCCATACCCTCCCTTCCCCCCCCCCTTCAAATGACCCCTCACCCGAGTATCCTCTGAGACCCTGACAGCTTCCCCCACCAACAGAACACTCACCAAGGAGGCGATTTGAGAAGGGACAGAAGAAAGTCAGCCTCAGAGCAATGTACACTAACATAAATGGAATTTCAAATAAAGCAAATGAGCTTGGAGAATGGGTACTAGAAGAAAACCCAGACATAATAGCACTCACAGAAACAAAGCTAACAAAAACCATAGCAATGCAGTGTTCCCACAGGAATATTATGTTATGACGAAAGAGAGAGAAGGAAGAGGCGGTGGTGGTGTAGCTCTGCTGGTAAGAAAGGGCTGGGACTTTGAGGAGATGATTATTCAGGGCTGTGAGGGTTTCACTGACTACATAGCAGGTACCATATCAACTGGAGGACAAAAAATTACAGACATAGTCATCTATAATCCACCACCGAATGACAGAAGACCCAGACAGGAATATGATAGAAACAACATGGCCACCATTAACATAATAGAGAGAGCAGCTTCTGTTGCCAGCAGGAATGGATCTGGACTGCTAATCATGGGGGGGACTTCAACCACGGGAAAAAAGACTGGGAGTACAGAGATCCGTGTGGAGGACCAGAAACATGGAGAGCTAAGCTGCTGGACATGGCAACAAGGCACTTTCTAAGCCAGCACATCAAGGAACCAACAGGAATGAGAGGAGACGATGAACAAGCCATGCTCGATCTGATATTTTCCTTAAATGAGAGAGATATAAGGGAAGTTAAGATGGAAGCACCCTTCGGAATGAGTGACCACAGTGTATTAAACTTTGAGTACCTGATAGAGTTAGGAATTATCTCCCCCCAAAAAGAACTAGGAAACAAAAGACTGTCATACCGAAAAGGGAACAATGAGGAGATGAGACGTTTTCTGAAGGAAATACCTTTGGACACAGACCTCAGAGATAAGTCTGTACAAAATATAATGGAATATGTCACCCGAAAGTGTCAAGAGGCAGTAAACAGGCTCATTCCGTCCCAAAGGGAAAAATCCAAAAAACAACAGATGATTCCATGGTATAATAGGGGATGTATGGAAGCAAAGGGACTGAACAAAAGGCCGTGGAGGAACTACCGGAATAACAGAACACCAGAAAGCAGAGAGAACCAGGAATGAGTATGTTAGGGTGAGAAGAGAAGCAGAGAAAAATTATGAATATGATATAGCAAAGCCAAACCGAACCAAAGCTGCTCCATAGTCACATCAGGAGAAAACAACAGTGAAATGTGACGGTGTTCCCCACCTTATATTTCTCCCACGCCAGCTGTAAGAGTACATATCCACTTTTCCCGAGCATTCTCTATTTACGGGCTACAATTCGATGTATGTGGGGGCATGGAGTATTCAAGCTTTTGCGAGCAATTCGCGAAAGAAGGAAGCGAGTATGGAATGGTTTGTCGGCGATGTGGTTGGGCAACTGGAATTACATCTGGGTTGATATGCAGATGTACCTTGCTATCAGTATACAACCTATGGATTTAAACCGATCAGAAAATTCAGCAACAATAGCATCAACATTGTTTGCAGATTCCACTGCTACAGCATTAGAAAGCTGAAGTAGCCCCAATTGGTTGAAGTCTTGTAACTGAGTAAAGACTCCTTTGCATTCCTAACAACATGGAATGTAGTAATGAGCATTGCATTCTTTGACTTAATCTCTGCAGTGAAAGTTCCAATCACTGGTAAGGCTACTTTGAAGCATAGGCAGTGGCTTTGCCATTGTATTTTTCAAGCTTTGGGAATTGTTTTTTAAATTTTCATAGTGGCACTCAGCAATGGTGTCAATGTTTGATCCAGTGTCAATGAGAATTTTGAGACAAATGCCAGCAATGTATACTATAGTCTCTGGGTTGTTTGGAAGATCATTCCATTTGTGATTGATTGTACTCCATAAATATAATCACATTCACTGTCATCTGAGACTGGTTGTAATGAAATGTTGTCTTGTATATTATTACATTCTTGATTTGAGGTGCAATTTGTGTTTGCCACCTCGACTCCTATGACTTGATCCTCGTACATTGCTTTTATTTATTGATTGTGGTTTCTTTTTAGTGCGGAACGACACATAGCACCAAAATGATTTAGTTTTCTACACTCATAGCACTTCTTACCTTGTGCAGGACAAACATTATCTTGGGTGTGGGTAGTCTCCTCCACAATTGTAACATTTATTATTGACAACCTCTGATGTGAGTCGTTGTGACTGCTTGAGTCTTGTTCCATGACTCCAGTTGTGATGTTCTCGGCTCAATTTAATGTTAGGTTGGCATGATATCTTCTATGATCATGGTGTACTCCCTGAACCTTACATACTTCATGACTGTTAGTAACAGTGGCAGAACCGTTGTTGGCACTGCACTCCATGGCACGAGCATCACGTGCAGCATCTTCCATTCGACGAGCCATATCCAGTATCTTGGTAAGAGAACTTTCATCATCAACAAGTTCTAGAGCTCTTCGACGAAGACGTGTAGATGTGCATGTTTCAATTATTTGCTGTTTGATTTCTTTGTCAACATCAGCAAACTCACAATGGGTGCTAAACCCTGCAGACGTGTGGGTATTGATCAACAGTTTCATTAGAGAGTTGTTTTGCTCTCCTGAAATGCATAATTTCCATAGCAGTATTTTGCCTTGGTTTGAAATGCTCAGTTAATTTGGCCTTGGCAGTGTCATAATCTTTGCACCACCAGTATCTTTCAGTGTATCAAAGATATCACAAACTCTATCACCTGCATAGTGAAGCAGAAAGGCACGCTTTCTTTCAGCACTTTTGATGTCAGAAACTATCAACAATTTTCAAACCTTTTAAGCCATTTGACCCACCTCTGTGACAGGTTTGTCTGGTCACAGTCAGGATCAAATGCAGGAAACTGAGGTATATTTGCCATTTTTACTGAATAAATTTAAACTTATCACTTAAAATGTTCCTCAAATATATAACACTTACTGCACTGTATATGTTATTTAAGAATTCACTGTAATTACTTTAATTTTGCAAAGCACACAAGCATTTTAATGCAAAAGTTCACAACAGTGCACAACACAGCAGCAACTGATTTCTTACCTAGCCCTTGTGTACATGTGTTGTTACTACTCACAGCACACAGCAGTTGTTAGCAGTTGGTACAGCAGCAGTTTTTCAGCAGTTAGAAGCCAGTCAGTGCAGCAAGTGGTTTTTCACAGCGTGAAGAATTTTGTAGCACGGAGCGTCGTTTCGTAACCAAACATCGGGTTTTGTACACTGCATCAAAGCGTCGTTTCGTACACAGCGTCGGCAGATTCCTCTCACAGCAACACTCAGCACAGCTTGGGTAGCACCAGCATTGGCCAGCACACAGCAACGGCCAGCACACAGCAACGATCAGCACACAGCAACAGTCCAGCACACAGCATGGGTTGCATACAGCATCGGGTATGGTGCTCACAGACAGCTTCTCCTTCCTCCTCTGGGCGAGACAGCATGCTCCTTCCTTGTGTTTTGTTGAACAAAATACCTGCGTTCCCAGTTCATCCTCGTCGCCAGTGGGTGTCTGTGTATAGCTGAGATAGTCTTGGTAGTAAGGTTGATGTAAAGTCATTCCTGGTTACTGACTTTAATACTTAAACGATTACATGATAGAGTAGCTCCCAAGCTTGGCAGGCGTCCTGTGCGCTGTTTACCTTCTCTATGGCGTCCAGCCGCCGCACATAGAAAACGGATGGTACCATTTTCTGTGACATGACATCACTGTGCTAGAAGAAAGGAAGTAAAACCAAGCGGCCTTGGAAGCGTTNGTGTGTGTGTGTGTGTGTGTACTCACCTATTTGTACTCACCTATTTGTGCTTGCAGGATCGTGCTTGACTCTTGGATCCCGCCTTTCAGCTATCGGTTGTTTACAGCAATGACTCCTGTCCCATTTCCCTATCATACCTAGTCTTAAAAGTATGAATAGTATTTGCTTCCACAACCTGTTCCCCAGTGCATTCCATTTTTTCACTACTCTCACGCTAAAAGAAACCTTCCTAACATCTCTGTGACTCATCTGAGTTTCCAGTTTCCACCCATGTCCCCTCGTTCTGTTATTATTACGTGTGAACATTTCATCTATTTCGACTTTGTCAATTCCCCTGAGTATTTTATATGTCTCTATCATATCTCCTCTCTCCCTTCTTTTCTCTAGTGTCGTAAGGTTCAGTTTCTTCAGACGCTCTGAAGGAACTGAACCTTCAGTTCAGTGTGTGTGTGTACTTACCTATCTGTACTTACCTATCGGTGCTTGCAGGATCGAGCATTGACTCTTGGATCCCGCCTTTCCAGCTATCGGTTGTTTACAGCAATGACTCCTGTCCCATTTCCCTATCATACCTAGTCTTAAAAGTATGAATAGTATTTGCTTCCACAACCTGTTCCCCAAGTGCATTCCATTTTTCCACTACTCTCACGCTAAAAGAAAACTTCCTAACATCTCTGTGACTCATCTGAGTTTCCAGCTTCCACCCATGTCCCCTCGTTCTGTTATTATTACGTGTGAACATTTCATCTATTTCCACTTTGTCAATTCCCCTGAGTATTTTATATGTCCCTATCATATCTCCTCTCTCCCTTCTTTTCTCTAGTGTCGTAAGGTTCAGTTCCTTCAGTCGCTCTTCATATCCCTTCCCTCGTAACTCTGGGACAAGCCTCGTCGCAAACCTCTGAACCTTCTCCAGTTTCCTTATGTGTTTCTTCAGGTGGGGGCTCCATGATGGCGCGGCATACTCTAAGACGGGTCTCACGTATGCAGTGTAAAGCGCCCTAAAAGCCTCCTCATTTAGGTTTCTGAATGAAGTTCTAATTTTCGCCAGTGTAGAGTACGCTGCTCTCGTTATCCTATTTATATGTGCCTCAGGAGTTAGATTAGGTGTCACATCCACTCCCAGATCTCTTTCTCGAATCGTTACAGGTAGGCTGTTCCCCTTCATTGTGTACTGTCCCTTTGGTCTCCTATCACCTGATCCCATTTCCATAACTTTACATTTACTGGTGTTAAACTCCAGTAGCCATTTCCCTGACCATCTCTGCAACCTGTTTAAGTCCTCTTGGAGGATCCTACAATCCTCGTCTGTCACAACTCTTCTCATTAATTTTGCGTCATCCGCAAACATTGACATGTATGACTCCACTCCTGTAAACATGTCATTTACGTAAATTAGAAAGAGGATTGGTCCCAGCACCGATCCTTGAGGTACTCCACTTGTTACTGTTCTCCAGTCCGACTTCTCGCCCCTTACCATTACCCTCTGGCTCCTTCCTGTTAGGTAGTTCTTCACCCATTCTAGGGCCTTTCCGCTTACTCCTGCCTGCCTCTCAAGTTTGTATAGCAGTCTCATGTGCGGTACTGTATCAAAGGCCTTTTGGCAGTCAAGAAATATGCAGTCTGCCCAGCCTTCTCTGTCCTGCCTTATCCTTGTTACTTTATCATAGAATTCTAAAAGGTTTGTTAGGCATGATTTCCCTGTCCAGAAACCATGTTGGTGCTTGTTTACAAACCCAATGCTCTCCAGGTGCTCAACAAGTCTTAGCCTAATTATTCTTTCAAGTATTTTGCAGGGGATGCTTGTCAATGATACGGGTCTGTAGTTAAGTGCCTCCTCCCTGTCACCTTTCTTGAAAATCGGTACGACATTTGCCTCCTTCCAGCAACTGGGCAATTCTCCCGACATAAGTGACTCATTAAAGATCATTGCCAGAGGCACACTGAGAGCCTGCGCTGCCTCTTTAAGTATCCACGGTGATACTTTGTCTGGTCCAACAGCTTTGTTTGCATCCAGTGTTGTCAACTGTTTCATTACCTCCTCTGCTGTCACCTCTATGTCTGATAGTCTGTCATTTAGGGTAATCGCTTCTAACAATGGGAGCTGCTCAGGCTCGGTTGTGAACACTCCATGGAAATTTGCATTCAGTACCTCGCAGATTTCCTTGTCGCTTTCTGTATATGCCCCTTCTGTTTTCCTCAGTCTTGTCACTTGGTCATTTACCGACATCTTCCTTCTTATATGGCTATGTAGTAATTTAGGTTGCTTTTTCGCTTTGACTGCAATATCATTCTCATAATTTCTTTCCGACATTCGTCTTATGTTAATGTAATCATTCCTAGCTCTGTTACATCTAATCCTGTTGTCCTCTGTCCTTTGTCTTCTGTACTTCCTCCACTCCCTCCTGTGTGTGTGTGTGTGTGTGTGTGTGTGTGTGTGTGTGTGTGTGTGTGTGTGTGTGTGTGTGTGTGTGTGTGTGTGTGTGTGTGTGTGTGTGTGTGTGTGTGTGTACTCACCTAGTTGTACTCACCTAGTTGTGCTTGTGGGGGTTGAGCTCTGGCTCTTTGGTCCCGCCTCTCAACCGCCAATCAACAGGTGTTCAGGTTCCTGAGCCTATTGGGCTCTATCATATCTACACTTGAAACTGTGTATGGAGTCAGCCTCCACCACATTACTTCCTAATGCATTCCATTTGTCAACCACTCTGACACTAAAAAAGTTCTTTCTAATATCTCTGTGGCTCATTTGGGCACTCAGTTTCCACCTGTGTCCCCTAGTGCGTGTGCCCCTTGTGTTAAATAGCCTGTCTTTATCAACCCTGTCGATTCCCTTGAGAATCTTGAATGTGGTGATCATGTCCCCCCTAACTCTTCTGTATTCCAACGAAGTGAGGTTCAGTTCCCGTAGTCTCTCCTCGTAGCTCATACCTCTCAGCTCGGGTACTAGTCTGGTGGCAAACCTTTGAACCTTTTCCAGTTTAGTTTTATGCTTGACTAGATATGGACTCCATGCTGGAGCCGCATACTCCAGGATTGGTCTGACATATGTGGTACCTGGTTGATACCTGGTTGATGGGGTTCTGGGAGTTCTTCTACTCCCCAAGCCCGGCCCGAGGCCAGGCTTGACTTGTGAGAGTTTGGTCCACTAGGCTGTTGCTTGGAGCGGCCCGCAGGCCCACATAACCACCACAGCCCGGTTGGTCCGGCACTCCTTGGAAGAATAAATCTAGTTTCCTCTTGAAGATGTCCACGGTTGTTCCAGCAATATTTCTTATGCTTGCTGGGAGGACGTTGAACAACCGCGGACCTCTGATGTTTATACAGTGTTCTCTGATTGTGCCTATGGCACCTCTGCTCTTCACTGGTTCTATTCTGCATTTTCTTCCATATCGTTCACTCCAGTACGTCGTTATTTTACTGTGTAGATTTGGTACTTGGCCCTCCAGTATCTTCCATGTGTATATTATTTGATATCTCTCTCGTCTTCTTTCTAGTGAGTACATTTGGAGAGCTTTGAGACGATCCCAATAATTTAGGTGCTTTACCTCGTCTATGTGTGCCGTATATGTTCTCTGTATTCCCTCTATTTCAGCAATCTCTCCTGCTCTGAAGGGGGAAGTGAGTACTGAGCAGTACTCAAGAAGGGACAACACAAGTGACTTGAAGAGTACAACCATTGTGATTTGAAAGTTCTCGTAATCCATCCTATCATTTTTCTGGTTGTCGCAATATTTGCTTGGTTATGCTCCTTAAACGTTAGGTCGTCAGACATTATTATTCCCAAATCCTTTACATGCTGTTTTCCTACTATGGGTACATTTGATTGTGTTTTGTACTCTGTATTATGTTTAAGGTCCTCATTTTTACCGTACCTGAGTACCGGGAATTTATCACTGTTAAACATCATGTTATTTTCTGATGCCCAGTCGAAAACTTTATTAATATCAGCTTGAAGTTTTTCAATGTCTTCAGCCGAGGTAATTTTCATACTGATTTTTGTGTCATCTGCAAAGGATGATACGAAGCTGTGACTTGTATTTTTGTCTATATCTGATATGAGAATAAGGAAAAGCAGCGGTGCAAGGACTGTACCCTGAGATACAGAGCTTTTAACTGCACTTGGACTAGATTTTATATGGTTGACCGTTACTCGCTGAGTCCTGTTTGACAGAAAACTGAGTATCCAGCGTCCTACTTTACCGGTTATTCCCATGGTATATAATGTTCTGAAAGATTCCTTACACAAGTTTCTAAAGGCCGTTCTTATGTTAGCCAACCTGGCATATGCTGCTGATGTTATCCTCTTGATATGAGCTTCAGGGGACAGGTCTGGCGTGATATCAACCCCCAGGTCTTTCTCTCTCTCTGACTCTTGAAGTATTTCATCTCCCAAGTGATACCTTGTATCTGGTCTCCTGCTTCCTACTCCTATCTTCATTACATTGCATTTGCTTGGGTTAAACTCTAACAGCCATTTGTTCGACCATTCCTGCAGCTTGTCCAGGTCTTCTTGAAGCCTCAAACTGTCCTCCTCTGTCTTAATCCTTCTCATAATTTTGGCGTCGTCAGCAAACATTGAGAGGAATGAGTCTATACCCTCTGGGAGATCATTTACGTATATCAGAAACAGGATAGGTCAGAGCACAGAGCCCTGTGGGACTCCACTGGTGACTTCACGCCGTTCTGAGGTCTCACCCCTCACTATAACTCTTTGCTTCCTATTGCTTAGGTACTCCCTTATCCACTGGAGCGCCCTACCAGTTACTCCTGCCTGTTTCTCCAGCTTATGCATCAACCTTTTATGGGGTACTGTGTCAAAGGCTTTCCGACAGTCCAAAAAAATGCAGTCCGCCCATCCTTCTCTTTCTTGCTTAATCTTTGTCACCTGATCGTAGAATTCTATCAAGCCTGTAAGGCAAGATTTACCCTCCCTGAACCCATGTTGCTGGGTTGTCACGAAGTCTCTTCTCTCCAGGTGTGTTACCAGGTTTTTTCTCACAATCTTCTCCATCACCTTGCATGGTATACAAGTTAAGGACACTGGCCTGTAGTTCAGTGCCTCTTGTCTGTCACCCTTTTTAAATATTGGTACTACATTAGCAGTCTTCCATATTTCTGGTAGGTCTCCCGTTTCCAGTGACCTACTATACACTATGGAGAGTGGCAAGCAAAGTGCTCCTGCACACTCTTTCAATACCCATGGTGAGATTCCATCCGGCCCAACAGCTTTTCTCACATCCAGCTCCAATAGGTGTTTCTTGACCTCATCTCTTGTAATTTCGAACGTATCCAAGGTCACCTGGTTTGCTGCCACCTCTCCTAGCGCCGTGACTTCTCCCTGTTCTATTGTAAAGACCTCCTGGAACCTTTTGTTGAGTTCTTCACACACCTCTTTGTCATTCTCTGTGTACCTGTCCTCGCCCACCCTAAGTTTCATCACCTGTTCCTTCACTGTTGTCTTCCTCCTGATGTGACTGTGTAGTAGCTTTGGTTCGGTCTTGGCTTTATTAGCTATATCATTTTCATACCTTTTCTCAGCTGCTCTTCTCACACTAACATACTCGTTCCTGGTTCTCTGGTATCTCTCTCTACTTTCTGGTGTTCTGTTATTACGGAAGTTCCTCCATGCCCTTTTGTTCAGCTCCTTTGCTTTCATACATTCCCTATTAAACCACGGATTCTTCCTTTGCTTCTCTGTTTTTTCCTGTTGGGCTGGGACAAACCTGCTTACAGCCTCCTGACATAGTCCATCATGTCTTGTACGGACTTGGTTCCGAGTTCTGTGTCCCAATGTATATCCCTTAGGAATTTATTCATCTCCTCATAGTTTCCCTTTCGGTACGCCAGCCCTTTGTTTCCCAGTTCTTTTTTGGGGGTGATAATTCCTAGCTCAACCAGGTACTCAAAGCTCAATACACTATGATCACTCATTCCCAAGGGGGCTTCCAACTTAACTTCCCTTATATCCGACTCATTTAGGGTAAATATCAGATCAAGCAAGGCTGGTTCATCCCCTCCTCTCGTTCTTGTCGGTCCCTTGACGTGTTGACTTAGAAAGTTTCTTGTTGCCACATCCAGCAGCTTAGCTCTCCATGTGTCTGGGCCTCCATGTGGGTCTCTGTTCCCCCAATCTATCTTTCCATGGTTGAAGTCTCCCATGATTAGTAGCCTGGATCCGTTCCTGCTAGCCACAGAAGCTGCTCTCTCTATTATATTGATGGTGGCCAAGTTGTTTCTATCATATTCCTGTCTGGGTCTTCTGTCATTCGGTGGGGGGTTATATATGACTACTACTATAATTTTCTGTCCTCCAGTTGCTATGGTGCCTGATATGTAGTCACTGAAACCTTCACAGTTCTGAATTACCATCTCTTCGAAACTCCAACCTTCTCTTAGTAGCAAAGCTACACCACCTCCTCCTCTCCCTTCTCTCTCTTTCCTCACTACATAGTAGCCCTGTGGAAACACTGCATTTGTTATGGTGTTTGTTAGCTTTGTTTCTGTGAGTGCTATTATGTCTGGGTTTTCTTCTAGTGCCCATTCTCCGAGTTCACTTGTTTTATTTGTAATCCCATCTATGTTAGTGTACATTGCCTTGAAGCTCACTTTCTTCAGTTCATTTTCTTGTCCCTTTCTTGGCGAGCATTCTGCTGGTGTGGGAAGCTTTTCCGTGGGTGAGAAGATCTGTGAGGTGGTTTGCAGGGTCTCAGAGGAGTTTGGGGTGAGGGGTGGGGTTTCAGGGAAGGGGGGACAGGTAGGGTGTGGGTTAAGGAGATAGGGGGGACATGGAGGATACGGGGTGAGGGGGGAGGAGGGATAGGGAGGGTATGGGATGAAGGGGGAGGGGGGACAGGGGGGGAAAGGTGGGAGGGGGACATGATGGGAATGGGGAAGGGGTGACAGGGTAAGAATGGGGTGGGGGGGGAGGGAGGGTTGGGTGGGGGCAGGTAGGGTGAGGGGAAGGGAGGGTTTCTATGCAGAGGGGGTGGTGGTGTTGCCCTCCCCTCTGGTGTTGCTGGGATGCTGGTTTTGGGTTCGCCTCTTGTCTCTAGGACTGTTGTGTTGGGGGCTGTGATTTCCTGGTTTGCTCCTCTCTCCCTGCGCTTCCTCCTTGCCTCTGCTGCCCTGGCTCTCTCCTCCTTCGTCCTGTCCCTCTGCAGGAATACTTTCTTGTATCCCTCCACATGCTGCAGTCGACTCTTCCTTTCGAGAATATCCTCCTTCGTGGTTTCGTTTGTAAACACCACCTTTACAAGTCGGTTTCTGTCCTTGTTGTACCAGCCCAACCTGAAAACCTTCTCAATGTTTCTTTCAGCCCCTTCCATCTGTAACCCCTTCAGTAGCCCCTGTACTGCCTCTCTATCCTTGCTATTCCATTCTTGCCTGTTGGATCCTTCCTGTTCTTTGATGCCTACAACTACCACTGATCTTTTTCTCTCCAGCAGCTGAGTGGTGCACCTTGCTGCTTCCTGTGAGGTGGCTGCTTGCATGGCTACCTCCCTCACTGTGTCCATAGCTTCTGAGCTCTTTTTCAGTATGTCCGCAAATGTTTCAGTTACAGAGGCATTACCTTCCAATGTAACATTCCCACCTTCCCTTTGGATGATAATCTGATGTTCGGTCTCTTTATTTTTCTCTGTGAGGTATTTGATCTCCTCCCTTGCTGATGTCAGCTCACTTTGCAGGTTGTTAATTGTAATCCTCATTTCCTGCATCTCCTTCCTGAATTCCTCCAGAACTTGGGTTAACATGTCTTTAGTTTGGTCACTCTGGCTGTTCCCTGTGTCCCTGTTGCGTCCACCTGCCATTTTGCCCTTGTCAAGAGAGAGAGAGCAAGAAAGAGAGAGCAAGAATAGTCCTAGTGTGAGAGTGGGTGTGGTGGGGGGGGGGGGAGTGTTTTGGGAGAGTGGGAGTGGTGGGGGGTTGAGGGGGGGTGAGGTGTAGTCTTCAGATTACGGCGGGGGGGGGGGGGATTAGCGGCTTATCTGGGTTCCCAGTGAGCTCACAGTTGCTGTCCCTGTTACCTGTCTACCACGATTGTATTATTACGATTGTATTATTGAATGGAATGCAATAGTGTCTATGATATGATATTATATAAACCTTGCACACTGTTGGAGACTTATGAGAGACACTTACCAGCCAGCCCCCACAAGCACTCTAGGTGAATACACGGCGGGTCGTCGGTAATCCTGTGAGGTCTTCAGGTCTCCACGTGGGTCCCGGCTGATGCGACTGATGCTGCCTCAAGAAGTCGATCTTCACTAGCTATCTTCTCTAAATTCACTAAGATAATTCACCACGAGATGTGATCAATGTGTTGCATTACAATGCACTGTTCAATTTACACTGTCCCGATTCTCACTGCACAGTACACCCGCTCCCTTGACCCTACTGTTCCCTCGGTTAATGCGGACTGCCACGACTGAGTGTGTGTGTGTGTGTGTGTGTGTGTGTGTGTGTGTGTGTGTGTGTGTGTGTGTGTGGTGTGTGTGTGTGTGTGTGTGTGTGTGTGTGTGTGTGTGTGTGTGTGTGTGTGTACTCACCTATATGTACTCACCTATATGTGTCTGCAGGATCGAGCATTGACTCTTGGATCCCGCCTTTTGAGCATCAGTTGTTTACAGCAATGACTCCTATCCCATTTCCCTATCATACCTGGTTTTAAAATTATGAATAGTATTGGCTTCCACAACCTGTTCCTTAAGTGCATTCCATTTCCCCACTACTCTCACGCTAAAAGAAAACTTCCTAACATCTCTGTGACTCATCTGAGTTTCTAACTTCCATCCATGTCCCATCGTTCTGTTACTATTCCGTGTGAACATTTCGTCTATGTCCACTCTGTCAATCCCTCTGAGTATTTTATACGTTCCTATCATGTCCCCCCTCTCCCTTCTTCTTTCTAGTGTCGTAAGGCATAGTTCCCCCATGCGCTCCTCATACCCCATCCCTCGTAGCTCTGGGACGAGTCTCGTTGCAAACCTCTTAACCTTTTCCAGTTTCATTATGTGCTTCTTTAGATGGGGACTCCATGATGAGGCGGCATACTCTAAGACTGGCCTCACGTAGGCAGTGTAAAGAGCCCTAAATGCCTCCTTACTTAGGTTTCTGAATGATGTTCTAACTTTTGCCAGTGTAGAGTACGCTGCTGTCGTTATCCTATTTATATGTGCCTCAGGAGATAGATTAGGTGTTACGTCCACACCCAGGTCTCTTTCGCGCGTCGTCACAGGTAGGCTGTTCCCCTTCATTGTGTACTGTCCCTTTGGTCTCCTATCTCCTAGTCCCATTTCCATAACTTTACATTTGCTCGTGTTGAATTTCAGTAGCCATTTCTCTGACCATCTCTGCAACCTGTTCAGGTCCTCTTGGAGGATCCTGCAATCCTCATCTGTCACAACTCTCCTCATCAACTTTGCGTCATCCGCAAACATCGACATGTAGGACTCTACACCCGTAAACATGTCGTTAACATATACAAGAAATAGAATTGGTCCCAGCACCGATCCTTGTGGTACTCCACTTGTTACTGTTCGCCAGTCCGACTTCTCGCCCCTTACCGTAACTCTTTGGCTCCTTCCTGTTAGGTAGTTCCTTATCCATGCTAGGACCTTTCCCCCTACCCCCGCCTGCCTCTCGAGTTTGAATAGCAGTCTCATGTGCGGTACTGTATCAAAGGCTTTTTGGCAGTCCAGAAATAGGCAGTCTGCCCAACCATCTCTGTCCTGCCTTATCCTCGTTATTTTATCATAGAATTCCAGAAGGTTTGTTAGGTACGATTTCCCTGTCCAGAACCCATGTTGATGCTTGTTCACAAACCTAATGTTCTCCAGGTGTGCAACCAGTCGTAGCCTAATTATTCTTTCCAGTATTTTACAGGGGATGCTTGTCAGTGATACAGGTCTGTGTGTGTGTACTCACTTAGTTGTATTTTACGGGGGTTGAGCTTTGCTCTTTCGGCCCGCCTGTCAACTGTCAATCAACTGTTTACTAACTACACTAACTACTTTTTTTTTTTTTTTTTTTTTTTGTGTGTGTGTGTGTGTGTGTGTNATTACTAACAGTCAGAAGTATGCTAAGGTTCAGGGAGATATACACCATGATCGATAGAGATATCATCAAAACCTAAATTAAATTGAGCCGAGAACCACATCACAATGGAGTCATGGAACAAGACTCAAGCAGTCACAACGACTCACATCAGAGGTTGTCAATAATAAATGTTACAATTGTGGAGGAGACTACCCACACCAAGATAATGTTTGTCCTGCACAAGGTAAGAAGTGCTATGAGTGTAGAAAACTAGGTCATTTTGGTGCTATGTGTCGTTCCGCACTAAAGAAACCACAATCAATAAATAAAGCAATGTACGAGGATCAAGTCATAGGAGTCGAGGTGGCAAACACAATATTGCACCTCAAATCAAGAATGTTAATAATATACAAGACAACATTTCATTACAACCAGTCTCAGATGACAGTGAATGTGATTATATTTATGGAGTACAATCAATCACAAAATGGAATGATCTTCCAAACAACCCAGAGACTATAGTATACATTGCTGGCATTTGTCTCAAAATTCTCATTGACACTGGATCAAACATTGACACCATTGCTGAGTGCCACTATGAAAAATTAAAAAACAATTCCCAAAGCTTGAAAACTATAATGGCAAAGCCACTGCCTATGCTTCAAAGGTAGCCTTACCAGTGATTGGAACTTTCACTGCAGAGATTAAGTCAAAGAATGCAATGCTCATTACTACATTCCATGTTGTTAGGAATGCAAAGGAGTCTTTACTCAGTTACAAGACTTCAACCAAATTGGGGCTACTTCAGCTTTCTAATGCTGTAGCAGTGGAATCTGCAAACAATGTTGATGCTATTGTTGCTGAATTTTCTGATCGTTTAAATCCATAGGTTGTTATACTGATAGCAAGGTACATCTGCATATCAACCCAGATGTAATTCCAGTTGCCCAACCACATCGCCGACAACCATTCCATACTCGCAAGAAAGTCGATGCCGAACTGGATAGGCTGATAGAACTAGATATCATTGAACCGGTAACAGGCCCAACACCATGGGTAAGCCCAATTGTCACTCCACCAAAGCCGAAGAATCCAGATGAGATACGCATTTGTGTAGACATGCGTGTTCCCAACAAGGCAATAATGCGTGAACGCCATCCTACACCCACTGTAGAGATGATATGATTACCGCTTGAATGGTGCAACTGTATTCAGCAAGTTAGATTTAAACAAGGGCTATCATCAGCTTGAACTTGATGATGAGAGTCGATTCATCACAACGTTTACGACACATCGAGGTCTGTATAGGTACAAGCGCCTGAGTTTTGGTATTAACAGTGCTGCTGAAGTATTCCAGCACATCATCAGCCAGGTATTGCAAGATATACCTAATGCTGACAACATGTCTGATGACATCATTGTTTATGGCCGTACCCAAGCTGAACACGACAAAGCTCTTCGTGCAACATTGCAACGCTTACGAGAAAAGAATTTGACGCTAAGCCGAGCAAAGTGTGAGTTCAATCAACATAAATTGAATTCTTTGGACATGTACTTAGTGACAAAGGTCTGTCTCCAGATCCTAAGAAAGTTGCAGATATCAAGAATGCTGCACCTCCTTCAACATCCACTGAAGTACATAGTTTTCTGGGAATGGCAAACTACTGTTCTCGCTTCATTCCAGATTTTGCTACCATTACGAAGCCTCTACGTGAGCTCCTGAAGAAAATGCATCATGGTACTGGAGCGATGTCGAGCAAAATGCATTTGATGCTGTGAAAGATGCACTAGTAGAAAATGCGACTGCTGCATACTTTGATCCATCAATGGACACTGAGTTAACGGTGGATGCTAGTCCTGTTGGTTTAGGTGCTGTGTTAGCCCAACACAAACCTGGTCAACCAGATTCAAGAGTAGTAATTGCCTACGCCAGCCGTTCTCTCACAGATGTTGAGCAACGATACAGTCAGACAGAGAAGGAAGCTCTTGCTCTTGTATGGGGCTGTGAACACTTCAATGTGTATCTGCTTGGTGCACCCTTTACCACGATAGTCACTGACCACAAACCGTTGGAGACCATCTTCAATAATCCAAAGTCCAAACCACCAGCTCGCATTGAGAGATGGGCTCTTCGTCTGCAACCATACAACTTTACGGTGAAATACAAGCCGGGTGCAGGCAATCCCGCTGATTACATCAGTCGACATCCTGCCAACAGTTTCACCATCACCAAGCATCAGCAAGTTGCCGAGGAATATGTACACTCTGTAACCTGTGATGCAGTCCCTAAGGCTCTCACTCTTGATGAAATCCGTACTGCAACCCTAGAGGACCCAACTCTGCAAGCAACAGTGGATGCATTGACTAAGAAAAAGTTTCCACGCATCCCACCCTCAGGAGTTGACCAAGATGCATTCAAAGCACTTGAACGCATCCAGACAGAATTAAGTGTTACGCAACAACGCGACACCGTGCTGCGAGGTACTCGTATCGTTATTCCAGCTGTTCTCCAGCAACGTGCTCTGAAGCTTGCACATCAAGGACACCAAGGTCTTGTAAGGACCAAACAGCTGCTACGAGAAAAGGTGTGGTTTCCTGGCATTGATCGTCAAGCTAAGGACATGCATGATGCCTGTGTCCCTTGCCAAGCTGCAGTGGATACTTCAAGACCAACACCTCTACAACCTTCACCACTACCTGCTGCACCATGGATGGAAGTATCGATGGACTTCTGTGGACCGCTACCAACTGGAGAGTACTTGATGGTAGTCATTGATGATCACTCACGTTATCCAGAAGTAGAAATCATCACTTCCACATCTGCAAAGGCTGTCATCCCGAAACTCGACAAGATCTTTTCAAACTTTGGCATTCCTGAAGTTGTCAAGACGGACAATGGACCGCCATTTAATGGACAAGACTTTGTCAACTTTGCTGAGCATATTGGATTCAAACACCGCCGTGTGATGCCACTACATCCTCAAGCAAATGGAGAAGTAGAGAGATTCATGCAACCTCTCATGAAAGCTGTACGCTGTGCTCATGCCGAAGGACGATCCTGGAAACAAGCTATGTATGCTTTTCTCAGGAACTACCGTGCAACACCGCATGGAACACTGGGCAAGTCGCCTGGCGAACTTTTATTTGGACGTCCTATGAGAATCGCACTACCTGTCATGCCAGCCAAAGTAACGGATAAACGTCTCGCTCAGAAGGATGCACTAGCCAAGGGCAAAATGAAAATTGCTCATGATCAACGTGCAAAGGAACAATTCATAAAGGTTGGAGATACTGTTCTCGTTAAAAAGAAAAAAGAGGGAAAGTTAGATATGCCGTATGATACAAAACCATATAAAGTGATTAGTGTAAAAGGAACTATGGTAACAGCGAGTAATAGAGATCATAGTATAACACGTAATATGGCTTATTTCAAAGTGATTCCAAATAGTGTAGAAAATGATGAAGTGCAAAGTCGTGCAAAAGAAAAAGAAAAAATGAGTTATAACTCGATAAACAATTCATCGAGGGATATTCTTGTATTTAAGGACTCTCGTCCTAAACGTCATGTTAAACGCCCTACACGATTTGATGATTAATTGTGTTCCTATGTAATGCAAAGTATTTACTTGTTATGCTAGACTAAATTTAATATTGTTTGAATAATGCAGATCTCTCATTCAATATTTTGTAACTTTGTATTACAGTTTCTTTCATGTTTGTTTAACATTGCATATGTATTTTTAACATTGAAATCCTTTGTGGTAAAGATTGTTTAAATTCTTTGTGTGTTTAATTAATGTTAAATGTATGCAATATCTCTTGATATGTTAATAACTTACTTTGTGTCAATAACTTTGCTTTGTGCTACAAGCATGGTAGACATCCTGTATTCATTCTTTTTAAAGAAAAGGAGGGATGTCATGTTCACAGAAAATGGTACCATCCGTTTTCTATGTGCGGCGGCTGGACGCCACTAGAGGAGGTAAACAAGAGCGCACAGGACGCCTGCCAAGCTTGGGAGCTACTCTGTCATGTAATTATTTAAGTATTAAAGTCAGTAACCAGGAATGACTTTACATCAACCTTACAACCAAGACTATCTCAGCTATACACAGACACCACAGTATCTAATTTTACCAACTTGTTGTGTAGACTGCTTATATCATTGCTTTCTTCATTGAATTCCGCAAACTCAAGCTCTGTTTTGTTTTTCCCTCTTGCCGGCGGCCATTTTGAATGTTCTTCTATGCACTGAAAACACTAGGGCAACTTTTTCTCATCAAATTTTTCACTTCCCTTAGCACATTCCCGTTATCTCATCTATTTTTCAAAAGCACTATACCTTTATTTTCTCTGGGACACCACTCACTATCATCAACCTGTACTACAATACTAAGGATTTTTGAAATGTGCTGGAGCTCCTCTGTTGCAAGTGTTGACCCTACAGGTGTCACCTTTTGAATCAACTGCGTGTCACCTTCTGTGTACTCACCTAATTGTACTCAACTAATTGTGCTTGCGGGGGTTGAGCTCTGGCTCTTTGGTCTCGCTTCTCAACCGTCAATCAACTGGTGTACAGATTCCTGAGCCTACTGGGCTCTATCATATCTACATTTGAAACTGTGTATGGAGTCAGCCTCCACCACATAATTTCCTGGTGCATTCAATTTACTAACTACTCTGACACTGTAAAAGTTCTTTCTAATGTCTCTGTGGCTAATTTGGGTACTCAGCTTCCACCTGTGTCCCCTTGTTCACGTCCCTCCAGTGTTGAATAGTTCATCCTCGTTTACCCGGTCGATTTCCCTGAGGATTTTGTAGGTTGTGATCATGTCCCCCCTTACTCTTCTGTCTTCCAGTGTCGCAAGGTACATTTCCCGCAGCCTTTCCTCATAACTCATGCCTCTTAGTTCTGGGACTAGTCTAGTAGCATACCTTGGGACTTTTTCCAGCTTCGTCTTGTGCTTGACAAGGTACTTGCTCCATGCTGAGGCCGCATACTCCAGGATTGGTCTTACATATGTTGTGTACAAGATTCTGAATGATTCCTTACACAGGTTCCTGAACGCCTTTCAGGAACGTGTGTGTGTGTGTGTGTGTGTGTGTGTGTGTGTGTGTGTGTGTGTGTGTGTGTGTGTGTGTGTGTGTGTGTGTGTGTACTCACATAGTTGTACTCACCTACTTGTGTTTGCGGGGGTTGAGCTCTGGCTCTTTGGTCCCGCTTCTCAATCATCAATTAATAGGTGTATAGATTCCTGAGCCTATTGGGCTGTATCATATCTACACTTGAAACTGTGTATGGAGTCAGCCTCCACCACATCACTTCCTAATGCATTCCATTTGTCAACCACTCTGACACTAAAAACTTTCTTTCTAATATCTCTGTGGCTCATTTAGGCTCTCAGTTTCCACCTGTGTCCCCTTGTGCGTGTGCCCCTTGTGGTAAATAGCCTGTTTTTATCTACCCTATCAATTCCCTTCAGAATCTTGAATGTGGTGATCATATCCCCCCTAACTCTTCTGTCTTCTAGCGAAGTGAGGTTTAATTCCCGTAGTCTTTCCTCGTAGCTCATACCTCTCAGCTTGGGTACTAGTCTGCTGGCAAGCGTTTGAACCTTTTCCAGTTTAGTCTTATCCTTGACTAGATATGGACTCTATGCTGGGGCTGCATAATCCAGGATTGGCCTGACATATGTGGTACAAAGAGTTCTGAATGATTCTTTACACAAGTTTCTGAATGCCGTTCATATGTTGGCCAGCCTGGCATACGCCGCTGATGTTATCCACTTGATATGGGCTGCAAGAGACAGGTCTGGCGTGATATCAACTCCCAAGTCTTTTTCTTTCTCTGACTCCTGAAGAATTTCATCTCCCAGATGATACCGTGTATCTGGCCTCCTGCTCCCTACACCTATCTTCATTACATTACATTTCGTTGGGTTAAACTCTAACAACCATTTGTTCGACCATTCCTTCAGTTTGTCTAGGTCTTCTTGAAGCGTCAAACAGTCCTCTTCTGTCTTAATCCTTCTCATAATTTTGGCATCGTCCGCAAACATTGAGAGAAATGAATCTATACCCTCCGGGAGATCATTTACATATATCAGAAACAAGAAAGGACCGAGTACAGAGCCCTGTGGGACTCTACTGGTGACTTCACGCCAATCGGAGGTCTCACCCCTCACCGTAACTCTCTGCTTCCTATTGCTTAGGTACTCCCTTATCCACTGGAGCACCTTACCAGCTACACCTGCCTGTCTCTCCAGTTTATGTACCAGCCTCTTATGCGGTACTGTGTCAAAGGCTTTCCGACAATCCAAGAAAATGCAGTCTGCCCAGCCCTTTCTTTCTTGCTTAATCTTTGTCACCTGGTCATAGAATTCTATTAAGCCAGTCAGGCAAGATTTACCCTCCCTGAACCCATGTTGGCGATTTGTCACAAGTCCCTTCTCTTCAGATATGCTACCAGGTTTTTTCTCACGATCTTCTCCATCACCTTGCATGGTATACAAGTCAAGGACACTGGCCTGTAGTTCAGTGCCTCTTGCCTGTCGCCCTTTTCGTATATTGGGACCATATTCGCCGTCTTCCATATTTTTGGTAGGTCTCCCGTCTCCAGTGACCTAGTATAGACTATGGAGAGTGGCAAGCAAAGTGCCTTTGCACACTCTTTCAGTACCCATGGCGAGATCCCGTCTGGACCAACAACCTTTCTAACATCCAGATCCAGCAGGTGTCTCTTGACCTCCTCTCTTATAATTTCGAACTCTTCCAAGGCCGCCTGGTTTACTTCCCTTTCTCCTAGCACAGTGACCTCACCATGTTCTGTTGTGAAGACCTCCTGGAACCTCTTGTTGAGTTCATCACACACCTCTTTGTCATTCTTTGTATACCTGTCCTCGCCTGTTCTAAGTTTCACTACCTGTTCTTTCACTGTTGTTTTCCTTCTGATGTGACTGTGGAGTAGCTTTGGTTCGGTCTTGGCTTTGTTTGCTATATCATTTTCATAACTTTTCTCTGCTTCTCTTCTCACCCTGACATACTCATTCCTGGTTCTCTGGTATCTCTCTCTGCTTTCTGGTGCTCTGTTATTCCGGAAGTTCCTCCACGCCTTTTGTTCAGTTTCTTTGCTTCCATACATGCCCTATTATACCATGAATTCTTCTTTTGTTTCTCGGATTTTTCCTTTTGGGCCGGGATGTATCTGCTAACTGCCTCCTGACACTTTTGGGTGACATAGTCCATCATATTTTGTACAGACTTAGCTCTGAGGTCTGTGTCCCAAGGTATTTCCCTTAGGAAGCTTCTCATCTCCTAATTTCCCTTTCGGTATGCCAACGTTTTGTGTGTACTCACATAATTGTACTCACCTAATTGTGCTTGCGGGGGTTGAGCTCTGGCTTATTGGTCCCGCCTCTCAACCGTCAATCAACAGGTGTACAGGTTCCTGAGCCTATTGGGCTCTATCATATCTACACTTGAAACTGTGTATGGAGTCAGCCTCCACCACATCACTTCCTAATGCATTCCATTTGTCAACCACTCTGACACTAAAAAAGTTCTTTCTAATATCTCTGTGGCTCATTTGGGCTCTCAGTTTCCACCTGTGTCCCCTAGTGCGTGTGCCCCTTGTGTTAAATAGCCTGTCTTTATCAACCCTGTCGATTCCCTTGAGAATCTTGAATGTGGTGATCATGTCCCCCCTAACTCTTCTGTCTTCCAACGAAGTGAGGTTCAAGTCCCGTAGTCTCTCCTCGTAGCTCATACCTCTCAGCTCGGGTACTAGTCTGGTGGCAAACCTTTGAACCTTTTCCAGTTTAGTCTTATGCTTGACTAGATATGGACTCCATGCTGGAGCTGCATACTCCAGGATTGGTCTGACATATGTGGTATGTAATGTTCTGAAAGATTCCTTACACAAGTTTCTAAAGACCGTTCTTATGTTAGCCAACCTGGCATATGCAGCTGATGTTATCCTCTTGATAGGGAGCTTCAGGGGACAGGTCTGGCGTGATACCAACCCCCAGGTCTTTCTCTCTCTCTCTGACTCTTGAAGTATTTCATCTCCCAAATGATACCTTGTATCTGGTCTCCTGCTTCCTACTCTTATCTTCATTACATTGCATTTGCTTGGGTTAAACTCTAACAGCCATTTGTTCGACCATTCCTGCAGCTTGTCCAGGTTTTCTTGAAGCCTCAAGCTGTCCTCCTCTGTCTTAATCCTTCTCATAATTTTGGCGTCGTCAGCAAACATTGAGAGGAATGAGTCTATGCCCTCTGGGAGATCATTTACATATATAAGAAACAGGATAGGTCCAAGCACAGAGCCCTGTGGGACTCCACTGGTGACTTCACGCTATTCTGAGGTCTCACCCCTCACTGTAACTCTCTGCTTCCTATTGCTTAGGTACTCCCTTATCCACTGGAGCGCCCTACCAGTTACTCCTGCCTGTTTCTCCAGCTTATGCATCAACCTTTTATGGGGTACTGTGTCAAAGGCTTTCCGACATTCCAAAAAAATGCAGTCCGCCCATCCTTCTCTTTCTTGCTTAATCTTTGTCACCTGATCGTAGAATTCTATCAAGCCTGTAAGGCAAGATTTACCCTCCCTGAACCCATGTTGATGGGTTGTCACGAAGTCTCTTCTCTCCAGATGTGTTACTAGGTTTTTTCTCACAATCTTCTCCATAACTTGGGGATGTGTGGGTATGTGTGTGTGTGTGTGTGGTGTGTGTGTGTGTGTGTGTGAGTGTGTGTGTGTGTGTGTGTGTGTGGTGTGTGTGTGTGTTGTGTGTGGTGTGTGGTGTGTGTGTGTTGGTGTGTGTGTGTGTGTGTGTGTGTACTCACCTATTTGTGCTTGCGGGGGTTGAGCTTTGGCTCTTTGGTCCCGCCTCTCAACTGTCAATCAACTGGTGTACAGATTCCCAAGCCTACTGGGCTCTATCATATCAACACTTGAAACTGTCTATGGAGTCAGCCTCCACCACATCACTGCCTAAAGCATTCCATCCGTTAACTACTCTGACACTGAAAAAGTTCCTTCTAACGTCTCTGTGGCTCATGTGGGTACTCAGTTTCCACCTGTGTCCACTTGTTCGCGTCCCCCCAGTGTTGAATATTTGTCCTTGTCTACCCGGTCGATTCCTCTGAGGATTTTGTAGGTTGTGATCATGTTCCCCCTTACTCTTCTGTCTTCCAGTGTCGTAAGGTGCATTTCCCGCAGCCTTTCCTCGTAACTCATGCCTCTTAGTTCTGGGACTAGTCTAGTGGCATACCTTTGGACTTTTTCCAGCTTCGTCTTGTGCTTGACAAGGTATGGGCTCCATGCTTGGGCTGCATACTCCAGGATTGGTCTTACATATGTGGTGTACAAGATTCTGAATGATTCCTTACACAGGTTCCTGAACGCTGTTCTGATATTAGCCAGCCTCGCATATGCCGCAGATGTTATCCTTTTTATGTGGGCTTCAGGAGACAGGTTTGGTGTGATATCAACTCGAATACGTAATCATGTGGCCGAGGTTCGATGCCCGCACGCCGGCGGAAACAGATGGGCAGAGTTCCTTTCACCCTGATGTCCCTGTTACCTACCAGTAAATAGGTACCAGGGAGTTAGGACAGCTGTTACAGGCTGCTCCCTGTAATTACCTAAGTGCTAGTAGTTACAGGATGAGAGCTACGCTACGTGTGTCTCCTATCCTCCCTAGTACTCTTTGTCAATATAACGCTTTTAAATTACTGGACGGTTTTGGCCTCCACCACCTTCTCATCCTAATAACGTTGTTCCAACCGTCTAGCCACTCTATTTACAAAAGTGAATTTTCTTATATATCTCCGGCAGCTTTGTTTCTTAGTTAATCTATGACCTCTTGTCTTGAAGTTCCGGGTCTCAGGAATTCTTTCCTATCAATTTTATCGATCCTGTTACTATTTTATACGTAGTGATCATAGTCGCCTTTTTTTCTTCTATCTTCCTAGTTTTGCATATTTAATGCCTCTGACCTCTCCTCTAGGCTCTTGTCCTTCAGTTCCGGGAGCCATTTAGTGGCATGTCGGTGCACCATTTCCAGTTTGTGATGTGCTTCATTAATAATATGGGCACCATATAACCGCGTCATATTCCAGCTTTGGTCAAACAAAGTCTGAGAACAATTTCTTTAGTATATTCTCCATCCACGTATTTAAAAGCAATTCTGAAGTTAGAAATGTGTAGCATAGGCTCCTCGCACAAAGTTCTTAATGTGGTCCTCAGTGACAGTTTTCTATCTAGAACCACCCCTAGATCCCTTTCTTTGTCAGAATTCTTAAAGATTTCTCACTTAATGTTATAGGTTGTGTGGGGTCTATGTTCTCCAATCCACATTCCATAACATGGCATTTATTCACATTAAATTCCATTTGCCAAATGTTGCTCCATATACTTATTTTGTCCCGGTCTTCTTGAAGGGCATGACAATCATCTAGGTTTCATATCTTCCCTATTACTCTTCAGCATCCATCAGCACAAACATGTTCATATAATTCTGTATTCCCACTGGTAGAGTCATTATGTAGACATGTGACATTACCGGTGCAAGAACTAACCCTGTGGTACTTGCCACTTCTGTGGACATTCCTCCAATTCGATACCTTGCCTCTGCTTACGGCCCTACATTTTTCTGTCAGTTAGGAAATATTTCATCCGTTTTAGAAGCTTACCTGGTCCACCCCTCAATATGTTCCAGTTTCCAGAACAACCTCTTATGGTGAACTATGTTGAAAGCCTTTTTAGGATCCGTAGATGCAGTCAAACCCAACCATCTCTTTCGTGTAAAATCTCTGTGGCCCGATCATAAAAACTGAGTAAGTTCGTTACACAGGATCTTCGCAGGTTCGAAAACCCTACTGTCGTCTGATATTATATCTTTTTCTCCAGGGTTTCTACCCATTTAGTTTTAATTATTTTTTTCCAATAATTTTGAATATTACACTTGTCAATGATACAGGTCTATAATTAAGGGGGGTGTCTTCCCTGCTTCCACTTTTGTAGATTGGAATTATGTTTCGCCTTTTTTCACACATTAGCTACAACACCTCTAAACAGGGATGACCTGAAAAATCAGTGAAGTGGAATGCTGGAGGCTCAGTTGCACATTCTCTCAGAACCCCATGGTGAAACTCCATCTGGACCAACTGCTTTGGTTCTTACTTAGCGTCTTTTGAGCACTTTTTACCCACTTCGTCTCTAGCCACCTCTTTGCTCTATGTTGTTACTCTGGATTCTTATTGTTCTGGTTCCATGAAGTTTCATTTGTACAAACACACTTTGGAACTTTTCGTTTAATGTTTCACACATTTCATTTCATTTCCATGAAATCTATATCCCATTTTCAAACCTCTGAATATTATTCCTTTACCTGCTACAATTGTTGTTTAATGAATTTATAGAATAGGTCTAGGTTCTGCTTTACATTTGTCTGCAATTCCCTTTTCAAAATTTGTTTCTGCCGTCCTCTCGTTACTGCCGTGTAGTGTTTCTTGCATCTTTGTATCGCTGGTATGTTTTGGGGTTTGGCCTAGTTCCTGTATAATTCCATTTTGTGTCTTTGGTCTCTGGCTCCCTCGCAATTTCTGTTGAACAATCCTGTTTCCTAGGTCTGCATCTCTGTTTTGGTATAAAAAAAATTGTGCGCTTTATCATATATTTCACAAACCTGACAATACATTCTCATTCACTTCCTTGCCTAGCAACAATTCTGTCTACATTATACTCACTAAATTATTTCTAAGGTTGCCGTAATGTCCTCTCCTGAAGTCAGGTTTTTCAACAGCTTCAAATTCCTTATTTTCTTCCAGATTATAATGCATTGCATATTTTATTCCAAACAGACATGGTCACATTTAACCCAAGGGAGGAAGGTACTGAATGTCAAATATCTCTTCCTCCTTCCGGTAAATATCAAATCTAGCTATGAAGGGAATCCCTCATCCTCGTAGCTTGTTTTAACATGCTGATCAAGAATGTTTTCCAGGATAAGGTCTACACATTTCTACAGGTCCAAAAATCTTCTGTTTTAGCTTCATATGCTCCCGGTTCTATTGGATTTCAATTTGAAGTCGCCGACTATAAACAGTTCGTGATCTATCATTATCCGCTCTCGCTATAATCTCTCTCATTATTGATGATGACCAGACCAAACACTAGAAGTTGAAGAAAACGACGAACGTTTTCGGTCCGTCCTGAGACCATTCTCAAGTCGCTTGTGGTCAGGGGTTGTGGGGGGGGTCAACATTTACTTCAGCCACGTTATGCTGACTCATCGCCTGCTCTCTCATTATTGTTATAAGACCCGCTCGTTTACTATCTAGCTCCCTCTTTTGACCATGTGCTGCTTGGTGGTGGACTATATAGCATTTATGATCATTTAGTTTATCATCCGTCATGGCAGATCTTTAGGTGCTATTATGTCTAACTTCTTGTGGATTTGGCAGTCATTAATTTCCTTCACCTTTAGGTATTCTTTCACCAGCATAGCAACGCCACCGCCTATACTAATTTTTCTGTCCCGTCTCCAAATTGAGTAGGCCCCTTGGGAATATGACCTTCTTTTAAAATAGCATCTTCAAGAATGTTTGTCTCCGATAGTGCAACAATGTCTGGTGTCCAGCAGCTGTAGTAATAGATCCCCACTTAGCTCCAGTATCTTCGATCTCACTCCATCTATGTTGGTGTATGCAATCCTTCAGCAACTTGTTCCCCCCTCTCCTTATTCTTCACTTCCCCCTTCTCTACAATTTTGTTGTTTGCCTTTATATATTACTTTAACTTGGTTTCGCCTACAGCCTATCATTTTATAGAAAAAAGAATTGATTTTTTCTTAATTCCTGCTCTCATTTAAACGTTTTGCCTGGCGAGTGTTTAGTTTTTAGCTTCTCTCTGTCTTCTTTTGAAAAGATCTCAGTCTAACGACCCAATTTCCCACCTCATCACTTTGCAATTTTCTGGCATTCCTTAGTATTTCTTCCATCTGTTTGGCACCAATTAGGATGATCCTCAAAGGTCGATCTTTTCCCATTTTACATGCCTGCCTCCTGTAGTCGCAGACATTCTCCATGGTAGTAAGACCTTCTACGAGGCCAACAATTTTATCTACTACTTTCGCTTCTTCTACAGCTCTTTCTGACCTAGATTATTCCTTTCTTTGCAACCAAAAATTATCAAGGGAATTACTCCGATCAACTGTGTTTTGCCACCAACTTCGGGTTAGATGCAAGTCCTTTCTCACTTCCAGCCAAATGTTTGTTTTTATCTTGGTTGCTGCAGTGTTGACTTCTGTTACTGCTTCTTCAATTTTTCTTCTCCTTGCGCACTTGTGCATAGGTGAGTTGCATATCGTTCTTGATCCTGTTTAATTCCCTGTGTAACTTCCTCCATCTGTGCTGACAAAAGCTGTTTCTCCTGTTGAATTTCCTTACCTAACTTATTGTAGTCATTTATGTTAAAATTTACTTTAACTTCTTACCAAACTATTTTTAAGAGTTTATTTTCTTCTTGCCATGGTCTTTGCATTTTGTTTCCAATTGATTCTTATCCTTGCACAAGTCTTTCACTAACCTTCAAGACAAAACTTCTCTATTCAAATGAGTCTTACTTTCTTTCAATTTCCTAATTATTTCTACATGAGAGTTCACTATAGTATCTAATTTTACCAAATTGTTGTGTAGACTGCTTATATCATTGCTTTCTTCGTTGAATCCGCAAAACTCAAGCTCTGTTTTGTTTTCCCTCTTGCCGGCGGCCATTTGAATGTTCTTCCTGCACTGGAAACACTAGGGCAACTTTTTCTCATAAATTTTTCACTTCCCTTAGCACATTCCGTTATCTCATCTATTTTTCAAAAGCACTATACCTTTATTTTCTCTGGGACACACTCACTATCATCAACCTGTACTACAATACTAGGATTTTGAAAGTGCTGGAGCTCCTCTGTTGCAAGTGTTGACCCTAGGGTGTCACCTTTTGAATCAACTGCGTGTCACCTTCTGTGTACTCACCTAATTGTACTCACCTAATTGTGCTTGCGGGGGTTGAGCTCTGGCTCTTGGTCCGCTTCTCAATCCGTCAATCAACTGGTGTACAGATTCCTGAGCCTACTGGGCATCATATTTACATTTGAACTGTGTATGGAGTCAGCCTCCAACATATTCCTGTGCATTCCATTTACTAACTACTCTGACACTGATAAAAGTTCTTTCTAATGTCTCTGTGGCTATTTGGGTACTCAGCTTCCACCTGTGTCCCCTTGTTCGCCGTCCCTCCAGTGTTGATAGTTCATCCTGTTTACCCGGTCGATTCCCTGAGGATTTTGTAGGTTGTGATCATATCGTCCCCCCTTACTCTTCTGCTTCAGTGTCGTAAGGTGCATTTCCCGCAGCCTTTCCTCATAACTCATGCCTCTTAGTTCTGGGACTAGTCTAGTAGCATACTTTGGACTTTTTCCAGCTCGTCTTGTGCTTGACAAGGTACTGCTCCATGCTGGGGCCGACATACTCCAGGATTGGTCTACATATGTGTTACAAGATTCTGAATGATTTAACCAGGTTCCTGAACGCCGTCAGGAACGGTCAGGTTGCACTCCAACACCATCAGAACTCTATCATCTGCTTATCAAGTGGTATCCTATCTCCTGATTCACCACCTAATACTACCAACCTCCTCAAGTAGGTCAAGTCTTATAACACAATGTTGTACTATCAGCAAGAGAATATATATCTATAAGCATGTGCAAGGAAAATCAGAGTATGAATGCAATAACATAAATATTAGTATAAATGTTCCTTGATATACAACAATGATGAATCGATCACCCTATCAGTCCTAGAACACATATATATGTCTCTGCAGGTAATCCAGCCTACGACTGTAACTCTATTCTTCAGTATAAGTACTCCTTGGCACAAAAATGACAAACAATCACTCACCTTTCACTGCGTCTTGCACGCTAATGACAACCAAACACTCTACCAACTCACCACAAGTAATCAGCCAGAACTTCCCTTCCACATCTGGAAGCTCACTACCCTGATATCTTCAGGTTCTTCCGGGTTTATCTACCAGGATCCTTCGTAGCTCTTCCAGGCTGCTACATCATGAAGTCTTCCTTAAGCAACTATGTTGCTACACTACTTCTACTGGGGTCCTCCACAGCTCTCCTGGCTGCTACACCATGACGTTTCCTCGGACAGAACTGGAGTTTCGCCACTGGTATTACAGAAGCACGTGACACTCCTCTTCACTGCTTCTTCTCACAGCTCGAGGTCCTACTCTTCACTATGGGGCTACTCTTTCTCAGAGTACACTACTCCTTCAACAGCCTTGGAGTCTCTTCAACTACTCCTTCTTTGCTGGCTTCGAAGTTCTCAGCAACTTCTTCCAAAGACAAACCACAGATTATCTGGTCGAGGGCGCTCTCCCTCTGATGGAGTCTGATCAGGGCGCTCCCACGGCCCACGATAATGTCTCTGGGCGGCTTAACAAACTCTCCTCGCCATCCAGAACTTGAGACCACAACGTTCCCAGCTCGATTCCACAGCTGGAACGTCTGCACACTTCCTTTCTCTTGGAGATATATCACTAGGGGTTCCCCTCTGACAGGAGCTCACATGGAGCGCAGCTTCCCCTCACGATGTATGGTACTCAGGTGGGGGTAAAAGCCTTCCAGAAGCGAGCCTCACACCCCTCCAGCAAATTATCCACATCTCATAACCAGTCATTTATCTATTTTCTTTTTCACTGCCCACATTCTTAAACTCTCTGTAAAATTTATCCAATTATTTTTACATATGAGTCTTCATGTCTATATATCTCCGACCTCGTAGTCAGGTCAGGCTTGATAGAATAATTCTGAAAGGGGAGACTCGTTTTTCGGCTACCTGGGATCATAACAGTACACATACACACGCACACACACATACGTGGGTGGCAGTTGGCGGAGTAGACAGCGCTTTAGACTCGTGGACCTACTGATAGAAGTTCGATCCTTCAGCACCACCGGAAAAACAAATGGGCAGAGTTTCCTTCACCCCTGATGCGCCTGTTACTTAGCAGTAAATAGGTACCTGGGAGTTAGACAGCAGCTAAGGGCTGCTTCCTGGGGTGTGTGTTAAAAAAACAATAGTAGTTGGTAACAGTTGAGAGGCGGGCCGAAAGAGCAGGGTGTTACGAACCTTACATCCTGTGGAGGTTAGTTTCCATTATAAATTGTTGGTGAACACAGTGGAAAATGTTTGACAGGAATAAATCTACAGCTGATATCTGGGAGGCCGCAAGTCACCAGTAATACTCCGCCAAGCAAAGTAGTTCCTTCTCAGCTGGAGACTGTTAGGAATAATGTGAACTGGAATAGCCTATGTGAGGTAAAATGGACTCAATCAAAAAGCATGCATCAGGAATATGGTAAATAAAGTCAATAAAAGGTTTGATTGCAAATGTAAAGAATAGAGTATAAAGGGACGATGACGCAAGAGAGGTGGACGCCATCTTGACCTGAGGGAAGGTGGATCGTTGACGACCAGACCTTGGTTTTCTGAGGGTTTTTCTCCGGCTGCACAGTCAGATAAACCATCATTACCTGGTATCAGAGTTGCAAGATAGAGTAGAGTATTAATAATGCGATCTTTGGTGAAGTTTTATAAGAGAGAGTACAGGTTTCCTAGAGGCTTATATATGTGTGTCACCGGTTGATAGGTGTGGTGGCTGTTGTGTGTACGGTTCCAGGTTTGGGACTGTGAACCATAGGGTTACCAGAGCCCGCTTGGGAGTTTTTATTACTACAGAATGACCTTGAGTTGTTTGTTAGCAGTACAAATTATTATATATGTTGTCATGTGTCTTATACATATAAATTTGTGTCTTTGTACTAGGCTGTTTTCCTAAATAATTGATTTCCCCTGGGCTCAAGTAAAATCATCTATTCCCCTAGACAACATTTAAAGGTCCACCGCCACCAAATTCTTGACAGGCCTCTTTGACACAACCTATGACACAGAGCTCAACCCCCGCAAGCACAACTAGGTGAATACACACACACACACTGAGCGCTGTTAGCTGAGTGCACAGCACAATGAATACGTAATCATGTGGGCCGAGGTTCGATTCCCGGCGCCGGCGGAAACAGATGGGCAGAGTTCCTTTCACCCTGATGTCCCTGTTACCTACCAGTAAATAGGTACCAGGGAGTTAGACAGCTGTTACAGGCTGCTCCCTGTAATTACCTAAGTGTAGTTACAGGATGAGAGCTACGCTCGTGGTGTCCCATCTCCCTAGCACTCTTTGTCATATAACGCTTTTAAATTACTGACGGTTTTGGCCTCCACCACCTTCTCACCTAACTTGTTCCAACCGTCTACCACTCTATTTACAAAAGTGAATTTTCTTATATATCTCCGGCAGCTTTGTTTCGTTAGTTTAAATCTATGACCTCTTGTTCTTGAAGTTCCGGGTCTCAGGAATTCTTTCCTATCAATTTTATCGATTCCTGTTACTATTTTATACGTAGTGATCATATCGCCTTTTTTTCTTCTATCTTCTAGTTTTTGCATATTTAATGCCTCTGACCTCTCCTCGTAGCTCTTGTCCTTCAGTTCCGGGAGCCATTTAGTGGCATGTCGTTGCACCTTTTCCAGTTTGTTGATGTGCTTCTTAATATATGGGCACCATACAACCGCATCATATTCCAGCTTTGGTCAAACAAAAGTCGTGAACAATTTCTTTAGTATTTCTCCATCCACGTATTTAAAAGCAATTCTGAAGTTAGAAAGTGTAGCATAGGCTCCTCGCACAAAGTTCTTAATGTGGTCCTCAGGTGACAGTTTTCTATCTAGAACCACCCCTAGATCCCTTTCTTTGTCAGAATTCTTTAAAGATTTCTCACTTAATTTATAGGTTGTGTGGGGTCTATGTTCTCCAATTCCACATTCCATAACATGGCATTTATTCACATTAAATTCCATTTGCCAAATGTTGCTCCATATACTTATTTTGTCCCGGTCTTCTTGAAGGGCATGACAATCATCTAGGTTTCATATCTTCCCTATTATCTTAGCATCATCAGCAAACATGTTCATATAATTCTGTATTCCCACTGGTAGATCATTTATGTAGACAATGAACATTACCGGTGCAAGAACTAAACCCTGTGGTACTCCACTCGTGACATTCCTCCAATTCGATACCTTGCCTCTGATTACGGCCCTCATTTTTCTGTCAGTTAGGAAATATTTCATCCATTTTAGAAGCTTACCTGTCACCCCTCCAATATGTTCCAGTTTCCAGAACAACCTCTTATGGTGAACTCTGTTGAAAGCCTTTTTTAGGTGCAGGTAGATGCAGTCAACCCAACCATCTCTTTCGTGTAAAATCTCTGTGGCCCGATCATAAAAACTGAGTAAGTTCGTTACACAGGATCTTCCAGGTCGAAAACCCTACTGTCTGTCTGATATTATATCTTTTTCTCCAGGCGTTCTACCCATTTAGTTTTAATTATTTTTTCCAATATTTTGAATATTACACTTGTCAATGATACAGGTCTATAATTAAGGGGGGTCTTCCCTGCTTCCACTTTTGTAGATTGGAATTATGTTAGCCTTTTTTCACACATTAGCTACAACACCTCTAAACAGGGATGCCTGAAAAATCAGTTGAAGTGGAATGCTGAGCTCAGTTGCACATTCTCTCAGACCCCATGGTGAAACTCCATCTGGACCAACTGCTTTGTTCTTACTTAGCGCTTTGAGCACTTTTTCCACTTCGTCTCTAGACACCTCTATGTGCTCTATGTTGTTCTCTGGAATTCTTATTGTGTCTGGTTCCCTGAAGGTTTCATTTTGTACAAACACACTTTGGAACTTTTCGTTTAATGTTTCACACATTTCATTTTCATTTTCCATGAATCTATATCCCATTTTCAACCTCTGAATATTATCCTTTACCTGCAATTTGTTGTTTATGAATTTATAGAATAGGTCTGGTTCTGCTTTACATTTGTCTGCAATTCCCTTTTCAAAATTTCTTTCTGCCTCTCTCGTTACTGCCGTATAGTTGTTTCTTGCATCTTTGTATCGCTGGTATGTTTGCGGGTTTAGCCTCTTCCTGTATTAATTCCATTTTTGTGTCTTTTGGTCTCTGGCCCTCTCGCAATTTCTGTTGAACCAATCCTGTTTCCTAGTTCTGCATCTCTGTTTTGGTATAAAAAAAAATTGTGCCTTTATCATATATTTCACAAAACTTGACATACATCTCATTCACTTCCTTGCCTAGCAAGAAGTCTGTCCATTTATACTCACTAAAAAATTTCTAAGGTTGCCGTAATGTCCTCTCCTGAAGTCAGGTTTTTCAACAGCTTCAAATTCCTTATTTTCTTCCAGATTATAATGCAATGCATATTTTATTCCCAAAAAGACATGGTCACATTTACCCAAGGGAGGAAGGTACTGAATGTCAAATATCTCTTCCTCCTTCCTGGTAAATATCAAATCTAGCATGAAGGGAATTCCCTCATCCTCGTAGCTTGTTTAACATGCTGATACAAGAATGTTTCCAGAATAAGGTCTACACATCTACAGGTCCAAAAATCTTCTGTTTTAGCTTCATATGCTCCCCGGTCTATGGATTTCAAGTTGAAGTCGCCGACTATAAACAGTCGTGATCTATCATTATCCGCTCTCGCTATAATCTCTCTCATTATTGATGATGACCAGACCAAACACTAGAAGTTGAAGAAACGACGACGTTTCGGTCCGTCCTGGACCATTCTCAAGTCGCTTGTGGTCTGGTCAACATACTTCAGCCACGTTATTGTGACTCATCGCCTGCTCTCTCATTATTGTTATAAGGCCTTCTCGTTTACTATCTAGCTCCTCTTTTGACCATGTGCTGCTTGGTGGTGGACTATATGCATTTATGATCATTAGTTTATCATCCTCATGGCAGATCTTTAGTGCTATTATGTCAACTTCTTGTGGATTGGCAGTCATTATTTCCTTCACCTTTAGGTATTCTTTCACCAGCATAGCAACGCCACCGCCTATACTAATTTTTCTGTCCCGTCTCCAAATTGAGTAGCCCCTTGGGAATATGACCTCTTTTAAAATAACATCTTCAAGTTTTGTCTCCGATAGTGCAACAATGTCTGGTGTCTGCAGCTGTATTAGATCACTTAACTCCAGTATCTTCGATCTCACTCCATCTATGTTGGTGTATGCAATCTTCAGGAACTTGTTCCCCCCTCTCCTTATTCTTCACTCCCCCTCTCTCTAACGATTTTGTTGGTTTGCCTTTATATTTACTTTACTGGTTCGCCTACACCTATCATTTTATAGAAAAAAGAATTGATTTTTTCTTCATTCCTGCTCTCATTTAAACGTTTTGCCTCGGCGAGGTTTAGTTTTAGCTTCTCTCTGTCTTCTTTTGAAAGATCTCGTCTTAACGACCATACTTTCCCATCCTCATCACTTTGTAATTTTCTAGCGTTCCTTAGTATTTCTTCCATCTGTTTGGCACCGTTGAGGGTGATCCTCAAAGGTCGATCTTTCCCTTTTACATGCCTGCCTCCTGTAGTCGCAGACATTCTCCATGGTAGTAAGACCTTCTACGAGGCCAACAATTTTATCTACTACTTTCGCTTCTTCTACAGCTCTTTCTGACCTAGATGTTATTTCCTTTTCTTTGCAACCAAAAGTTATCAGGGACTTACTCCGATCAACTGTGTTTTGCACCAACTTCGGGTTAGATGCTAATTCCTTTCTCACTTCCAGCCAAATGTTTGTTTTATCTTGGTTGCTGCAGTGTTTGACTTCGTTTACTGCTTCTTCAATTTTTTTCCTTCTCCTTCGCCACTTGTGCATAGGTGAGTTGCATATCGTTCTTGACCTGTTTAATTCCCTGTGTAACTTCCTCCATCTGTGCTGACAAAAGCTGTTTCTCCTGTTGAATTTCCTTACCTAACTTATTGTAGTCATTTATGTTAAAATTTACTTTAACTTCTTCCAAAGCTATTTTTAAGAGTTTATTTTCTTCTGCCATGGCTTTGCAATTTGTTTCCAATTGATTCTTATCCTTGCACAAGTCTTTCACTAAACCTTCAAGACAAAACTTTGCTATTCAAATGGTCATTACTTTCTTTCAATTTACTAATTATTTCTACATGAGAGTTCACTATAGTATCTAATTTTACCAAATTGTTGTGTAGACTGCTTATATCATTGCTTTCTTCATTGAATCCCGCAAACTCAAGCTCTGTTTTGTTTTTCCTCTTGCCGGCGGCCATCTTGAATGTTCTTCTCTGCACTGGAAACATTAGGGCAACTTTTTCTCATCAAATTTTTCACTTCCCTTAGCACATTCCTGTTATCTCATCTATTTTTCAAAAGCACTATACCTTTATTTTCTCTGGGACACCACTCACTATCATCAACCTGTACTACAATACTTAGGATTGTTGAAATGTGCTGGAGCTCCTCTGATGCAAGTGTTGACCCTAGGGGTGTCACCTTTTGAATCAACTGCGTGTCACCTTCTGTGTACTCACCTAATTGTACTCACCTAATTGTGCTTGCGGGGGTTGAGCTCTGGCTCTTTGGTCCCGCTTCTCAACCGTCAATCAACTGGTGTACAGATTCCTGAGCCTACTGGGCTCTATCATATCTACATTTGAAACTGTGTATGGAGTCACCCTCCACCACATCACTTCCTAGTGCATTCCATTTACTAACTACTCTGACACTGAAAAAGTTCTTTCTAATTTCTCTGTGGCTCATTTGGGTACTCAGCTTCCACCTGTGTCCCCTTGTTCGCGTCCCTCCAGTGTTGAATAGTTCATCCTTGTTTACCCGGTCGATTCCCCTGAGGATTTTGTAGGTTGTGATCATGTCCCCCCTTACTCTTCTGCCTTCCAGTGTCGTAAGGTGCATTTCCCGCGGCCTTTCCTCATAACTCATGCCTCTTAGTTCTGGGACTAGTCTAGTAGCATATCTTTGGACTTTTTCCAGCTTCGTCATGTGCTTGACAACGTACGGGCTCCATGCTGGGGCCGCATACTCCAGGATTCGTCTTACATATGTTGTGTACAAGATTCTGAATGATTCCTTACACAGGTTCCTGAACGCCGTTCAGGAACGTGTGTGTGTGTGTGTGTGTGTGTGTGTGTGTGTGTGTGTGTGTGTGTGTGTGTGTGTGTGTGTGTGTACTCACCTATTTGTACTCACCTATTTGTGCTTGCTGGGGTTGAGCTTTGGCTCTTTGGTCCCGCCTCTCAACTGTCAATCAACCGGTGTACAGATTCCCGAGCCTACTGGGCTCTATCATATCTACCCTTGAAACTGTGTATGGAGTCAGCCTCCACCACATCACTGCCTAAAGCATTCCATCCGTTAACTACTCTGACACTGAAAAAGTTCCTTCTAACGTCTCTGTGGCTCATGTGGGTACTCAGTTTCCACCTGTGTCCCCTTGTTCGCGTCCCCCCAGTGTTGAATAGTTTGTCCTTGTCTACCCGGTCGATTCCTCTGAGGATTTTGTAGGTTGTGATCATATCTCCCCTTACTCTTCTGTCTTCCAGTGTCGTAAGGTGCATTTCCCGCAGCCTTTCCTCGTAACTCATGCCTCTTAGTTCTGGGACTAGTCTAGTGGCATACCTTTGGACTTTTTCCAGCTTCGTCTTGTGCTTGACAAGGTACGGGCTCCATGCTGGGGCTGCATACTCCAGGATTGGTCTTACATATGTGGTGTACAAGATTCTGAATGATTCCTTACACAGGTTCCTGAACGCTGTTCTGATGTTAGCCAGCCTCGCATATGCCGCAGATGTTATCCTTTTTATGTGGGCTTCAGGAGACAGGTTTGGTGTGATATCAACTCCTAGATCTTTCTCTCTGTCCGTTTCATTAAGTACTTCATCTCCTATTCTGTATCCTGTGTCTGGCCTCCTGTTTCCACTGCCTAGTTTCATTACTTTGCATTTACTCGGGTTGAACTTCAACAGCCATTTGTTGGACCATTCACTCAGTCTGTCTAGGTCGTCTTGTAGCCTCCTACTATCGTCCTCAGTTTCAATCCTCCTCATAATTTTTGCATCATCGGCAAACATTGAGAGAAACGATTCTATACCCTCTGGGAGATCATTTACATATATCAGAAACAGTATAGGTCCAAGGACTGACCCCTGCGGGACTCCACTTGTAACGTCTCGCCAATCTGAGACCCCACCCCTCACACTGACTCTTTGTCTCCTGTTGCTTAGGTACTCCTGTATCCAACGGAGTACCTTCCCTTTCACTCCAGCCTGCATCTCGAGCTTTTTCACTAGCCTCTTGTGTGGCACTGTATCAAAGGCTTTCTGACAATCCAAAAATATGCAGTCTGCCCACCCTTCTCTTTCTTGCCTTATTTTTGTTGCCTGGTCGTAGAATTCAAGTAACCCTTGTGAGGCAGGACCTGCCATCCCTGAATCCATGTTGGTGCTGTGTTACAAAGTTCTTTCGCTCCAGGTGCTCCACTAGCTTTCTTCGCACAATCTTCTCCATCAGCTTGCATGGTATGCAGGTTAGGGACACTGGCCTGTAATTCAGTGCCTCCTGTCTATCCCCTTTCTTGTATATCGGGACTACATTAGCTGCTTTCCAAATTTCTGGCAGTTCCCCTGTTGCCAGAGATTTGTTATACACTATGGAGAGTGGTAGGCACAGTTCTTCTGCTCCTTCCTTAAGTATCCAAGGAGAGATTCCATCTGGGCCTATAGCCTTTGTCACATCCAACTCTAGTAAACACTTTCTTACTTCCCTGCTTGTAATCTCAAACTCTTCCAGTGGTTCCTGGCTAGCTATCCCCTCCCTTAACTCTGGGATTTCTCCTAGTTCTAGGGTGAAGACCTCTTGGAATTTCTTATTCAGTTCCTCACATACTTCCTTGTCGTTTGTAGTGAATCCTTCTGCCCCTATCCTTAATTTCATAACCTGTTCCTTTACTGTTGTTCCTTTAGCCTGTGTGTGTGTGTGTGTGTGTGTGTGTGTGTGTACTCACATAGTTGTACTTGTGTTTGCGGGGGTTGAGCTATGGCTCTTTGGTCCCGCCTCTCAATCATCAATTAACAGGTGTACAGATTCCTGAGCCTATTGGGCTCTATCATATCTGCACTTGAAACTGTGTATGGAGTCAGCCACCACCACATCACTTCCTAATGCATTCCATTTGTCAACCACTCTGACACTAAAAAAGTTCTTTCTAATATCTCTGTGGCTCAATTAGGCTCTCAGATTCCACCCGTGTCCCCTTGTGCGTGTGCCCCTGTGTTAAATAGCCTGTCTTTATCTACCCAATCAATTCCCTTCAGAATCTTGAATGTGGTGATCATATCCCCCCTAACTCTTCTGTCTTCTAGCGAAGTGAGGTTTAATTCCCGTAGTCTTTCCTCGTAGCTCATACCTCTCAGCTTGGGTACTTGTCTGCTGGCAAACCTTTGAACCTTTTCCAGTTTAGTCTTATCCTTGACTAGATATGGACTCCATGCTGGGGCTGCATACTCCAGGATTGGCCTGACATATGTGGTATAAAGAGTTCTGAATGATTCTTTACACAAGTTTCTGAATGCCGTTCGTATGTTGGCCAGCCTGGCATACGCCGCTGATGTTATCCTCTTGATATGGGCTGCAGGAGACAGGTCTGGCGTGATATCAACTCCCAAGTCTTTTTCTTTGTCTGACTCCTGAAGAATTTCCTCTCCCAGATGATACCTTGTATCTGGCCACCTGCTCCCTACACCTATTTTCATTACATTACATTTCGTTGGGTTAAACTCTAACAAACATTTGTTCGACCATTCCTTCAGTTTGTCTAGGTCTTCTTGAAGCGTCAAACAGTCCTCTTCTGTCTTAATCCTTCTCATAATTTTGGATCGTCCGCAAACATTGAGAGAAATGAATCTTTACCTTCTGGAAGATCATTTACATATATCAGAAACAAGATAGGACCGAGTACAGAGCCCTGTGGGACTCCACTGGTGACTTCACGCCAATCGGAGGTCTCACCCCTCACCGTAACTCTCTGCTTCCTATTGCTTAGGTACTCCCTTATCCACTGGAGCACCTTACCAGCTACGCCTGCCTGTCTCTCCAGCTTATGTACCAGCCTCTTATGCGGTACTGTGTCAAAGGCTTTCCGACAATCCAAGAAAATGCAGTCTGCTCAGCCCTTTCTTTCTTGCTTAATCTTTGTCACCTGGTCGTAGAATTCTATTAAGCCAGTCAGGCAAGATTTACCCTCCCTGAACCCATGTTGGCGATTTGTCACGAAGTCCCTTCTCTTCAGATATGCTACCAGGTTTTTTCTCACGATCTTCTCCATCAACTTGCATGGTATACAAGTCAAGGACACTGGCGTGTAGTTCCGTGCCTCTTGCCTGTCGCCCTTTTCGTATATTGGGACCACATTCGCTGTCTTCCATATTTTTGGTAGGTCTCCCGTCTCCAGTGACCTAGTATACACTATGGAGAGTGGCAAGCAAAGTGCCTTTGCACACTCTTTCAGTACCCATGGCGAGATCCCGTCTGGACCAACAACCTTTCTAACATCCAGATCCAGCAGGTGTCTCTTGAACTCCTCTCTCATAATTTCGAACTCTTCCAAGGCCGCCTGGTTTACTTCGCTTTCTCCTAGCACAGTGACCTCACCATGTTCTGTTGTGAAGACCTCCTGGAACCTCTTGTTGAGTTCATCACACACCTCTTTGTCATTCTCTGTATACCTGTCCTCGCCTGTTCTAAGTTTCACTACCTGTTCTTTCACTGTTGTTTTCCTTCTGATGTGACAGTGGAGTAGCTTTGGTTCGGTCTTGGCTTTGTTTGCTATATCATTTTCATAACTTTTCTCTGCTTCTCTTCTCACCCTGACATACTCATTCCTGGTTCTCTGGTATCTCTCTCTGCTTTCTGGTGCTCTGTTATTCCGGAAGTTCCTCCACGCCCTTTTGTTCAGCTCCTTTGCTTCCATACATGCCCTATTATACCATGAATTCTTCTTTTGTTTCTCGGATTTTTCCTTTTGGGCCGGGATGTATCTGCTTACTGCCTCCTGACACTTTTGGGTGACATAGTCCATCATATCTTGTACAGACTTAGCTCTGAGGTCTGTGTCCCAAGGTATTTCCCTTAGGAAGCTTCTCATCTCATAATTTCCCTTTCGGTATACCAGCCTTTTGTGTGTACTCACCTAATTGTACTCACCTAATTGTGCTTGCGGGGGTTGAGCTCTGGCTCTTTGGTCCCGCCTCTCAACCGTCAATCAACAGGTGTACAGGTTCCTGAGCCTATTGGGCTCTATCATATCTACACTTGAAACTGTGTATGGAGTCAGCCTCCACCACATCACTTCCTAATGCATTCCATTTGTCAACCACTCTGACACTAAAAAAGTTCTTTCTAATATCTATGTGGCTCATTTGGGCTCTCAGTTTCCACCTGTGTCCCCTAGTGCGTGTGCCCCTTGTGTTAAATAGCCTGTCTTTATCAACCCTGTCGATTCCCTTGACAATCTTGAATGTGGTGATCATGTCCCCCCTAACTCTTCTGTCTTCCAACGAAGTGAGGTCCCGTAGTCTCTCCTCGTAGCTCATACCTCTCAGCTCGGGTACTAGTCTGGTGGCAAACCTTTGAACCTTTCCCAGTTTAGTCTTATGCTTGACTAGATATGGACTCCATGCTGGAGCCGCATACTCCAGGATTGGTCTGACATATGTGGTATATAATGTTCTGAAAGATTCCTTACACAAGTTTCTAAAGGCGGTTCTTATGTTAGCCAACCTGGCATATGCAGCTGCTGTTATCCTCTTGATATGAGCTTCAGGGGACAGGTCTGGCGTTATATCAACCCCCAGGTCATTCTCTCTCTCTGACTCTTGAAGTATTTCATCTCCCAAATGATACCTTGTATCTGGTCTCCTGCTTCCTACTCCTATCTTCATTACATTGCATTTGCTTGGGTTAAACTCTAACAGCCATTTGTTCGACCATTCCTGCAGCTTGTCCAGGTCTTCTTGAAGCCTCAAGCTGTCCTCCTCTGTCTTAATCCTTCTCATAATTTTGGCGTCGTCAGCAAACATTGAGAGGAATGAGTCTATTCCCTCTGGATGATCATTTACATATATAAGAAACAGGATAGGTCCAAGCACAGAGCCCTGTGGGACTCCACTGGTGACTTCACGCTATTCTGAGGTCTCACCCCTCACTGTAACTCTCTGCTTTCTATTGCTTAGGTACTCCCTTATCCACTGGAGTGCCCTACCAGTTACTCCTGCCTGTTTCTCCAGCTTATGCATCAACCTTTTATGGGGTACTGTGTCAAAGGCTTTCCGACATTCCAAAAAAATGCAGTCCGCCCATCCTTCTCTTTCTTTCTTAATCTTTGTCACCTGATCGTAGAATTCTATCAAGCCTGTAAGGCAAGATTTACCCTCCCTGAACCCATGTTGATGGGTTGTCACGAAGTCTCTTCTCTCCAGATGTGTTACTAGGTTTTTTCTCAGAATGTTCTCCATAACCTGGGGATGTGTGGGTATGTGTGTGTATGTGTGTGTGTGTGTGTGTGTGTGTGTGTGTGTGTGTGTGTGTGTGTTTGTTGTGTGTGTGTGTGTGTGTGTGTGTGGTGTGTTGTGTGTGTGTGTGTGTGTATCTACCTATTTGTACTCTATTTGTGCTTGCAGGATCGTGCATTGACTCTTGGATCCCGCCTTTCCAGCTATCGGTTGTTTACAGCAATGACTCCTGTCCCATTTCCCTATCATACCTAGTCTTAAAAGTATGAATAGTATTTGCTTCCACAACCTGTTCCCCCAGTGCATTCCATTTTTTCACTACTCTCACGCTAAAGCAACCTTCCTAACATCTCTGTGACTCATCTGAGTTCTAGTTTCGTCACCCATGTCCCCTCGTTCTGTTATTATACGTGTGAACATTTTCATCTATTTCGACTTTGTCAATTCCCCTGATATTTTATATGTCTCTATCATATCCTGCCTCGCTCCCATTGTGTTTGTCTAGTGTCGTAGGTTCAGTTCTTCAGACGTGTGTGGAACTGACCTTGTTGGTGTGTGTGTGTACTTACCTATCTGTACTTACCTATCTGTGCTTGCAGGATCGAGCATTGACTCTTGGATCCCGCCTTTCCAGCTATCGGTTGTTTACAGCAATGACTCCTGTCCCATTTCCCTATCATACCTAGTCTTAAAAGTATGAATAGTATTTGCTTCCACAACCTGTTCCCCAAGTGCATTCCATTTTTCCACTACTCTCACGCTAAAAGAAAACTTCCTAACATCTCTGTGACTCATCTGAGTTTCCAGTTTCCACCCATGTCCCCTCGTTCTGTTATTATTACGTGTGAACATTTCATCTATTTCCACTTTGTCAATTCCCCTGAGTATTTTATATGTCCCTATCATATCTCCTCTCTCCCTTCTTTTCTCTAGTGTCGTAAGGTTCAGTTCCTTCAGTCGCTCTTCATATCCCTTCCCTCGTAACTCTGGGACAAGCCTCGTCGCAAACCTCTGAACCTTCTCCAGTTTCCTTATGTGTTTCTTCAGGTGGGGGCTCCATGATGGCGCGGCATACTCTAAGACGGGTCTCACGTATGCAGTGTAAAGCGCCCTAAAAGCTCCTCATTTAGGTTTCTGAATGAAGTTCTAATTTTCGCCAGTGTAGAGTACGCTGCTCTCGTTATCCTATTTATATGTGCCTCAGGAGTTAGATTAGGTGTCACATCCACTCCCAGATCTCTTTCTCGAATCGTTACAGGTAGGCTGTTCCCCTTCATTGTGTACTGTCCCTTTGGTCTCCTATCACCTGATCCCATTTCCATAACTTTACATTTACTGGTGTTAAACTCCAGTAGCCATTTCCCTGACCATCTCTGCAACCTGTTTAAGTCCTCTTGGAGGATCCTACAATCCTCGTCTGTCACAACTCTTCTCATTAATTTTGCGTCATCCGCAAACATTGACATGTATGACTCCACTCCTGTAAACATGTCATTTACGTAAATTAGAAAGAGGATTGGTCCCAGCACCGATCCTTGAGGTACTCCACTTGTTACTGTTCTCCAGTCCGACTTCTCGCCCCTTACCATTACCCTCTGGCTCCTTCCTGTTAGGTAGTTCTTCACCCATTCTAGGGCCTTTCCGCTTACTCCTGCCTGCCTCTCAAGTTTGTATAGCAGTCTCATGTGCGGTACTGTATCAAAGGCCTTTTGGCAGTCAAGAAATATGCAGTCTGCCCAGCCTTCTCTGTCCTGCCTTATCCTTGTTACTTATCATAGAATTCTAAAAGGTTTGTTAGGCATGATTTCCCTGTCCAGAACCATGTTGGTGCTTGTTTACAAACCCAATGCTCTCCAGGTGCTCAACAAGTCTTAGCCTAATTATTCTTTCAAGTATTTTGCAGGGGATGCTTGTCAATGATACGGGTCTGTAGTTAAGTGCCTCCTCCCTGTCACCTTTCTTGAAAATCGGTACGACATTTGCCTCCTTCCAGCAACTGGGCAATTCTCCCGACATAAGTGACTCATTAAAGATCATTGCCAGAGGCACACTGAGAGCCTGCGCTGCCTCTTTAAGTATCCACGGTGATACTTTGTCTGGTCCAACAGCTTTGTTTGCATCCAGTGTTGTCAACTGTTTCATTACCTCCTCTGCTGTCACCTCTATGTCTGATAGTCTGTCATTTAGGGTAATCGCTTCTAACAATGGGAGCTGCTCAGGCTCGGTTGTGAACACTCCATGGAAATTTGCATTCAGTACCTCCTCGCAGATTTCTTGTCGCTTTCTGTATATGCCCCTTCTGTTTTCCTCAGTCTTGTCACTTGGTCATTTACCGACATCTTCCTTCTTATATGGCTATGTAGTAATTTAGGTTGCTTTTTCGCTTTGACTGCAATATCATTCTCATAATTTCTTTCCGACATTCGTCTTATGTTAATGTAATCATTCCTAGCTCTGTTACATCTAATCCTGTTGTCCTCTGTCCTTTGTCTTCTGTACTTCCTCCACTCCCTCCTGTGTGTG
>WNGS01161107.1:24150702-24180381 GCA_020271785.1 Procambarus virginalis
AGAAGTGCGACACTGGATATGCCAACAAACACTTTCCAAACAACGATATCTTGGATAAGTCGCTCCCCAACATTGACGCTTGGACCGTCGACTTCCTTTGATGCTACTTTATTTCATAATGAAATTATATTGGTTTTGAGTAAATATACTGTTTTCTCATGTTCTGCACTCAGCCCCACATTATAGTGAGTAAATATACCATATTACTTCATTACTTAATAATGCTAGAGGTTTGAGTAGCTTTGGGTCTTTAGTGGACAGAATCTCCAATAGATGGGCGAGAGTCGCCCCATCTCTCTTGCCCGAGCAAGAGTCGAAACTTAATTTAAAATTGATATATCTTTGTCCTCGAACATGATTTTTTTTTAGTGGGTGCAATCATCATAATATGTTCAATATCTCGGTCTTTCTGGAGGCATATAAGACTTTAGGCTTTATTAGCGTATCGTTGTTAATTATACAATATATCGGCAAGTGGGTAGGTGTCTGCACTCCATGCCCGACAAGCTACTGAGCGCTACTATAAAAACATATGTATCTTCACTTGAGCTATAAATATGTCTATTGTAATGTATTTAAGAAGCTCATATTTCTATCTTGCTTAAGACATGTATAACATTTGTGTTTATTAACGAATTTACGTGAAATAAACATTGATCTGAGAGAGAGCTGCTCTGTCGTCAGTCTGTACGGGGTCGGAGCTCCGTAACTTTTAAAAATACATGTATCTTCATTAGAACTTTAAATATGTCTATGGTAAAGTGTTTAAAGTGAAGCATATATGTCTGCCTTTCTTGAGACATATAAAACATATATGTTTATTAACGAATTCACGTGAAATATACATTGTTCTGAGAGAGTGTTGCTCGGTCGATCGATCTGTCCGGGGTCGGAGCTCGGCTATTACAAAAGTACATCTATCTTCGCTTTAAATTTAAATATACCCATGGTAAGGTATTTAGAATGAAGCTTATATTTCTATCTTTCTTGTGACATATAAAACTCTTACGTTTATTAAGGAATCTGCGTGAAATAGGCATGGTTCTGAGATGAATGCTGCGGTTTTCGAGCTCGACGAGCGATGAAAACTGCCCCTTTTATACAACTACAAATATCTTCGGTTTTACTTAAAATATTTGTCTGGTAGACGTTTTAGAGATAGGTCGCGTTTTTGTCTTTCTTCTGATTAATAAATAATTTTGGTTTATTAAGTCATCAAGATGTTTTCAACATATTCTTTCGGCGTTCGTCTTTTCCAACATGGGCGACCCTTTTGGAAACGCGATACTTGGTTAACCCATCCCATAGTTGGGTCTGTTTCCATTATGGTTCGGAACATTTGTTACTTTTAAAATGCTAAGCTAACCTACATACCTAAATACATAGATACACAGATTTACGTATGCCCTACATAAAGTGTTCGAAGTGTCATGAATGTGCATTTACAAAGGTGAAATGCAATTCTGATCAGCTTCCATATGTACTTTATACATACATATACATACACACACACACATATATACGTACATATCATATATACATGCATATATATATACACACACTGCATTCACATACATTTGTCTCTTTTACTCTGACAGGGTGAGATAGCTGCAGAGAAACTAGTGTGCAATTAAGCACTTAATCACTGAAGGTGATTAAGGTGCTTTTACAAGCTCAGGTTATATAGTTACATCACATACATACATTGTATAAATGATACATTACATGGTCAATCTTGGATACAAGTCCAATATATCATCAAGTGTTCCAGTACTCATATAGTAATTACACAGTTCAGCATACCTCAGCCCAGGAGGGCGAAAGTCAGACAATATGGACATTCTACAATATAATGTTCAAGAGAGTGCATGTTTTCTCTTTCACAAAGTTGACACATTGTGTACTCAAATCAAATGTCAAATCAATGTTTATTTAGGTACTCGACATTTGAGTTTTGAGAAAGCTGCCAGATACGTCTATATCCCATAATTCTGGCCACTATAACATCACATTGCCGGGTTCTTGTTCTATTAGTCCCATATGTGAATGTCTCCTCACGATATCTATCATAATATTTAATGCTACAACTTTCAGGTCTTTGTGAATTTGTTAGGTCGGTGAGATCTTCATTAGATATTTGTTTATATTCTCTTTGTCACTGCTAATGAACACACCCATATCAATTTCTACCACTGGTTTTTCTACAGGCTGTCTTTGCAAGCATATCAACAGTGTCATGCCTCGAGATGCCAACATGTGATGGTATCCATAGGAATTTATTTCAAATCTGTTTTCTTTAGCAGCTAAAACATTCATTCGAATATCACTGACTATTTTATGGTTGTCACTGCTATGTGCGTTCAATGCAGGAGTGCACTCTGCGATAGTGGGCGGTAGTGGACCCCCTACCGACCCTGTGGGCGGCAGTGGACCTATGTATAACTGTGGTGTCTGTGTATAGCTGAGATAGTCTTGGTAGTAAGGTTGATGTAAAGTCATTCCTGGTTACTGACTTTAATACTTAAATAATTACATGATAGAGTAGCTCCCAAGCTGGCAGGCGTCCTGTATGCTTTGTTTACCTTCTCTAGTGGCGTCCAGCCGCCGCACATAGAAAACGGATGGTACCATTTTCTGTGAACATGACATCCCTCCTTTTCTTTAAAAAGAATGAATACAGGATGTCTACCATGCTTGTAGCACAAAGCAAAGTTATTGACACAAAGTAAGTTATTAACATATCAAGAGATATTGCATACATTTAACATTAATTAAACACACAAAGAATTTAAACAATCTTTACCACAAAGGATTTCAATGTTAAAAATACATATGCAATGTTAAACAAACATGAAAGAAACTGTAATACAAAGTTACAAAATATTGAATGAGAGATCTGCATTATTCAAACAATATTAATTTAGTTTAGCATAACAAGTAAATACTTTGCATTACATAGGAACACAATTAATCATCATATCGTGTAGGGCGTTTAACATGACGTTTTGGACGAGAGTCCTTAATACAAAATATCCCTCGATGAATTGTTTATCGAGTTATAACTCATTTTTTCTTTTTCTTTTGCACGACTTTGCACTTCATCATTTTCTACACTATTTGGAATCACTTTGAAATAAGCCATATTACGTGTTATACTATGATCTCTATTACTCGCTGTTACCATAGTTCCTTTTACACTAATCACTTTATATGGTTTTGTATCATACGGCATATCTAACTTTCCCTCTTTTTTCTTTTTAACGAGAACAGTATCTCCAACCTTTATGAATTGTTCCTTTGCACGTTGATCATGAGCAATTTTCATTTTGCCCTTGGCTAGTGCATCCTTCTGAGCGAGACGTTTATCCGTTACTTGGCTGGCATGACAGGTAGTGCGATTCTCATAGGACGTCCAAATAAAAGTTCGCCAGGCGACTTGCCCAGTGTTCCATGCGGTGTTGCACGGTAGTTCCTGAGAAAAGCATACATAGCTTGTTTCCAGGATCGTCCTTCGGCATGAGCACAGCGTACAGCTTTCATGAGAGGTTGCATGAATCTCTCTACTTCTCCATTTGCTTGAGGATGTAGTGGCATCACACGGCGGTGTTTGAATCCAATATGCTCAGCAAAGTTGACAAAGTCTTGTCCATTAAATGGCGGTCCATTGTCCGTCTTGACAACTTCAGGAATGCCAAAGTTTGAAAAGATCTTGTCGAGTTTCGGGATGACAGCCTTTGCAGATGTGGAAGTGATGATTTCTACTTCTGGATAACGTGAGTGATCATCAATGACTACCATCAAGTACTCTCCAGTTGGTAGCGGTCCACAGAAGTCCATCGATACTTCCATCCATGGTGCAGCAGGTAGTGGTGAAGGTTGTAGAGGTGTTGGTCTTGAAGTATCCACTGCAGCTTGGCAAGGGACACAGGCATCATGCATGTCCTTAGCTTGACGATCAATGCCAGGAAACCACACCTTTTCTCGTAGCAGCTGTTTGGTCCTTACAAGACCTTGGTGTCCTTGATGTGCAAGCTTCAGAGCACGTTGCTGGAGAACAGCTGGAATGACGATACGAGTACCTCGCAGCACGGTGTCGCGTTGTTGCGTAACACTTAATTCTGTCTGGATGCGTTCAAGTGCTTTGAATGCATCTTGGTCAACTCCTGAGGGTGGGATGCGTGGAAACTTTTTCTTAGTCAATGCATCCACTGTTGCTTGCAGAGTTGGGTCCTCTAGGGTTGCAGTACGGATTTCATCAAGAGTGAGAGCCTTAGGGACTGCATCACAGGTTACAGAGTGTACATATTCCTCGGCAACTTGCTGATGCTTGGTGATGGTGAAACTGTTGGCAGGATGTCGACTGATGTAATCAGCGGGATTGCCTGCACCTGGCTTGTATTTCACCGTAAAGTTGTATGGTTGCAGACGAAGAGCCCATCTCTCAATGCGAGCTGGTGGTTTGGACTTTGGATTATTGAAGATGGTCTCCAACGGTTTGTGGTCAGTGACTATCGTGGTAAAGGGTGCACCAAGCAGATACACATTGAAGTGTTCACAGCCCCATACAAGAGCAAGAGCTTCCTTCTCTGTCTGACTGTATCGTTGCTCAACATCTGTGAGAGAACGGCTGGCGTAGGCAATTACTACTCTTGAATCTGGTTGACCAGGTTTGTGTTGGGCTAACACAGCACCTAAACCAACAGGACTAGCATCCACCGTTAACTCAGTGTCCATTGATGGATCAAAGTATGCAGCAGTCGCATTTTCTACTAGTGCATCTTTCACAGCATCAAATGCATTTTGCTCGACATCGCTCCAGTACCATGATGCATTTTTCTTCAGGAGCTCACGTAGAGGCTTCGTAATGGTAGCAAAATCTGGAATGAAGCGAGAACAGTAGTTTGCCATTCCCAGAAAACTATGTACTTCAGTGGATGTTGAAGGAGGTGCAGCATTCTTGATATCTGCAACTTTCTTAGGATCTGGAGACAGACCTTTGTCACTAAGTACATGTCCAAAGAATTCAATTTTATGTTGATTGAACTCACACTTTGCTCGGCTTAGCGTCAAATTCTTTTCTCGTAAGCGTTGCAATGTTGCACGAAGAGCTTTGTCGTGTTCAGCTTGGGTACGGCCATAAACAATGATGTCATCAGACATGTTGTCAGCATTAGGTATATCTTGCAATACCTGGCTGATGATGTGCTGGAATACTTCAGCAGCACTGTTAATACCAAAACTCAGGCGCTTGTACCTATACAGACCTCGATGTGTCGTAAACGTTGTGATGAATCGACTCTCATCATCAAGTTCAAGCTGATGATAGCCCTTGTTTAAATCTAACTTGCTGAATACAGTTGCACCATTCAAGCGGTATATCATATCATCTACAGTGGGTGTAGGATGGCGTTCACGCATTATTGCCTTGTTGGGAACACGCATGTCTACACAAATGCGTATCTCATCTGGATTCTTCGGCTTTGGTGGAGTGACAATTGGGCTTACCCATGGTGTTGGGCCTGTTACCGGTTCAATGATATCTAGTTCTATCAGCCTATCCAGTTCGGCATCGACTTTCTTGCGAGTATGGAATGGTTGTCGGCGATGTGGTTGGGCAACTGGAATTACATCTGGGTTGATATGCAGATGTACCTTGCTATCAGTATAACAACCTATGGATTTAAACCGATCAGAAAATTCAGCAACAATAGCATCAACATTGTTTGCAGATTCCACTGCTACAGCATTAGAAAGCTGAAGTAGCCCCAATTTGGTTGAAGTCTTGTAACTGAGTAAAGACTCCTTTGCATTCCTAACAACATGGAATGTAGTAATGAGCATTGCATTCTTTGACTTAATCTCTGCAGTGAAAGTTCCAATCACTGGTAAGGCTACCTTTGAAGCATAGGCAGTGGCTTTGCCATTATAGTTTTCAAGCTTTGGGAATTGTTTTTTAAATTTTTCATAGTGGCACTCAGCAATGGTGTCAATGTTTGATCCAGTGTCAATGAGAATTTTGAGACAAATGCCAGCAATGTATACTATAGTCTCTGGGTTGTTTGGAAGATCATTCCATTTTGTGATTGATTGTACTCCATAAATATAATCACATTCACTGTCATCTGAGACTGGTTGTAATGAAATGTTGTCTTGTATATTATTAACATTCTTGATTTGAGGTGCAATATTGTGTTTGCCACCTCGACTCCTATGACTTGATCCTCGTACATTGCTTTTATTTATTGATTGTGGTTTCTTTAGTGCGGAACGACACATAGCACCAAAATGACCTAGTTTTCTACACTCATAGCACTTCTTACCTTGTGCAGGACAAACATTATCTTGGTGTGGGTAGTCTCCTCCACAATTGTAACATTTATTATTGACAACCTCTGATGTGAGTCGTTGTGACTGCTTGAGTCTTGTTCCATGACTCCAGTTGTGATGTGGTTCTCGGCTCAATTTAATGTTAGGTTTGGCATGATATCTTCTACGATCATGGTGTACTCCCTGAACCTTACATACTTCATGACTGTTAGTAACAGTGGTAGAACCGTTGTTGGCACTGCACTCCATGGCACGAGCATCACGTGCAGCATCTTCCATTCGACGAGCCATATCCAGTATCTTGTTAAGAGAACTTTCATCATCAACAAGTTCTAGAGCTCTTCGACGAAGACGTGTAGATGTGCATGTTTCAATTATTTGCTGTTTGATTTCTTTGTCAACATCAGCAAACTCACAATGGGCTGCTAAACCCTGCAGACGTGTATGGTATTGATCAACAGTTTCATTAGAGAGTTGTTTTGCTCTCCTGAAATGCATAATTTCCATAGCAGTATTTTGCCTTGGTTTGAAATGCTCAGTTAATTTGGCCTTGGCAGTGTCATAATCTTTGGCACCACCAGTATCTTTCAGTGTATCAAAGATGTCACAAACTCTATCACCTGCATAATGAAGCAGAAAGGCACGCTTTCTTTCAGCACTTTTGATGTCAGAAACTATCAACAAATTTTCAAACCTTTTAAGCCATTTGACCCACCTCTGTGACAGGTTTGTCTGGTCACAGTCAGGATCAAATGCAGGAAACTGAGGTATATTTGCCATTTTTACTGAATAAATTTAAACTTATCACTTAAAATGTTCCTCAGAATATATAACACTTACTGCACTGTATATGTTATTCAAGAATTCACTGTAATTACTTTAATTTTGCAAAGCACACAAGCATTTTAATGCAAAAGTTCACAACAGTGCACAACACAGCAGCAACTGACTTCTTACCTAGCCCTTGTGTACATGTGTTGTTCCTACTCACAGCAACACAGCAGTTGTTAGCAGTTGGTACAGCAGTTGTCAGCAGTTGGCAGCAGTAGGCAGCAGTTGGCACAGCAGTGGCAGCAGTAGGCAGCAGTTGGTTCACAGCGTGAAGAATTTTGTAGCACGGAGCGTCGTTTCGTAACCAAAACATCGGGTTTTGTACACTGCATCAAAGCGTCGTTTCGTACACAGCGTCGGCAGATTCCTCTCTCACAGCAACACTCAGCACAGCTTGGGTAGCACACAGCATTGGCCAGCACACAGCAACGGCCAGCACACAGCAACGATCAGCACACAGCAACAGTCAGCACACAGCATGGGGTTGCATACAGCATCGGGTATGGTGCTCACAGACAGCTTCTCCTTCCTCCTCTGGGCGAGACAGCATGCTCCTTCCTTGTGTTTTGTTGAACAAAATACCTGCGTTCCCAGTTCATCCTCGTCGACAGTGTGGTGTCTGTGTATAGCTGAGATAGTCTTGGTTGTAAGGTTGATGTAAAGTCATTCCTGGTTACTGACTTTAATACTTAAATAATTACATGACAGAGTAGCTCCCAAGCTTGGCAGGCGTCCTGTGCGCTCTTGTTTACCTCCTCTAGTGGCGTCCAGCCGCCGCACATAGAAAACGGATGGTACCATTTTCTGTGAACATGACAGATACTATAGTGAACTCTCATGTAGAAATAATTAGTAAATTGAAAGAAAGTAATGACCATTTGAATAGCAAAGTTTTGTCTTGAAGGTTTAGTGAAAGACTTGTGCAAGGATAAGAATCAATTGGAAACAAATTGCAAAGCCATGGCAGAAGAAAACAAACTCTTAAAAATAGCTTTGGAAGAAGTTAAAGTAAATTTAAACATAAATGACTACAATAAGTTAGGTAAGGAAATTCAACAAGAGAAACAGCTTTTGTCAGCACAGATGGAGGAAGTTACACAGGGAATTGAACAGGTCAAGAACGATATGCAACTCACCTATGCACAAGTGGTGAAGGAGAAGGAAAAAATTGAAGAAGCAGTAAACGAAGTCAAACACTGCAGCAACCAAGATAAAACAAACATTTGGCTGGAAGTGAGAAAGGAATTAGCATCTAACCCGAAGTTGGTGCAAAACACAGTTGATCGGAGTAAGTCCCTGATAATTTTTGGTTGCAAAGAAAAGGAAATAACATCTAGGTCAGAAAGAGCTGTAGAAGAAGCGAAAGAAGTAGATAAAATTGTTGGCCTCGTAGAAGGTCTTACTACCATAGAGAATGTCTGCGACTACAGGATGCAGGCACGTAAAAGGGAAAGATCGACCTTTGAGGATCACCCTCAACGGTGCCAAACAGATGGAAGAAATACTAAGGAACGCTAGAAAATTACAAAGTGATGAGGATGGGAAAGTATGGTCGTTAAGACGAGATCTTTTAAAAGAAGACAGAGAGAAGCTAAAACTGAACCTCGCCGAGGCAAAACGTTTAAATGAGAGCAGGAATGAAGAAAAATCAATTCTTTTTTTCTATAAAGTGATAGGGATAGGCGAACCAGTAAAGTGATACATAAAGGCAAACCAACAAAATCGTTAGAGAGAGGGGGAGTGAAGAATGGGGAGAGGGGGGAACAAGTTCCTGAAGATTGCATACACCAACATAGATGGAGTGAGATCGAAGATACAAGAGTTAAGTGATGTAATACAGCTGCAGACACCAGACAATGTTGCACTCTCGGAGACAAAACTTGATGATGTTATTTTAAAAGAGGTCATATGCCCAAGGGGCTACTCAATTTGGACACGGGACAGAAAAATTAGTAAAGGCGGTGGCGTTGCTATGATGGTGAAAGAACACCTAAAGGTGAAGGAAATATGGACTGCCAATCCACAAGAAGTTGACATAATAGCACTAGAGATCTGCCATGAGGATGATAAACTAATGATTATAAATGCATATAGTCCACCACCAAGCAGCACATGGTCAAAAGAGGAGCTAGATAGTAAACGAGAAGGTCTTATAACAATAATGAGAGAGATTATAGCGAGAGCGGATAATGATAGATCACGACTGTTTATAGTCGGCGACTTCAAATTGAAATCCATAGACTGGGGAGAATATGAAGCTAAAACAGAAGATTTTTGGACCTGTAGATTTGTAGACCTCATTCTGGAAACATTCTTGTATCAACATGTTAAACAAGCTACGAGGATGAGGGAATTCCCTTCATGCTAGATTTGATATTTACCAGGAAGGAGGAAGAGATATTTGACATTCAGTACCTTCCTCTCTTGGGTAAATGTGATCATGTCTTTTTGGGAATAAAGTATGCAATGCGTTATAATCTGGAAGAAAATAAGGAGGTTGAAGCAGTTGAAAAACCTGACTTCAGGAGAGGACATTACGGCAACCTTAGAAATTTTTTAGTGAGTATAAATGGACAGACTTCGTGCTAGGCAAGGAAGTGAATGAGACGTATGTCAAGTTTTGTGAAATATATGATAAAGGCACAATTTTTTTTATACCAAAACAGAGATGCAGAACTAGGAAACAGGATTGGTTCAACAGAAATTGCGAGAGGGCCAGAGACCAAAAGACACAAAAATGGAATTAATACAGGAAGAGGCTAAACCCGCAAACATACCAGCGATACAAAGATGCAAGAAACAACTATACGGCAGTAACGAGAGAGGCAGAAAGAAATTTTGAAAAAGGAATTGCAGACAAATGTAAAACAGAACCAGACCTATTCTATAAATTCATAAACAACAAATTGCAGGTAAAGGATAATATTCAGAGGTTGAAAATGGGATATAGATTCATGGAAAATGAAAATGAAATGTGTGAAACATTAAACGAAAAGTTCCAAAGTGTGTTTGTTCAAAATTAAATCTTCAGGGAACCAGACACAATAAGAATTCCAGAGAACAACATTGAGCACACAGAGGTGTCTAGAGACGAAGTGGAAAAAGTGCTCAAAAAGCTAAGTAAGAACAAAGCAGTTGGTCCGGATGGAGTTTCACCATGGGTTCTGAGAGAATGTGCAACTGAGCTCAGCATTCCACTTCAACTGATTTTTCAGGCATCCCTGTTTAGAGGAGTTGTAGCTAATGTGTGGAAAAAGGCTAACATAATTCCAATCTACAAAAGTGGAAGCAGGGAAGACCCCCCCTTAATTATAGACCTGTATCATTGACAAGTGTAATATTCAAAATATTGGAAAAAATAATTAAAACTAAATGGGTAGAACACCTGGAGAAAAACGATATAATATCAGACAGACAGTAGGGTTTTCGACCTGGAAGATTCTGTGTAACGAACTTACTCAGTTTTTATGATCGAGCCACAGAGATTTTACAGGAAAGAGATGGTTGGGTTGACTGCATCTATCTGGACCTAAAAAAGGCTTTCAACAGAGTTCCCCATAAGAGGTTGTTCTGGAAACTGGAACATATTGGAGGGGTGACAGGTAAGCTTCTAAAATGGATGAAATATTTCCTAACTGACAGAAAAATGAGGGCCGTAATCAGAGGCAAGGTATCGGATTGGAGGAATGTCACGAGTGGAGTACCACAGGGTTTAGTTCTTGCACCGGTAATGTTAATTGTCTACATAAATGATCTACCAGTGGGAATACAGAATTATATGAACATGTTTGCTGATGATGCTAAGATAATAGGGAAGATAAGAAACCTAGATGATTGTCATGCCCTTCAAGAAGACCGGGACAAAATAAGTATATGGAGCAACATTTGGCAAATGGAATTTAATGTGAATAAATGCCATGTTATGGAATGTGGAATTGGAGAACATAGACCCCACACAACCTATAAATTAAGTGAGAAATCTTTAAAGAACTCTGACAAAGAAAGGGATCTAGGGGTGGTTCTAGATTGAAAACTGTCACCTGAGGACCACATTACGAACTTTGTGCGAGGAGCCTATGCTACACTTTCTAACTTCATAATTGCTTTTAAATACGTGGATGGAGAAATACTAAAGAAATTGTTCACGACTTTTGTTTGACCAAAGCTGGAATATGATGCGGTTGTATGGTGCCCATATCTTAAGAAGCACATCAACAAACTGGAAAAGGTGCAACGACATGCCACTAAATAGCTCCCGGAACTGAAGGACAAGAGCTACGAGGAGAGGTCAGAGGCATTAAATATGCAAAAACTAGAAGATAGAAGAAAAAAAGGCGATATGATCACTACGTATAAAATAGTAACAGGAATCGATAAAATTGATAGGGAAGAATTCCTGAGACCCGGAACTTCAAGAACAAGAGGTCATTGATTTAAACTAACGAAACAAAGCTGCCGGAGATATATAAGAAAATTCACTTTTGTAAATAGAGTGGTAGACGATTGAAACAAGTTAGGTGAGAAGGTGGTGGAGGCCAAAACCGTCAGTAATTTAAAAGCGTTATATGACAAAGAGTGCTAGGGGGATGGGACACCACGAGCGTAGCTTTCATCCTGAAACTACACTTAGGTAATTACAGGGACCAGCCTGTAACAGCTGTCTAACTCCCTGGTACCTATTTACTGGTAGGTAACAGGGACATCAGGGTGAAAGGAACTCTGCCCATCTGTTTCCGCCGGCGCCGGGAATCGAACCTCGGCCCACATGATTACGTATTCAGTGTGCTGTGCACTCAGCTAACAGCGCTCAATGTGTGTGTGTGTATTCACCTAGTTGTGCTTGCGGGGGTTGAGCTCTGTGTCATAGGTTGTGTCAAAGAGGCCTGTCAAGAATTTGGTGGCGGTGGACCTTTAAATGTTGTCTAGGGGAATAGATGATTTTACTTGAGCCAAGGGGAGATCAAGTATTTAGGAAAACAGCCTAGTACAAAGACACAAATTTATATGTATAAGACACATGACAACATATATAATAATTTGTACTGCTAACAAACAACTCAAGGTCTTTCTGTAGTAATAAAAACTCCCAAGCGGGCTCTGGTAACCCTATGGTTCACAGTCCCAAACCTGGAACCGTACACTCTACAGCCACCACACCTATCAACCGGTGACACACATATATAAGCCTCTAGGAAACCTGTACTCTCTCTTATAAAACTTCACCAAAGATTGCATTATTAATACTCTACTCTATCTTGCAACTCTGATACCAGGTAATGATGGTTTATCTGACTGTGCAGCCGGAGAAAAACCCTCAGAAAACCAAGGTCTGGTCGTCAACGATCCACCTTCCCTCAAGTCAAGATGGCGTCCACCTCTCTTGCGTCATCGTCCCTTTATATTCTATTCTTTACATTTGCAATCAAACTATTTATTGACTTTATTTACCATATTCCTGATGCATGCTTTTTGATTGAGTCCATTTTTCCTCACATAGGCTATTCCAGTTTACATTATTCCTAACAGTCTCCAGCTGAGAAGGAACTACTTTGCTTGGCGGAGTATTACTGGTGACTTGCGGCCTCCCAGATATCAGCTGTAGATTTATTCCTGTCAAACATTTTCCACTGTGTTCACCAACAATTTATAATGGAAACTAACCTCCACAGGATGTAAGGTTCGTAACACCCTGCTCTTTCGGCCCGCCTCTCAACTGTTACCAACTACTATTGTTTTTTTAACACACACCCCAGGAAGCAGCCCTTAGCTGCTGTCTAACTCCCAGGTACCTATTTACTGCTAAGTAACAGGCGCATCAGGGGTGAAGGAAACTCTGCCCATTTGTTTTTCCGGCGGTGCTGAAGGATCGAACGTCTATCAGTAGGTCCACGAGTCTAAAGCGCTGTCTACTCCGCCAACTGCCACCCACGTATATGTGTGTGTGTGTGAGTATGTGTACTGTTATGATCCCAGGTAGCCGAAAAACGAGTCTCCCCTTTCAGAATTATTCTATCAAGCCTGACCTGACTACGAGGTCGGAGATATATAGACATGAAGATTCATATGTAAAAATAATTGGATAAATTTTACAGAAAGTTTAAGAATGTGGGCAGTGAAAAAGAAAATAGATAAATGACTGCTTATGAGATGTGGATAATTTGCTGGAGGGGTGTCAGGCTCGCTTCTGGAGGGCTTTGACCCCCACCTGGGTACCAGACATCGTGAGGGGAAGCTGCGCTCCATGTGAGCTCCTGTCAGAGGGGAACCCCTAGTGATATATCTCCAAGAGAAAGGAAGTGTGCAGACGTTCCAGCTGTGGAATCGAGCTGGGAACGTTGTGGTCTCAAGTTCTGGATAGCGAGGAGAGTTTGTTAAGCCGCCCAGAGACATTATCGTGGGCCGTGGGAGCGCCCTGATCAGACTCCGTCAGAGGGAGAGCGCCCTCGACTAGATAATCTGTGGTTTGTCTTTGGAAGAAGTTGCTGAGAACTTCGAAGCCAGCAAAGAAGGAGTAGTTGAAGAGACTCCAATGCTGTTGAAGGAGTAGAGTACTCTGAGGAAGAGTAGCCCCACAGTGAAGAGTAGGACCTCGAGCTGTGAGAAGAAGCAGTGAAGAGGAGTGTAACGTGCTTCTGTAATACCAGTGGCGAAACTCCAGTTCTGTTCGAGGAAACTTCATGGTGTAGCAGCCAGGAGAGCTGTGGAGGACCCCAGTAGAAGTAGTGAAGCACCATAGTTGCTCAAGGAAGACTTCATGGTGTAGCAGCCTGGAAGAGCTACGAAGGATCCTGGTAGATAAACCCGGAAGAACCTGAAGATATCAGGGTAGTGAGCTTCCAGATGTGGAAGGGAAGTTCTGGCTGATTACTTGTGGTGAGTTGGTAGAGTGTTTGGTTGTCATTAGCGTGCAAGACGCAGTGAAAGGTGAGTGATTGTTTGCCATTTTTGTGCCAAGGAGTACTTATACTGAAGAATAGAGTTACAGTCGTAGGCTGGATTACCTGCAGAGACATACATATGTGTTCTAGGACTAATAGGGTGATCGATTGATCATTGTTGTATATCAAGGAACATTTATACTAATATTTATGTTATTGCATTCATACTCTCATTTTCCTTGCACATGCTTATAGATATATATTCTCTTGTTGATAGTACAACATTGTGTTATAAGACTTGACCTACTTGAGGAGGTTGGTAGTATTAGGTGGTGAATCAGGAGATAGGATACCACTTGATAAGCAGATGATAGAGTTCTGATGGTGTTGGAGTGCAACCTGACTGAAATAGTATAGAGTGTAGGATTCATTATTATTATTAATATATGTATGTATGTGTTGTGTATGTGCTTTGTCCAGTAAATGTATTCAAATGTACTGGTGTTTGCCCTTGTCCTAGTGAGGCTTCCCAGGAAGTAGGAAAGAAAGAAGAGAGAGAGAGAGAAAGAACCAAGAACCACAGCGGTGAACAGGGTAGAATGGAAAACTAATACGTCAAAGGGGATTGAGGAGATCATATCACATAAGGAGTGGGGAGTCACAGTGGCTTCAGTGGGTGTGTGCACGTGACAACGAGGCTAAGTATTGGAGCCGCATCCCCTAAACGTGTGACGTTGAGCCCCTCTTCAAGAGCCAGAAGCGCCCAGGGTGATCTCCTGGTAAAGTATAAACACTCTACTGAGTTTTGGGTTGGGTTGTCCATAAAGAAGGATCAACAACAACACCCAACCCACAATATAATAAATTGGGGGCCAGTCCGGGAGAGTGAACTGTCACACGCACATCCTGTCCAAGAGTGGATGTGTACACCCCTTGTTGAAATAGATACACTGTGTGACCGCAGGTGTATATTCTCTCTCTTGGGAAGACTCACAGGACAAGATGGATTAGGTGCAAGCATTTGTGGAGTCAGGCAAGCCTGAGGACTTGGAAGGTTGCACAAGGGATCAATTAAAACAAATAGCAGAAAAATGTGGCAGTAGGGTGAAAGCATCTAAAGTAGCTGGGATGAAGGATGAGGTCCTGAGGCAGTTAAGAGCCAAAAGTGAAGCGGCAGAAAAAAGAGCCCAGAAAGAAGCTGAAAGTGGAAAGTAGGATTATGGGCAGGATGAAGTGAGATCCCAGGGATCGAGTAGGAGCAGCAAGAGTAGCCGCAGTAGCAGGAGTAGCCGGAATAGGAGCTTGGAGAGATTTCAGCTAGAACTCCAGATGCAGCGTGAGGACAAGGAGAGACAGTTCCAGCTGGAAAAGATGAAATTAGAACTCCAGATGAAATATGAAGCCGAGAGGGAAAAAGAGAAGACCAGACTGGAGGTAGAAAAAGAGAAAGCCAGGCTAGAGGTGGAGAAAGAAAAGAGAAAACAAAACAAATGCAGATAGAAGCAAATAGGACTCTGGCTGAGTGAATGATTGAACATGGGTTGCCAGGGAGCACCACCCAGGTATCACACTCACCAGATGTTAGGGTTAGGGAGAAGTACATTCCCTTGTTTGTTCCCGAAGAGGCAGAGAGCTTTTTTTAGCACTTTGAAAAGGTAGCCATCATCAAGGAGTGGCCACAGGAGGAATGGGCCCAGCTGGTCCAGTTAAGATTGACCGGTGCAGCCAGGGAGGCATACACCCAATTGTCACTGGAAGAAAGCCTGGATTATGCCAAAGTAAAGAGCAGCATACTGCGCTCATTTCAGCTAACCCCAGAAGCTTATAGGAAGCGCTTCAGAGAGATGGTGAAGGTTGGAACATGTACTTTTGCTGAGACAGCAAGGGATCTGGAAAGACGATTCCAGAAATGGATTGAGGCTGCCTGAGTTAGATCTTACGCTGACCTGAAGCAATTGATGGTCATGGAAAAGTTCTTAGAAATGATGCATCCCGAAACAAAGTTCAAGATCCAAGAAGCGGGGGTAAAGGAGGTGAAAGATGCAGCAGATAGAGCAGATATGATTACTGAAGCATACAAGCGCTTGAGGGAGAACAGAGTGAGAAGCGAGGCGAGACGCAGCAATAGCAGACCCGGTGGAGTCTGGGGAGGAAGAAGTTTTGGGGGGCAGACAAGCAGACCAGCTAGTTTTAAGCCCCAGGAAGGAAAGTTACCAAGTCTGCCTGCTGGAGGTAAGCAGGAAAATAAAAATATGCAGAGGAGATAAGAGTCCAATGAAGCTCCACAGAGTACGAGTAGTACGTCTGGCCCGAGGAACTCCAATATGAGGGGGCAGAGTCAGAGCCACTCGGGGGCGTATAGGAGAGATTTCTCCCAAATGAGGAGCTACAAGTGCAACAGATTTGGTCACATGATGCGCGATTGTCGGCAGGGCAAGAGAGTCGTGACCCTGACCACGTGTGATCCCCGGAAGAAGCACGTTGATGCACAACAGGACAAAGCACAGAAGGTAGATTTGATGAACGAGTGGTATAGGCCATTCATTAGTAAAGGTTGGGTAGGCATAGAGGGTCAACCCGAGGTGGAGGTTAGTATCCTCAGGGATACTGGAGCCAATCAGAGTTTGATTCTGAGAGGCCTAATCGGAAACGATCGACTGTTAGCTGGCAGTAGGAGGATAAAGGTTCATGGGTTGTTGTCTAAGAGTGACATACCCATGTGTGCTGTCCAGTTGAAGTCAGATTATTTGTCGGCGGAGGTGATGTTGGGAGTGTGCCCCAACATACCTGTTCCAGGAGTTCAAGTGATACTGGGGAACGACTTGTGTGGGTCCAAGGTGTTGCCAGAGCTGAGAGTAAAAGCTGTGCCGGAGGAGTACCAGAAGGACCGCGGTACAAGTGGAACACCGGACAAGGTAGATCTAGCCAGCATCCTCGAAGATGAAACAGAGGGCAATCAAGTCATTGTATACCCGGCCTGTGTGGTGACAGAGTCGGAAGTAGTCGCCGAGGTCGACACTGAACATGATGTGGCAGTGTCGACTCCACTAAGGGAGGAGGTCAACATGGATATGTCTGGGCTGTTCGGTGAAGATCCAGCTCAGAAGAATGAGGATTCGAGGAGACAGGAAGTGAAGATGACCCTACCTGAAAGGTTCAGCGTGAACCACGCGGACCTGATTAGGGCTCAGAAAGAGGAGTTTATAGATCTAATCAGGGAGGCAAAAGTGGGAAACTCATGTCCGGAGTCCCCCGTGTATTACCACTTGGACGATGACGTTCTAATGAGGAAGTGGCGACCGGACAAAGCCGGCGCAGATAAGGTATGGTTGGAGAAGCACCAAGTGTTAGTGCCGAAGGAGTTTAGGGCGGCAGTGCTAGAACTAGCCCACTCCGTAGATAATGCAGGGCACTTAGGGGTGAAGAAGACCTTAAATAAGGTGCAGGAGCACTTCTACTGGCCAAACGTGTGGAAGGATGTAAAAAAGTTTTGTAGGACATGTTTGGCGTGCCAACGTGCAGGTAAGCCGGCTCCGGCTATACCGATGGCACCTTTAAGGCCCGTACCGGCATTTGGCGAGCCTTTTGAGAGAGTCTTGATAGACTGTGTAGGTCCGTTGCCAAGGACCAGAAGAAGCCACGAGTATTTACTGACCATAATGTGCACAGCCACCCGTTTCCCCGAAGCAATCCCCCTGAGAAAAGTGACGTCAAGAGCCGTTCTGGATAGACTACAGAACTACATTGCGTGGGTAGGAATGCCCAAAGTTATCCAAACGGACCAGGGGAGTGTCTTCCAGTTGAAGTTGTTTAGGGAAACTGTGAAAGGATGGAGGGCAGAGCAAGTGCACTCGTCACCGTATCACTCTCAGCCGCAGGGAGCATTGGAACGTTTCCATGGAACGCTAAAGAGCTTGTTGAGGATATACTGCGCTGAGGAAGGGAGTAGTTGGGACGAGGCATTACCATCCGTGTTATTTGCCATCAGGGATGCGGTAGTAGAATCGCTTGGATTCACCCCATTTCAACTGGTGTACGGACACTCCGTGAGGAGCCCAGTGGGTGCGCTGAAGGAGCAGCTCACCGTGGATAGGCCTAAGGTGGATGTGAGACAATATGTGAAAACTTTTAGAGAGCGACTCTCTAGGGCCAGAGATTTGGCCAAGGAAAATTTGAGAACGTCCCAGGCAGAGATGGTAAGATATCACGACAGGAAGGCGAAGGGCAGGAGATTTCAAGAAGAAAATCAGGTGTTAGTCCTCCTGCCGGTGAAAGGAAGTATATACGAGTCGAGGTTTTGTGGACCATATACCATCCAGAAGGCGCTATGGGATATGAATTATGTAATACACATGCCAGATCGTCCGAGGAAGTCACAGGTTTGCCACGTGAACATGATAAAGAAGTACTATGACAGAGACAAGCCTCTAGGCGAAGAACAGATGGAAACCCCATTGCAGGGGACTGTGCTTTGTGTGGGAGACGGCAAAGGAATAGAAGAGAAGAACTGTAAGTTAGAGAGGGCCGATGGCGCGAAGATATCGAATACGGAAAGCCTGCCCAAGATAGATGAGCGTCTGGGTGATTTGGAGGATGACCAACGCCAGGAACTAATGGAGATCCTACGGAGGAATAAGTCGTTATTCACAGACGTGCCCAGAAGACACCGCGGAACGGTGCACGAAGTAAATGTAGGGAGTGCTGACCCCATCAAGCAGCACTCTTACAGAGTTAGCCTGGAGAAAGCAGCGGCGATGAGAGCAGAAGTAAAGTATCTGCTAGATAACGACTTGTCAGAGGTTAGCCAGTCATAGTCGCTGATTCGTTCCCGATACCACGCATAGATGATTGCATAGATCAGATTGGGAGTACACGGTATGTCTCAAAAATAGACCTGCTGAAGGGATACTACCAGATTCCCCTGTCCGAGGAGGCCAAGAGGATCTCAGCGTTCGTGACACCCGACGGCTTGTACCAATATAAAGTGGTGCCGTTCGGAATGAAGAATAGTGGTAGTTGTTTCCAACGAGTAATGCATCAGGTATTACAAGGCGTGACCGGATGTGCATCGATGATATTGTAGTGTTCGCTGATTCCTTGAAGGATCACGTGGATCTACTTTTAGATTTGTTCGATCGATTGGAGAAGGCCAACATGACGATCAACTTAGCAAAAAGCGAGTACGGGAGAGCCCGCCTGGAGTACCTTGAGTATATATTAGGGCAAGGCGAGATTGCTCCGGTAAGAACAAAGGTGGAGATAATTGGAATACTTCTTACTTCCCGGTGCCCAGGAGTAAGAAAGAATTGTTGAGATACCTCGGTATGATTAGATATTACCAGAAGTTCTGCGGAAATTTCTCCACCATAGCCGCTCCTATGACGAGTTTGCTATCAAAGAGCAAGAAGTGGGAGTGGAATGGAACAGCACAAGAAGCGTTTGAAAAGACCAAAAGACTGTTGACCGAGGCACCTGTACTAGTGTCGCCCAATTTTGGAGCACCGTTTACGTTATTTGTAGATGCCAGTGATATAGGGGCTGGAGCTGTACTGACGCAGCAGAGTGATGGAATTTATCGACCTGTGTCCTTCTTCTCGAAGAAATTCGTTAAGCACCAGAGGTCGTACAGTACGGTCGAGAAAGAGACTTTGGCCCTGGTGATGGCATTGAAACATTTTGAAGTGTATGTGAGTGGGGGAGGACACCCAGTAACGGTGTATACAGACCATAATCCCCTAGTTTTCCTGAGAAAAATGAAGCATGCGAACCAGAGGTTAGCCAGATGGTTTTTATTGCTGCAAGAGTATGACCTGGTGATAATGCACATAAGGGGGCGATACAATGTAGTAGCTGATGCGTTATCTCGTGCCTAGCCACTAGAATAATTCTCAAAAACAAGGGGGAGGGAGTGTTATGATCCCAGGTAGCCGAAAAACGAGTCTCCCCTTTGAGAATTATTCTATCAAACCTGACCTGACTAGGAGGTCGGAGATATATAGACATGAAGATTCATATGTAAAAATAATTTGGTAAATTTTACAGAGAGTTTAAGAATGTGGGCAGTGAATAAGAAAATAGATAAATGACTGGTTATGAGATGTGGAAAATTTGCTGGAGGGGTGTGAGGCTCCCTTCTGGAGTACCAGACATCGTGAGGGGAAGCTGCACTCCGTGTGAGCTCCTGTCAGAGAGGAACCCCTAGTGATATATCTCCAAGAGAAAGGAAGTGTGCAGACGTTCCAGCTGTGGAAACGAGCTGGGAACGTTGTGGCCTCAACTCCTGGATGGCGAGGAGAGTTTGTTAAGCCGCCCAGAGATATTATCGTTGGCCGTGGGAGCTCCCTGATCAGACTCCGTCAGAGGGAGAGCGTCCTTGACTAGACAATCTGTGGTTTGTCTTTGGAAGAAGTTGCTGAGAACTTCGAAGCCAGCAGAGAAGGAGTAGTTGAAGAGACTCCAAGGCTGTTGAAGGAGTAGTGTACTCTGAGGAAGAGTAGCCCCACAGTGAAGAGTAGGATCTTGAGCTGTGAGAAGAAGCAGTGAAGAGGAGTGTCACGTGCTTCTGTAATACCAGTGGCGAAACTCCAGTTCTGTTCGAGGAAACTTCATGGTGTAGCAGCCAGGAGAGCTGTGGAGGACCCCAGTAGAAGTGGTGAAGAACTATAGTTGCTCAAGGAAGACTTCATGGTGTAGCAGCCTGGTAGAGCTGCGAAGGATCCTGGTAGATAAGCCCGGAAGAACCTGAAGATATCATTAGAAGTGAGCTTCCAGATGTGGAAGGGAAGTTCTGGTTGATTACTTGTGGGGAGTTTGTAGAGTGTTTAGTTGTCATTAGCGTGCAAGACGCAGTGAAAGGTGAGTAACTGTTTGCCATTTTTGTGCCAAGGAGTACTTATACTGAAGTATAGAGTTACAGTCTTAGGCTGGATTACCTGCAGAGACATACATATTTGTTCTAGGACTCATAGGGTGATCTATTGATCATTTTTGTATAACAAGGAACATTTATGATAATATTTATGTTATTGCATTCATACGCTGATTTTCCTTGCACATGCTTATAGATATATATTCTCTTGCTGATAGTACAACATTGTGTTATAAGACTTGACCTACTTGAGGAGGTTGGTAGTATTAGGTGGTGAATCAGGAGATAGGATACCACTTGATAAGCAGATGATAGAGTTCTGATGGTGTTGGAGTGCAACCTGACTGAAATAGTATAGAGTGTAGGATTCATTATTATTATTATTATATGTGTGTATGTATTGTGGTTGGGCAAGCCCCAGCTACGGTACAAAGACGTATGCAAGAGGGACCTGAAAGCCATGGACGTTGATCTTGCTATATGGGAGACACTGGCTGCAGACCGTTCAGCCTGGAGGCAGTCTGTTCAAAGAGGTCTCTCCAAGTTCGAGGAGTCACTTGCCAAGGAATCAGAGGCAAAGAGACAGAGAAGGAAAGCCAGTAGCCAAGAAGACAGACCAGAATCGGACTTCGTTTGTGCTCGGTGTGGGATGGACTGCCACTCTAGGATTGGCCTCATCAGTCACACCAGACGCTGCACCAGGATTGACAACCAGAGCTCAACTCCATAGTCTCCCGAGACTGAAGGATGCCTACTATATACTATAAATGTATTGTGTATGTGCTTTGTCCAGTAAATGTATTCAAATGTACTGGTGTTTGCGCTTGTCCTAGTGAGGCTTCCCAGGAAGTAGGAAAGAAGGAGAGAGAGAGAAAGAACCAAGAGCCACAGCTGTGGACAGGGTAGAACGGAAAACTACTAAGTCAAAGGGGATTGAGGAGATCATATCACATAAGGAGAGAGTGGGGAGTCACAGCGGCTCGAGTGGGTGTGTGCACGTGACAACGAGGCTAAGTATTGGATCCGCATCCCCTCAACGTGTGACGTTGAGCCCCTCTCCAAGAGCCAGAATCAAACAGGGTGATCTCCTGGTAAAGTATAAGCACTCTACCGAGTTTTGGGTTGGGTTGTCCATAAAGATGGATCAACGACAACAGCAACCACAATACAATAGCACTCACATAGTTGTACTCACCTAGTTGTGTTTGCAGGGGCAAGCTCTGGCTCTTTGGTACTGACTCTCAACTGTCAATCAACTGGTGTACAGATTTTTGTGCTTAATGGGCTCTATCATATTTACATTTGAAACTGTGTATGGAGTCTGCCTCCATCACATAACTGCCTAATGCATTTCAGTCTCATTTGGGTAATCAGTTTCCACCTGTGTCCCCTTGTCCACGTACCATCCATGGTAAACAGTTTATCCTTATCTACCCCCTGACAATTCCTCTGGGAATTTTGTAGGTAGTGATCAGGTCTCCCCTTGCTCTTCTGTCTTCCAGTGTCGTCAGGTGAATTTCACGCAGCCTGTCATCGTAACTCATGCCTCCTAAAGAACAAATCCACAAGGGCTGTGACGAGGGTTCGAACCTACGTCCGAGAGGATCCCAGACGCTGCCTTAATCGACTGAGCTACGACATGGTCAAAAAAATTGCAGCCAGAAGTTCTACTGAACTTACTTGGATCCTGCAGCCTCTCCGAGACACAAACCAGGGTTTTACACAATTCCCCCATGCACTCGAGCTCTATCAATAAGCTGTTCTACCTCTTCGCCCTTTCTTCATTACACACAAAAATCCCAATAGCGTGATGCGTCAAATGAACTAATCCACAACTCTCCACGAATCCACAAATCCCTTGTGGATTTGTTCATTTGATGCATCACGCTATTGTCATTTCTGTGTGTCATTCCTCTTAGTTCTGAGACTAGCCTAGTGCCATACCTCTGAACTTTTTCCAGCTTCGTCTTGGGCTTGACAAGTTATGGGCTCCATGTTGGGACCGCATACTCCAAGATTGGTCTTAGAAATGCGGTATACAAGGTTCTGAATGATTCTTTGCACAATTCTGATGTTAGCCAATTTTTCATACACCACAGATGTTATTCTTTTGATGTGGGCATCAGGAGACAGGTTTGGCTTGATATCAACTCCTAGATCTTTTTCTCTGTCCTTTCCAAGAAGGACTTCACTTCCCATTCGGTATCCTGTGTCTGTCCTCCTGTTTTCACCGCCTAGTTTCATTCCCTTACATTTACTCGAGTTGAAATTTAGTTACAATTTGTTTGATCATTCACTCAGTTTGTCTAGATCTTCTTGTAGCCTCATACTATCTTCCTGTGTCTTAATCCTCCTCATAATCTTTGCACCATCAACAAACAATGAGAGGAACCAATTAGAGTCCTGGGAACTCTCCACTATCACAGTCTGTACACCTTGTTCACCAGTTAGCGTCTTGGGATCTCTACACCATCACAGGCAGGACACCATGTTCACCAGTTAGCGTTTTGTGAACTCTCCACCATCAGTCTGTACACCATTGTTACCACTTAGCGTCCTGATAACTCTCCACCATCACAGATTGTACACCATTGTTACCAGTTATCGTTCTGGAAACTTTACACCATCACAACCCAAAACCTTGGCCCCCAGTTGAAGAGACGAAATAATGACGTTTTGTTCCGTTCTTAAGATGAAGACATGTTTGGAATTTGTTTTAGCTGACTTAGCTTGATTTGAAGGAGGTATCCGAGTGCTTGTACCCAGCTCTGCTGACCTCACTGTCTTCCACTCACAACATCTCCTGCAGACGGAAATTTTCTAGACTTTTAATTAACGTAAAAAATATGAAAATTGTATGAAATTTATATGGATAAATATAAAAATTGTAGCACACTTTACCAAGGCGATTTGTGACGGTCAACACACACTCATAGTTCATGGTTAACAAGGCAACAATATTGACTTTCCTCAGATTGTAAAAGTTTTTTTAGTAACTATTTGGTCGACAGTACCAATATGTTGTGAGGCACCACGTAAAATATCACTTTTTGTATTAATGAATTTTGACAAACCGGAAACTTTTTCAATAATATCTTTCATGTATACGCTTACCTAACCTAACCTTTGCTAGCAATCCTAGGCCTAATTCTCGCGATTTTAGGCCTAATGTACTACATATAGGTGCAGTACTAGGAATGGTAATTTTTATGTTTTGATTTTAGTTTTTTGGGGGCAGTGAAATTAATATTTCAAAAATTAGTTTACTGTTGGTCCATCACTACATATTGGTACTGTCGACAAATAGGTACAAATAGGTAAGTATGATCAGGTAATGAGGTTAGGTGGAACAATGCAACAATCTGCACCAACCTATTTTGGTGTTTTGTCACACTTATAACCGATCCAACTTTTGTCTAAATTAAGACATTGATAAATTGGCCAACAAACTATATATCTCTATTGAACCTAATACTTTGGAGAGTGGAAGGTAAGCATGGAGTGTTCTTGGCTTTGGACGTACCTCTGGTTATATATAAGCTTCCCCACTACTCCAGTGGAATTGTCTGGGAGTGAAGAAATAGCTTTATTGTTTAGGTAATTCAGTTGGCTGTTTGGCTCCAGAATTACCAAGATATTCTAGGTTAAATTAACAGTTAACCACACCGCATCCTGCCCTTACTCGGGTTGTTTACAAGTCCCACGTGGTGAAGTGAGTGCGCCGAGCCAGCGAGCATCTATTTTTTATATATATAATGGAAAAACACAAATTAATACAATAATAAAAGCAAGGGTGCCGAACCACCAGAACAAATAAAGATAAAACCGCGAAGAGTACAGTAACATGACAATAACAGAACAGCAGGTAACACAAAACAGAACTGGCAAGCGTTAACACAAACAAAAATACAAAATACATTCACGTGATTAGCAGGCAGAAGCAAGACACATAAAGATAAGCATAAAAGAAGAGGCACCAGAGTGCCACATCACAATTACAGAAAAATAACAGGAAGAATGCACGAATAACATAATGGCAAAGACAAAACTACACAAATAGTAGGGCACAACCAACACATAGTCACCTATACCCATACTACTCTGGAAACAATGTTCCTGGATATCTCGCTCAATTCACATCCCATAACTCCCACTCGCCCTCATTAAAGGGGCTGCGCCTACCCGCTGGAATGACGCATACACTCTAGAACATCCAACACGTGGATCCCCTGCACCGGCGCCTGTTGGACGGAGACCCCTGGCACAGAGTCCTTTTCGATGGCATCCTTCTTCAGTATCACAAGTAAGTCATGGCTCGCACCACCGCCGACAGCAGGGGCAACGACCTCCAATTTCGCGAACCCGAATCCGGTGGCACAGGGGAAAGCTCATGAGCACACATGGAGCCACCGCCCTCGGTACAGAGACACCCGCAACCACCATGTCCGACCACGATCAAGCACCGCGGGAGTCGCAGGCCCACCACCACCACACTCCACGGCAGAGGACACCGGATCACCGTAGTCCCCCACTTCTGCCCAGGCAACACCACGAGGGGAAGAGAAACTGAGAGCCCATCTATAACGTTTCGACACCGGGGACATGTCGTCTGAACTATCGACTTCTCCCAGAGACGCCGCTGCAGAACTACTGGGAAGCCGTCCATGGTCCCGCATCTTACAGTCATGCAACACCGAAGCTGTCTCGACTTCCAGAGGCAACGGACCATACACCAACACAGACGGTACAGCAGCAACGTCCACAGGGATACTCACCACACATATTCCGCCAGCACACAGCATCGCACCGCCATAGTCCACTGCGGGAAGACACAGCAGCTGGAGGAGGGGGAGGCTTTACAGGAGGCAATGGCAAACCCATCCCCCCTGTCCTGACAGCCACAGGCACCCATCACGTAACCATCAACGTCCGATCTCTACACACTCCTGGCAACAATAGCGGAGCTCGGCCGACACAACCACACCTTCTGGAGGGTGAGCAGCAAATCCGCGGGCAAACTCAGCCAGTGAGCATCTCGTTGGGTCGTTATCCCTATGAGGTTTTCACAGCATTAATTTTTCTTTCTTAAACAATATTTGCCGATAATAACAATTCGTTATTAGCAGTATGCTATATGGCAGGGGAAGCCAAACTTGCTTACTGTAAGATCCACAAATGATAAAAGTCAGATATATAGGAGCTGCACAACATCAGTAACATTTACAGCCACTTTTTGTTATACAAATAAATACACATTTTGTTAAAAAAATATTAATTTAAAAATACATATTAAATGCAATAATATTTATTCATGCATACAGTTTGAAACTGTTAACATGTATTAATTTTAGAAATCACAAAGACAAAAATATTTTCAAAAAATATAATCTGAAATGTTCGAGCTATTTTAATGTCATTTCTGTCTTACAAAATTAGTCTTAAATTAAATGAATTAATAAGTCTAATTATATTTTTGTGGCAAAAATACAATGCTACAAATAATAATAATACTAAGTCTTACACCTCTTCTTTCACATTTACATCATTACATTTACAGAAGCAACATTAAGAACAAATATTGCCAGTTTTGTGTTGTTTTGTATGTATGTTGCTTCGTCAAGAGCTAAGCTGAATACAAGAGAATTTTTTAAATCCTTTTACATTTTGTCTGCAACATGAGCAGGGATCTGAATTATGCGCATCTCTGTAGTGTGGTGTGATGCTGGTGTTTGTGTTGATTGTCACTCAAGTTTTGTGTTACTTGGATCTAACACAGTAATATCCTCTGCTATATTTCTCTTAATAAATTTGCCATCAGAATATGGGCGTTTAGCATGAGCAATATTCCATGATACAACATATCTAGCGTCTGTCGTTGTATCGGTTCCTTACTGAACAATGTAAACAGTGTCTGCTCGCTATTTAGTGATGATTTAAACTCATTTAACTTATTTATTCGTAATAATAATAATTATAAATTACCTTGTAGAGATTGAAATGAAGTTTATGTGAGGGAAACAGGGCGAAAAATTGAGATCAGAATAGAAGAAGATAAGAAAGCGTGTAAAATTATGGCTAGTAACAGTGCTGTAACAAATCTTAGTTAGGAGAAGGATCACAATATTGATTTTAAGAAATATGAAATATTCTTTAAAGGTAATAATATTAGAACTAAAAGGGTAGTGGAATGCATAATAAATACTTTGAATACTTTCGCTGGCCACAAAAGCTTTACTTTGGAGGATAGCTGTTAGGATTAGGGTATTTTGTAGAATTAAGTACTACAGACGTTAAGTGTAGCATGTTTTGAACAGATGCTCTTTTATTTATAATATTGTAAATAGTAAGTTATGTAACGTATTTCTGTGATGTGGTTGTTGGTGTTCGTTGAGAATAAACCATGAGTAGACGAAGATTGTTTCTCTTCCGACCTAGCCTAAACATAACAATAGCTTTACTAGGAAAATGATTCTGAGTGAATTCAAATTAGATCTCAATAAATGGATGAATGAAAGCAGTCCCATTAGCCGCGGTGCTTCGGGAATGGATATGGTTATGAAGGGTAACATTCAGATGAACACCTCTATTAATAACAACTCCAGTTCTCAGAATAGCAGGATTACAGAAAGGATACATGACCATAATTCCTTAGAAGACATTACCGCAGGTACATCAGAAGTTTGAATTAGAAGAGACACGATCATGTGGTCAAGAAGGATAGAGGACTGGACTCAGGATGGCAGCTTCATTAGACGTCTCGTCCTAATCACACACTCAGACCTGGACCAAGCACTCACGAGAGGGAGAAAGACTTTATATAAATTCCTAACGTAAATTTCACTAATATAGAAGTGTGGTTTTTTTATCCTATGTTATTATGTCTGTGAGAAGACATTACCATTGCTAATAATAATAATGTACAATTAAATCACATTAACGTTATGTAACAATGAGAAAATCCTTTATACATCATGCTTAAAACGCTAATTTTGCTTCAGTTACCTCAGAGGATTCACTGGTATCATAAGTTGCATTGCTCTTGACCATGTTGTGGCGTTGCTTTTTTTATGATGATAGCTTGGGGGGTACCAAGTTAGTGGGTATCGAATCCTCCTCATGGCTCCTACTCATCTATATAAATAAAAATGTAAATGTTCGTTTGTGCATAACCGCTAATCTCCAAAAGTTCTTCACCGATTGCTTTGAAATTTTCACACAATGTTCCATTCGCATCCGAACAGGTTTTTTATATACATACTATATAGATGTCATGTCGGTGACGGTAAAAAAAAAACATGCTTTTTCTGAAAAACTGTGTTTTTCATGTGAGGAAAATCTTCGAAACCTCTTTACCGATTGTTATGAAATTTTGACACACCGTTGCATTCGAATAGGTGCGTCTTTTTATATATCTACTATATACATGCCTTACCTGTAACAGGAAAAAAAACGTTTTTTTTTAAACAGCGTCATCTGTTGGACGTAAGAGCAACACACGCTGTAATCTCCGAAAGTTCTTCGCCGATTGCTTTGAAATTTTCACACAACGCTGCATTCGAATAGGCGCGTCTTTTTATATACCAACTATATAGATGTCTTCCCTGTGACAGGCAAAGACATGCGTTTTTGAAAAACAGTGCTATCTGTTGCACATAATAGCAACATGCACGCTATACTAAATATGTCACGAATTCCATTTCAATGTTTCTGATTGCAGAGATAATTTTTCCATAGATTTCGATTTACATTATTTTTTATTGAATTATTTTGAGTGACATTGTGTTGGAATTGAGCTGTGTTGTTCACCATACCGTTCATTTTGTAGGTATAAGTATAGATGCCACACTTGTGACAGGTAAAAGTATGCTTTTTCTTGAAAAACAGTGCCATCTGTTGCATGTAAGAGCAACACAAATGCTATACTAAATATGTTACAATTCCATTTCAATGTTTCTAATTGCACTGATAAATTGAATTTTCAAAGATTTTGATTTATTTTCTTTTTTATTTATTTATTTAGTGTGAACTGCGTTGGAATTGAGCTGTGTTGTTTACCATACCATTTATTTTGTGAGTATAGTTTATTTTTTTTTCATTTTTTTATATTTTCATTTCATTTTTTAATGTTTTTCTTATATTTCAGTGATGGGAACATCAAATCATCTGATGTTCCCAATTTTCTGATGGGAACATCAGACCATTTGGGAAGGCATCGGACGAGGGAGTGGAGAATGGTGGGGATGACAAGGGGGATGGAAGTGAGAGATGGTGGGGAGAGCAAGGGGAAAAGGGAGGGGGTAATGGTGGGGAAGGACGAGGGGACAGGGGTGTTAGGGTTGGTGGGGACGAGGGGGCGGAGATGTTAGGGTTGGTGGGGACGAGGAGGATGGGGGGAATGGAGAATGGTGGGGAGGAAAAAGGGGATACGGGAGTGGGGCATGGTGGGGGGAGGACGAGGGGATGGTGGAGTGGGGAATGGTTAGGTGGCTGAGGAGATGGGTGAGGGGGGAAAGGTGGGGATTACTGGGGGACAGGGAAGGTTGCTGTGGCTCAGCAATGTGCGTTGCTGAGCCACAGCAACGCGATGCGGGTACTGCTAGTTTTCTCAATAATAATAATAATAATGCAAACATAATCAAAATAATAATAAAAATAACATTTTATTCATAACCGAAGCGTGGTCAGGGACAGGATCGCAGGGACGTTGATCCTCAGATCACACAATGTCGGCTGATAACATATGCATACATCTATACTATGACAGGAAATACCTGC
>WNGS01161107.1:24180790-24200503 GCA_020271785.1 Procambarus virginalis
TCCCAGGAAGTAGGAAAGAAGAAGAGAGAGAGAGAGAAAGACCAAGAACCACAGCGGTGAACAGGGTAGAATGGAAAACTAATACGTCAAAGGGGATTGAGGAGATCATATCACATAAGGAGTGGGGAGTCACAGTGGCTTCAGTGGGTGTGTGCACGTGACAACGAGGCTAAGTATTGGAGCCGCATCCCCTAAACGTGTGACGTTGAGCCCCTCTTCAAGAGCCAGAAGCGCCCAGGGTGATCTCCTGGTAAAGTATAAACACTCTACTGAGTTTTGGGTTGGGTTGTCCATAAAGAAGGATCAACAACAACACCCAACCCACAATATAATAAATTGGGGTCCTGTCCGGGAGAGTGAACTGTCACACCCACGTCCTGTCCAAGAGTGGATGTGTACACCCCTTGTTGAAATACATACACTGTGTGACCGCAGGTGTATATTCTCTCTCTTGGGAAGACTCACTGGACAAGATGGATAAGGTGCAAGCATTTGTGGAGTCAGGCAAGCCTGAGGACTTGGAAGGTTGCACAAGGGATCAATTAAAACAAATAGCAGAAAAATGTGGCAGTAGGGTGAAAACATCTAAAGTAGCTGGGATGAAGGATGAGATCCTGAGGCAGTTAAGAGCCAAAAGTGAAGCGGCAGAAAAAAAATCCCAGAAAGAAGCTGAAAGTGGAAAGGAGGATTATGGGCAGGATGAAGTGAGATCCCAGGGATCGAGTAGGAGCAGCAAGAGTAGCCGCAGTAGCAGGAGTAGCCGGAATAGGAGCTTGGAGAGAATTCAGCTAGAACTCCAGATGCAGCGTGAGGACAAGGAGAGACAGTTCCAGCTGGAAAAGATGAAATTAGAACTCCAGATGAAATATGAAGCCGAGAGGGAAAAAGAGAAGACCAGACTAGAGGTAGAAAAAGAGAAAGCCAGGCTAGAGGTGGAGAAAGAAAAGAGAAAACAAAACAAATGCAGATAGAAGCAAATAGGACTCTAGCTGAGTGAAGGATTGAACATGGGTTGCCAGAGAGCACCACCCAGGTATCACACTCACCAGATGTTAGGGTTAGGGAGAAGGACATTCCCTTGTTTGTTCCCGAAGAGGCAGAGAGCTTTTTTGAGCACTTTGAAAAGGTAGCCATCATCAAGGAGTGGCCACAGGAGGAATGGGCCCAGCTGGTCCAGTTAAGATTGACCGGTGCAGCCAGGGAGGCATACACCCAATTGTCACTGGAAGAAAGTCTGGATTATGCCAAAGTAAAGAGCAGCATACTGCGCTCATTTCAGCTAACCCCAGAAGCTTATAGGAAGCGCTTCAGAGAGATGGTGAAGGTTGGAACATGTACTTTTGCTGAGACAGCAAGGGATCTGGAAAGACGATTCCAGAAATGGATTGAGGCTGCCTGAGTTAGATCTTACGCTGACCTGAAGCAATTGATGGTCATAGAAAAGTTCTTAGAAATGATGCATCCCGAAACAAAGTTCAAGATCCAAGAAGCGGGGGTAAAGGAGGAGAAAGATGCCGCAGATAGAGCAGATATGATTACTGAAGCATACAAGAGCTTGAGGGAGAACAGAGTGAGAAGCGAGGCGAGACGCAGCAATAGCAGACCCGGTGGAGTCTGGGGAGGAAGAAGTTTTGGGGGGCAGACAAGCAGATCAGCTAGTTTTAAGCCCCAGGAAGGAAAGTTACCGAGTCAGCCTGCTGGAGGTAAGCAGGAAAATAAAAATATGCAGAGGAGACAAGAGTCCAATGAAGCTCCACAGAGTACGAGTAGTACGTCTGGCCCGAGGAACTCCAATATGAGGGGGCAGAGTCAGAGCCACTCGGGGGCGTATAGGAGAGATTTCTCCCAAATGAGGAGCTACAAGTGCAACAGATTGGGTCACATGATGCGCGATTGTCGGCAGGGCAAGAAAGTCGTGACCCTGACCACGTGTGATCCCCGGAAGAAGTACGTTGATGCACAACAGGACAAACCACAGAAGGTAGATTTGATGAACGAGCGGAATAGGCCATTCATTAGTAAAGGTTGGGAAGGCACAGTGGGTCAACCCGAGATGGAGGTTAGTATCCTCAGGGATACTGGAGCCAATCAGAGTTTGATTCTGAGAGGCCTAATCGGAAACGATCGACTGTTAGCTGGCAGTAGGAGAATAAAGGTTCATGGGTTGTTGTCTAAGAGTGACATACCCATGTGTGCTGTCCAGTTGAAGTCAGATTATTTGTCGGCGGAGGTGATGTTGGGAGTGTGCCCCAACATACCTGTTCCAGGAGTACAAGTGATACTGGGGAACGACTTATGTGGGTCCAAGGTGTTGCCAGAGCTGATAGTATAAGCTATGCCGGAGGAGTACCAGAAGGACCGCGGTACAAGTGGAACACCGGACAAGGTAGATCTAGCCAGCATCCTCGAAGATGAAACAGAGGACAATCAAGTCATTGTATACCCGGCCTGTGTGGTGACAGAGTCGGAAGTAGTCGCCGAGGTCGACACTGAAGATGATGTGGCAGTGTCGACTCCACTAAAGGAGGAGGTCAACATGGACATGTCTGGGCTGTTCGGTGAAGATCCAGCTCAGAAGAATGAGGATTCGAGGAGACAGGAAGTGAAGATGACCCTACCTGAAAGGTTCAGCGTGAACCGCGCGGACCTGATAAGGGCTCAGAAAGAGGAGTTTATAGATCTAATCAGGGAGGCAAAAGGGGGAAACTCATGTCCGGAGTCCCCCGTGTATTACTACTTGGACGATGACGTACTAATGAGGAAGTGACGACCAGACAAAGCCGGCGCAGATAAGGTATGGTTGGAGAAGCACCAAGTGTTAGTGCCGAAGGAGTTTAGGGCGGCAGTGCTAGAACTAGCCCACTCCGTAGATATGGCAGGGCACTTAGGGGTGAAGAAGACTTTAAATAAGGTGCAGGAGCACTTCTACTGGCTAAACGTGTGGAAGGATGTAAAAAAGTATTGTAGGACATGTTTGGCGTGCGAACGTGCAGGTAAGCCGGCTCCGGCTATACCGATGGCACCTTTAAGGCCCGTACCGGCATTTGGCGAGCCTTTTGAGAGAGTCTTGATAGACTGTGTAGGTCCGTTGTCAAGGACCAGAAGAAGCCACGAGTATTTACTGACCATAATGTGCACAGCCACCCGTTTCCCCGAAGCAATCCCCCTGAGAAAAGTGACGTCAAGAGCCGTTCTGGATAGACTACAGAACTACATTGCGTGAGTAGGAATGCCCAAAGTTATCAAAACGGACCAGGGGAGTGTCTTCCAGTCGAAGTTGTTTAGGGAAACTGTGAAAGGATGGAGGGCAGAGCAACTGCGCTCGTCACCGTATCACCCTCAGCCGCAGGGAGCATTGGAACGTTTCCATGGAACGCTAAAGAACTTGTTGAGGATATACTGCGCTGAGGAAGGGAGTAGTTGGGACGAGGCATTACCATCCGTGTTATTCGCCATCAGGGATGCGGTAGTAGAATCGCTTGGATTCACCCCATTTCAACTGGTGTACGGACACTCCGTGAGGAGCCCAGTGGGTGCGCTGAAGGAGCAGCTCACCGTGGATAGGCCTAAGGTGGATGTGAGACAATATGTGAAAACTTTTAGAGAGCGACTCTCTAGGGCCAGAGATTTGGCCAAGGAAAATTTGAGAACGTCCCAGGCAGAGATGGTAAGATATCACGACAGGAAGGCGAAGGACAGGAGATTTCAAGAAGGAGATCAGGTGTTAGTCCTCCTGCCGGTGAAAGGAAGTATATACGAGTCGAGATTTTGTGGACCATATACCATCCAGAAGGCGCTATGGGATATGAATTATGTAATACACATGCCAGATCGTCCGAGGAAGTCACAGGTTTGCCACGTGAACATGATAAAAAAGTACTATGACAGAGACAGGCCTCTAGGCGAAGAACAGATGGAAACCCCATTACAGGGGACTGTGCTTTGTGTGGGAGACGGCAAAGGAATAGAAGAGGAGAACTGTAAGTTAGAGAGGGCCGATGGCGCGAAGATATCGAATACGGAAAGCCTGACCAAGATAGATGAGCGTCTGGGTGATTTGGAGGATGACCAACGCCAGGAACTAATGGAGATCCTACGGAGGAATAAGTCGTTATTCACAGACGTGCCCAGAAGACACCGCTGAACGGTGCACGAAGTAAATGTAGGGAGTGCTGACCCCATCAAGCAGCACTCTTACAGAGTTAGCCCGGAGAAAGCAGCGGCGATGAGAGCAGAAGTAAAGTATCTGCTAGATAACGACTTGGCAGAGGTTAGCGATAGTAACTGGAGTTCGCCGTGCCTCCTCGTGAAGAAGAGTGATGGCACATACCGGTTCTGCACCAATTACAGGAAAGTGAATGCAGTCACAGTCGCTGATTCGTTCCCAATACCACGCATAGATGATTGCATAGATCAGATTGGGAGTACACGGTATGTCTCGAAAATAGACCTGCTGAAGGGATACTACCAGATTCCCCTGTCCGAGGAGGCCAAGAGGATCTCAGCGTTCGTGACACCCGACGGCTTGTACCAATATAAAGTGGTGCCGTTCGGAATGAAGAATAATGGTAGTTGTTTCCAACGAGTAATGAATCAGGTATTACAAGGCGTGACCGGATGTGCATCGATAATATTGTAGTGTTCGCTGATTCCTTGAAGGATCACGTGGATCGACTTTTAGATTTGTTCGATCGATTGGAGAAGGCCAACATGACGATCAACTTAGCAAAAAGCGAGTTCGGGAGAGCCCGCCTGGAGTACCTTGGGTATATATTAGGGCAAGGCGAGATTGCTCCGGTAAGAACAAAGGTGGAGGCCATTGGAATACTTCTTACTTCCCGGTGCCCAGGAGTAAGAAAGAATTGTTGAGATACCTCGGTATGATTGGATATTACCGGAAGTTCTGCGGAAATTTCTCCACCATAGCCGCTCCTATGACGAGTTTGCTATCAAAGAGCAAGAAGTGGGAGTGGAATGGAACAGCACAAGAAGCGTTTGAAAAGACCAAAGACTGTTGACCGAGGCACCTGTACTAGTGTCGCCCAATTTTGGAGCACCGTTTACGTTATTTGTAGATGCCAGTGATATAGGGGCTGGAGCTGTACTGACGCAGCAGAGTGATGGAATTTATCGACCTGTGTCCTTCTCGAAGAAGTTCGTTAAGCACCAGAGGTCGTATAGTACGGCCGAGAAAGAGACTTTCGCCCTGGTGATGGCATTGAAACATTTTGAAGTGTATGTGAGTGGGTTAGGACACCCAGTAACGGTGTATACAGACCATAATCCCCTAGCTTTCCTGAGGAAAATGAAGCATGCAAATCAGAGGTTAGCCAGATGGTTTTTATTGCTCCAAGAGGACTTATTACCAACCTGGTAATAACGCACATAAGGGAGCGAGACAATGTAGTAGCTGATGCGTTATCTCGTGCCTAGCCACTAGAATAATTCTAAAAAAACAAGGGGGAGGGAGTGTTATGATCCCAGGTAGCCGAAAAACGAGTCTCCCCTTTGAAAATTATTCTATCAAGCCTGAACTGACTAGGAGGTCGGAGATATATAGACATGAAGATTCATATGTAAAAATAATTTGGTAAATTTTACAGAGAGTTTAAGAATGTGGGCAGTGAATAAGAAAATAGATAAATGACTGGTTATGAGATGTGGATAATTTGCTGGAGGGGTGTGAGGCTCCCTTCTGGAGTACCAGACATCGTGAGGGGAAGCTGCACTCTGTGTGAGCTCCTGTCAGAGAGGAACCCCTAGTGATATATCCCAAGAGAAAGGAAGTGTGCAGACGTTCCAGCTGTGGAATCGAGCTGGGAACGTTGTGGTCTCAAGTCCTGGATGGCGAGGAGAGTTTGTTAATTAAGCCGCCCAGAGACATTATCGTGGGCCGTGGGAGCGCCCTGATCAGACTCCGTCAGAGGGAGAGCGTCCTCGACTAGACAATCTGTGGTTTGTCTTTGGAAGAAGTTGCTGAGAACTTCGAAGCCAGCAGAGAAGGAGTAGTTGAAGAGACTCCAAGGCTGTTGAAGGAGTAGTGTACTCTGAGGAAGAGTAGCCCCACAGTGAAGAGTAGGATCTTGATCTGTGAGAAGCAGTGAAGAGGAGTGTCACGTGCTTCTGTAATACCAGTGGCGAAACTCCAGTTCTGTTCGAGGAAACTTCATTGTGTAGCAGCCAGGAGATCTGTGGAGGACCCTAGTAGAAGTGGTGAAGAACTATAGTTGCTCAAGGAAGACTTCATGGTGTATCAGCCTGGTAGAGCTGCGAAGGATCCTGGTAGATAAGCCCGGAAGAAACTGAAGATATCATTAGAAGTGAGCTTCCAGATGTGGAAGGGAAGTTCTGGTTGATTACTTGTGGGGAGTTTGTAGAGTGTTTGGTTGTCATTAGCGTGCAAGACGCAGTGAAAGGTGAGTAATTGTTTGCCATTTTTGTGCCAAGGAGTACTTATACTGAAGTATAGAGTTACAGTCGTAGGCTGGATTATCTGCAGAGACATACATATTTGTTCTAGGACTCATGGGTGATCTATTGATCATTTTTGTGTATCAAGGAACATTTATGATAATATTTATGTTATTGCATTCATACGCTGATTTTCCTTGCACATGCTTATAGATATATATTCTCTTGCTGATAGTACAACATTGTGTTATAAGACTTGACCTACTTGAGGAGGTTGGTAGCATTAGGTGGTGAATCAGGAGATAGGATACCACTTGATAAGCAGATGATAGAGTTCTGATGGTGTTGGAGTGCAACCTGACTGAAATAGTATAGAGTGTAGGATTCATCATTATTATTATTATATGTGTGTATGTATTGTGTATGTGCTTTGTCCAGTAAATGTATTCAAATGTACTGGTGTTTGCGCTTGTCCTAGTGAGGCTTCCCAGGAAGTAGGAAAGAAGGAGAGAGAGAGAGAGAAAGAACCAAGAGCCACAGCTGTGGACAGGGTAGAACGGAAAACTACTAAGTCAAAGGGGATTGAGATCATATCACATAAGGAGAGAGTGGGGAGTCACAGCGGCTCGAGAGGGTGTGTGTGCACGTGACAACGAGGCTAAGGATTGGAGTCGCATCCCCTCAACGTGTGACGTTGAGCCCCTCTCCAAGAGCCAGAAGCAAACAGGGTGATCTCCTGGTAAAGTATAAGCACTCTACCGAGTTTTGGGTTGGGTTGTCCATAAAGATGGATCAACGACAACAGCAACCACAATACAATAGTACTCACCTAGTTGTACTCACCTAGTTGTGTTTGCAGGGGCCAAGCTCTGGCTCTTTGGTACTGACTCTCAACTGTCAATCAACTGGTGTACAGATTTTTGTGCTTAATGGGCTCTATCATATTTACATTTGAAACTGTGTATGGAGTTTGCCTCCATCACATAACTGCCTAATGTATTTCAGTCTCATTTGGGTAATCAGTTTCCACCTGTGTCTCCTTGTTCACGTACCATCCATGGTAAACAGTTTATCCTTATCTACCCCCTGACAATTCCTCTGGGAATTTTGTAGGTAGTGATCAGGTCTCCCCTTGCTCTTCTGTCTTCCAGTGTTCGTCAGGTGCATTTCACGCAGCCTGTCATCGTAACTCATGCCTCCTAAAGAACAAATCCACAAGGGCCGTGACGAGGGTTCGAACCTACGTCCGAGAGGATCCCAGACGCTGCCTTAATCGACTGAGCTACGACATTGTCAAAAAAATTGCAGCCAGAAGTTCTACTGAACTTACTTGGATCCTGCAGCCTCTCCGAGACACAAACCAGGGTTTTACACAATTCCCCCATGCACTCGAGCTCTGTCAATAAGCTGTTCTACCTCTTCGCCCTTACTTCATTACACACAAAAATTCCAATAGCGTGATGCGTCAAATGAACTAATCCACAACTCTGCACGAATCCACAAATCCCTTGTGGATTTGTTCATTTGATGCATCACGCTATTGTGATTTCTGTGTGTCATGCCTCTTAGTTCTGGGACTAGCCGAGTGCCATACTTCTGAACTTTTTCCAGCTTCGTCTTGGGCTTGACAAGTTATGGGCTCCATGTTGGGACCGCATACTCCAAGATTGGTCTTAAAGATGCGGTATACAAAGTTCTGAATGATTCCTTGCACAGGTTCCTGATGGCAATTCTGATGTTAGCCAACCTTGCATACACCACAGATGTTATTCTTTTGATGTGGGCATCAGGAGACAGGTTTGGCTTGATATCAACTCCTAGATCTTTTTCTCTGTCCGTTCTAAGAAGGACTTCATTTCCCATTCGGTATCCTGTGTCTGTCCTCCTGTTTTCACCGCCTAGTTTCATTCCCTTACATTTACTCGAGTTGAAATTTAGTAGCCATTTGTTTGATCATTCACTCAGTTTGTCTAGATCATCTTGTAGCCTCATACTATCTTCCTGTATCTTAATCCTCCTCATAATCTTTGCACCATCAACAAACAATGAGAGGAACCAATTAGAGAACCACAGTCTGTACACCTTGTTCACCAGTTAGCGTCTTGGGATCTCTACACCATCACAGGCAGGACACCATGGTCACCAGTTAGCGTCTTGGGATCTCTACACCATCACAGGCAGGACACCATGGTCACCAGTTAGCGTCTTGTGAACTCTCCATCATCAGTCTGTACACCATTGTTACCACTTAGCATCCTGATAACTCTCCACCATCACAGACTGTACACCATAGTCACCAGTTATCGTTCTGGAAACTTTACACCATCACAACCCAAAACCTTGGCCCCCAGTTGAAGAGACGAAATAATGACGTTTTGTTCCGTTCTTAAGATGAAGACATGTTTGGAATTTGTTTTAGCTGACTTAGCTTGATTTGAAGGATGTATCCGAGTGCTTGTACCCAGCTCTGCTGACCACACTGTCTTCCACTCACAACATCTCCTGCAGACGGAAATTTTCTAGACTTTTAATTAACGTAAAAGTATGAAAATTGTATGAAATTTATATGGATAAATATGAAAATTGTACCACACTTTACCAAGGCGATTTGTGACGGTCAACACACACTCATAGTTCATGGTTAACAAGGCAACAATATTGACTTTCCTCAGATTGTAAAAGTTCTTTTAGTAACTATTTGGTCGACAGAACCAATATGTTGTGATGCACCACGTGAAATATCACTTTTTGTATTAATGAATTTTGACAAACTGGAAACTTTTTCAATAATATCTTTCATGTATACGCTTACCTAACCTAACCTTTGCTAGCAATCCTAAGCCTAATTCTCGCGATTTTAGGCCTAATGTACTACATATAGGTGCAGTACTAGGAATTGTAATTTTTATGTTTTGATTTTAGTTTTTTGGGGGCAGTGAAATTAATATTTCAAAAATTAGTTTACTGTTGGTCCATCACTACATATTGGTACTGTCGACAAATAGGTACAAATAGGTAAGTATGATCAGGTAATGAGGTTAGGTGGAACAATGCAACAATCTGCATCAACCTATTTTGGTGTTTTGTTACACTTATAACCGATCCAACTTTTGTCTAAATTAAGACATTGATAAATTGGCCAACAAACTATATATCTCTATTGAACCTAATACTTTGGAGAGTGGAAGGTAAGCTTGGAGTGTTCTTGGCTTTGGACGTACCTCTGGTTATATATAAGCTTCCCCACTACTCCAGTAGAATTGTCTGGGAGTGAAGAAATAGCTTTATTGTTTAGGTAATTCAGTTGGCTGTTTGGCTCCAGAATTACCAAGATATTCTAGGTTAAATTAACAGTTAACCACACCGCATCCTGCCCTTACTCGGGTTGTTTACAAGTCCCACGTGGTGAAGTGAGTGCGCCGAGCCAGCGAGCATCTATTTTATATATATATATAATTAAAAAACACAAATAAATACAATAATAAAAGCAAGGGTGCCGAACCACCAGAACAAATAAAGACAAAACCGCGAAGAGTACAGTAACATGACAATAACAGAACAGCAGGTAACACAAAACAGAAATGGCAAGCGTTAACACAAACAAAAATACAAAATACATACACGTGACTAGCAGGCAGAAGCAAGACACATAAAGATAAGCATAAAAGAAGAGGCACCAGAGTGCCACATCACAATTACATAAAAATAACAGGAAGAATACACGAATAACATAATGGCAAAGACAAAACTACACAAATAGTAGGGCACAACCTACACATAGTCACCCATACCCATACTACTCTGGAAACAATGTTCTTGGATATCTCGCTCAATTCACATCCCATAACTCCCACTCGCCCTCATTAAAGGGGCTGCGCCTACCCGCTGGAATGACGCATACACTCTAGAACATCCAATACGTGGATCCCCTGCACCGGCGCCTGTTGGACGGAGACCCCTGGCAGAGAGTCCTTTTCGATGGCATCCTTCTTCAGTATCACAAGTAAGTCATGGCTCGCACCACCGCCGACAGCAGGGGCAACGACCTCCAATTTCGCGAACCCGAATCCGGTGGCACAGGGGAAAGCTCATGAGCACACATGGAGCCACCGCCCTCGGTACAGAGACACCCGCAACCACCATGTCCGACCACGATCAAGCACCGCGGGAGTCGCAGGCCCACCACCACCACACTCCACGGCAGAGGACACCGGATCACCGTAGTCCCCCACTTCTGCCCAGGCAACACCACGAGGGGAAGAGAAACTGAGAGCCCATCCATAACGTTTCGACACCGGGGACATGTCGTCTGAACTGTCGATTTCTCCCAGAGACGCCGCTGCAGGACTACTGGGAAGCCGTCCATGGTCCCACATCTTACAGTCATGCAACACCGAAGCTGTCTCGACTTCCAGAGGCAACGGACCATACACCAACACAGACGGTACAGCAGCAACGTCCACAGGGATACTCACCACACATCTTCCGCCAGCACACAGCATCGCACCACCATAGTCCACTGCGGGAAGACACAGCAGCTGGAGGAGGGGGAGGCTTTACAGGAGGCAATGGCAAACCCATCCCCCCTGTCCTGACAGCCACAGGGCACCCATCACCTAACCATCAACATCCGATCTCTACACTCCTAGCAACAATAGCGGAGTTCGGCCGACACAACCACACCTTCTGGAGGGTGAGCAGCAAATCCGCGGGCAAACTCAGCCAGTGAGCATCTCGTTGGCTCGTTATCACTATAAGGTTTTCACAGCATTAATTTTTCTTTCTTAAACAATATTTGCCGATAATAACAATTCGTTATTAGCAGTATGCTATATGGCAGGGGAAGCCAAACTTGCTTACTGTAAGATCCGCAAATGATAAAACTCAGATGTATAAGAGCTGTACAACATCAATAACATTTACAGCCACATTTTGTTATACAAATAAATACACATTTTGTTAAAAAAATATTACTTTAAAAATACATATTAAATGCAATAATATTTATTCATGCTTACAGTTTGAAACTGTTAACATGTATTAATTTCAGTAATCACAAAGACAAAAATATTTTCAAAAAATATAATCTGAAATGTTCGAGCTATTTTAATGTCATTTCTGTCTTACAAAATTAGTCTTAAATTAAAGGAATTAATAAGTCTAATTATATTTTTGTGGCAAAAATACAATGCTACAAATAATAATAATACTAAGTCTTACATCTCTTCTTTCACATTTACATCATTACATTTACAGAAGCAACATTAAGAACAAATATTGCCAGTTTTGAGTTGTCTTGCATGTATGTTGCTTCGTCAAGAGCTAAGCTGAATACAAGAGAATTTTTTAAATCCTTTTACATTTTGTCTGCAACATGAGCAGGGATCTGAATTATGCGCATCTCTGTAGTGTGGTGTGATGCTGGTGTTTGTGTTGTTTGTCACTCAAGTTTTGTGTTACTTGGATCTAACACAGTAATATCCTCTGCTATATTTCTCTTAATAAATTTGCCATCAGAATATGGGCGTTTAGCATTAGCAATATTCCTTGATACAACAAATCTAGCTTCTGTCGTTGTATCGGTTCCTTACTGAACAATGTAAACAGTGTCTGCTCGCTATTTAGTGATGATTTAAACTCATTTAACTTATTTATTCGTAATAATAATAATTATAAATTACCTTCTAGAGATTGAAATGAAGTTTATGTGAGGGAAACAGGGCGAAAAATTGAGATCAGAATAGAAGAAGATAAGAAAGCGTGTAAAATTATGGCTAGTAACAGTGCTGTAACAAATCTTAGTTAGGAGAAGGATCACAATATTGATTTTAAGAAATGTGAAATATTCTTCAAAAGTAATAATATTAGAACTAAAAGGGTAGTGGAATGCATAATAAATACTTTGAATACTTTCGCTGGCCACAAAAGCTTTACTTTGGAGGATAGCTGTTAGGATTAGGGTATTTTGTAGAATTAAGTACTACAGACGTTAAGTGTAGCATGTTTTGAACAGATGCTATTTTGTTTATAATATTGTAAATAGCAAGCTATGTAACGTATTTCTGTGATGTGGTTGTTGGTGTTCGTTGAGAATAAACCATGAGTAGACGAATATTGTTTCTCTTCCGACCTAGCCTAAACATAACAATAGCTTTACTAGGAAAATGATTCTGAGTGAATTCAAATTAGATCTCAGTAAATGGATGAATGAAAGCAGTCCCATTAGCAGCGGTGCTTCGGGAATGGATATGGTTATGAAGGATAACATTCAGATGAACACCTCTATTAATAACAACTCCAGTTCTCAGAATAGCAGGATTACAGAAAGGATACATGACCATAATTCCTTAGAAGACATTACCGCAGGTACATCAGAAGTTTGAATTAGAAGTGACACGATCATGTGGTCAAGAAGGATAGAGGACTGGACTCAGGATGGCAGCTTCATTAGACGTCTCGTCCTAATCACACACTCAGACCTTGACCAAGCACTCACGAGAGGGAGAAAGACTTTATATAAATTCCTAACGTAAATTTCACTAATATAGAAGTGTGGGTCTTTTATCCTATGTTATTATGTCTGTGAGAAGACATTACCATTGCTAATAATAATAATGTACAATTAAATCACATTAACGTTATGTTACAATGAGAAAATCCTTTATACATCATGCTTAAAACGCTAATTTTGCTTCAGTTACCTCAGAGGATTCACTGGTATCATAAGTTGCATTGCTCTTGACCATGTTGTGGCGTTGCTTTTTTATGAAGATAGCTTGGGGGGTACCAAGTTAGTGGGTATCGAATCCTCCTCATGGCTCCTACTCATCTATATAAATAAAAATGTAAATGTTCGTTTGTGCATAACCGCTAATCTCCAAAAGTTCTTCACCGATTGCTTTGAAATTTTCACACAATGTTCCATTCGCATCCGAACAGGTTTTTTATATACATACTATATAGATGTCATGTCGGTGACGGTAAAAAAAAACATGCTTTTTCTGAAAAACTGTGTTTTTCATGTGTTTTTCATGTGAGGGAAATCTTCGAAACCTCTTTACCGATTGTTTTGAAATTTTGACACACCGTTGCATTCGAATAGGCGCATCTTTTTATATATCTACTATATACATGCCTTACCTGTAACAGGAAAAAAAAACGTTTTTTTTTAAACAGCGCCATCTGTTGGACGTAAGAGCAACACACGCTGTAATCTCCGAAAGTTCTTCGCCGATTGCTTTGAAATTTTCACACAACGCTGCATTCGAATAGGCGCGTCTTTTTATATACCTACTATATAGAAGTCTTCCCTGTGACAGGTAAAAACATGCGTTTTTGAAAAACAGTGCTATCTGTTGCACATAATAGCAACATGCACGCTATACTAAATATGTCACGAATTTCATTTCAATGTTTCTGATTGCAGAGATAATTTTCCATAGATTTCGATTTACATTATTTTTTATTGAATTATTTTGAGTGACATTGTGTTGGAATTGAGCTGTGTTGTTCACCATACCGTTCATTTTGTAGGTATAAGTATAGATGCCACACTTGTGACAGGTAAAAGTATGCTTTTTCTTGAAAAACAGTGCCATCTGTTGCATGTAAGAGCAACACAAATGCTATACTAAATATGTTACAATTCCATTTCAATGTTTCTAATTGCACTGATAAATTGAATTTTCAAAGATTTTGATTTATTTTCTTTTTTATTTATTTATTTAGTGTGAACTGCGTTGGAATTGAGCTGTGTTGTTTACCATACCATTTATTTTGTGAGTATAGTTTATTTTTTTTTCATTTTTTTATATTTTCATTTCATTTTTTAATGTTTTTCTTATATTTCAGTGATGGGAACATCAAATCATCTGATGTTCCCAATTTTCTGATGGGAACATCAGACCATTTGGGAAGGCATCGGACGAGGGAGTGGAGAATGGTGGGGATGACAAGGGGGATGGAAGTGAGAGATGGTGGGGAGAGCAAGGGGAAAAGGGAGGGGGTAATGGTGGGGAAGGACGAGGGGACAGGGGTGTTAGGGTTGGTGGGGACGAGGGGGCGGAGATGTTAGGGTTGGTGGGGACGAGGAGGATGGGGGGAATGGAGAATGGTGGGGAGGAAAAAGGGGATACGGGAGTGGGGCATGGTGGGGAGGACGAGGGGATGGTGGAGTGGGGAATGGTTAGGTGGCTGAGGAGATGGGTGAGGGGGGAAAGGTGGGGATTACTGGGGGACAGGGAAGGTTGCTGTGGCTCAGCAATGTGCGTTGCTGAGCCACAGCAACGCGATGCCGGGTACTGCTAGTTTTCTCAATAATAATAATAATAATGCAAACAATAATCAAAATAATAATAAAAATAACATTTTATTCATAACCTGGAAGCGTGGTCAGGGACAGGATCGCAGGGACGTTGATCCTCAGAATCACCACAATGTCGGCTGATAACATATGCATACATCTATACTATGACAGGAAATACCTGTTTGTCAGTCTGATATCTGTGTGTCTGACCAAAGTTGGAGGCCAGGCACTTGGGTTACCCTCACCCTACTTTGCAGCGGGAATAGTCTGGGGTATAGGCTGGATGTAGGATGGTCGGGGATGGATTAAGCTATTTTTTTAATGAATATCAGTATTTAAACCCCTCAGGTAATATTTTTGAATTTTAAAATGAAATCGTGGACGTGTTTTCCGTAGAGTTTATCGTAAAAATTGTGACCCAGGAAAATGTTACACTGATGGGGAGACATGAGATAGATGAGGACATCTATCAGGACATTAAGGACAAGGGACTAATAATAAAAGGAGAGGTGGGCAGGAGGAGGGGAGGGAGGGAGGGATGGTGGGAGAGGGAGGGAGGGAGGGAGGGAGAGAGAGAGGGAAAGGGAAGAAGAGGGGAAGGAAAGGAGGGAAGGGGGGGAGGGGAGGTAAAAGACAAAGACCCCTGCCCAATTCCCCTCTATATATGGATATAAATGTAAATAGCTGTCTGGTGGAGATTGGAGGCCAGACGGAGAAGAGCGGAAAAGACGGGAGTGAAGTTAGGACAAGTGTGAGGAGGGGGATGATAGGGACATGAGGTGGGAACAAGGGTGGGACTGGGGGAGATGCGAGGGAGATGGGGAAGATGGAGACAGAGAGAAGAAGGAAAGAAAGGGGGAGGGGAGAGGAGGGAAAGGGTAAAGAGGGGAGGGAAGGTGGAGGAAGAGTGGGGGATGTGAAGAGAGGTGGAAGGAAGAGGAAAGGCAAAATGGTTGGGGGTATGAGATTATCCTGGACACTGCAGGGCGACCCTCCAGTAATATTACAGTAAAGAGGCAAGTGAGAAGGAAGCCAACCTATGCAGACTAACCATATATCACTTGATATATGTAAAAGGGCCAAATCAATACTCTTCCTACCAGAATAGGCCTAGAAGGAGTGGGCGTAGGCGTGTCCGCCCTAACCAGCGTTCTCAGCCTCCTCACCTTCAGCCACAACATAACCATCACGAACCTCAACAAGGCCTTGAACAACACAACACCGGCCTCCACACCCTCAGCAGCAACATAACCATAACCATTCACTGCATCACCAACCTCAACATGGCCCTGAACAACATCAACACCGGCCTCCACACCCTCAGCCACAACATAACCATAACCAGGCACTGCATCACCAACCTCAACATGGCCCTGAACAATGTCAACACCGGCTTCCACACCCTGAGTCACAACATAACCATAACCAGGCACTGCATCACCATCCTCAACAAGGCTCTGAACAAAGTCAACACCAGCAGAACACACATCACGGGTCTCAACTCTTGAATCGACGGCTTGGCTCTGGCAATAATCAGTCTGGACAACTTCCCAGCCTCATAGTAAGGCCCTGCTCTAAATGCAATCGCAGGGGTCATTTGGCTGAAACCTGTCGGAGTGATCTCAGGTGCAATCACTGCCACCCAAGACTCATGTCCATCAAAAGGACTCATGTCGAACCAAAAGGGATCTGGATAGACAATATCAAATGTTTAAAAAAATGATCTTGGACAATTCTAAGAAAAACTCAAACTAAGTACACATTCTTAATTGTCAACACTCTTACTATCTATACTCAAACACTGCAGATGGCGTTGTGCCTTACTCAGCACCTCAGATTTACACACCTCCAGCACACCAACTGATAGGTCTGCCACCATACACAGCTGTCTTCTCAAACAAAACGCAGACATGAGGTCAATTACAATAATGTTTGCCAGCATCAAGGGCTTCATTACCAATCTTGGCGATCTATATATACACAGCTTTGTGAACACTGATCGTCGTGATGTCATTTATGTGCTAGAAACAATTCTAGATGACAGGACTCCTAATAACTTTGCTTCAATTGCCAGTTATACATCATAGATGCGCCGAGACAAGCAGGGTCAAGGAAGGGCTGTTGCAGTGTGTATCAGCAAAACTGTGCATGCCCAACCCATTGATGTGGTCATCCCTGGTCATCTTGAAATTATGGTCTTCAAATTGTGCATAAATCATGGTGAATCAATTCTCATATGTGCAATGTACAGACCTCAATGGCAGGGGTGCTTCCCCCAGTCAACTTCCTGATGGACAACCTAAACTCCCTGCTAATGTCAGCACATTATAATTGTCGGTTCAGTGACCTTAGCCAGTATCTCAAACAGGGGGATTTTTATTAACTCTTAGCAATCTTCAACCTCAAAAATTTGGTGAGCTTTCCAACCACATATCAGGCTCGTTCCTCGATCTTGTCGTATCTCACCTTCCTGCAAGCAAAGTTCATTGCAGACCTACGGGAAATGTTGGTTCTTCAGACCACCAGTCTGTGTTTACTACACTGGTTATCCCACTGAACGAGGAGAAACATCTGTCCGAACTATCAGGCTTTCGGACAGTGAGAACTTGCCAGCATTTCGCTCAGATCTTGAAGCAACTGATTGGAGTGCCTTGCTCAAGGGGGACTTGAACAGCCAAGCAAAATCTTTCACCAGTCGTATACGGTGAAAGAGTTATATAAAGATCGTCAAGCATATTCATCTGAGCACACAATCCTGCCTCTAAACCGGGAGGATGGAACCGTTGCAACCAGCAATCAGGAGAAGGCTGATCTAATGGCAACCCACTTTGCTGCCAAGATATGGAGCTTGGGAGCTTCTAGGGTGTGTGTGCGATACATTACAGAAACAAAGAGGATGTGGAGCTAGAACAAAGAGAATTGTGTGTTTGAGGAAGATAGCTTTAGCAGTATGAAGAGGGATAAAGTGGAATCACGTGCATAGATGAGAGAAGAGGGTTCTACCAGAACAGCAGTAGCAGACAGACAGACAGAGTTAACATTCCATTCATTCAAGTAACCATCCAACCAACCAATCAACCTCTCTACAAATTGGACATTTCCTATCACATTTCGCTCCCATTTTTCGCCTGGGATGCATTTTTGCTTAAATCTAAAGTAGAACTCGATGTAGTGTCAGATCCTCTGCTATACGACTTAATCCTGCGGAAACTCCGCAGCGTGTTCCCCAAGCGTACTTAGACAGAATACAAATGTTGTGGAGAACATACGAGGGCTGAGCCGAGTGATGACAGCGGTTAAATCATTTACTTGGACATTAAGGCCACATTCGACCAAGAATGTTAACCTCAACAGTAAACAGTTCAGTAATATCACGACCAGTACAAGGCCAGTGGACGTGGCATAAAGTGCTGGACCTAACTTATCTTAGTAATAATTATTTACTTACAAGAAATTTAATTATATTCAACAATAAAAGCAACAAAAACAAGTGCAAAACGCTCATCTCCGAGCTTTAGCATCTCTCATATTAAGAAAGATTCGGAACACAATTGGATAATGGACAAAAAAAAGCAACATTTATAGGTATATATATAAGTTCCAAACACATATATATGTGGGACGCCATTGTACAGTTGATAGAGCGACAGCCTTGTGTTCTTAGATCTGAAGATCAAGTCCCACCCCGAGGAATCTCTGTCTCTGACTCTGGCATAAACAGTGTTGTGACCACAGTAGCCATCATGGACCGCCGCTATGAGGTGTTCACCGTTGGCGATGCCCAGCGCCAGCTCGTGAGGCATGCTCTTCGAAAGACCAAGAGCCAGCGCCGACGCAGCAAGGAGCGAACCCAGGCATACTGGATGGCCAAGGTCTGTGGCAAGGAGGTCCAGACCCTTCCCTCCCGCGCCACCCACTCTCAGTGACTCTCTTCTCCTCTACACACTTGTAAAAAAAAAAAAAAAAAAAAAAAAAAAAAAAAAAAAAAAAAAAAAGTACCTTAAACTTTTTTTTATTTAAATTTATATTTATATATTTATTTTTGTAGTAAATTATGACATATACTACTACGGGCTCACCATAGCCCGTGCTACTTGGAACTTTTTGTTTCAGGTAGCAAATCTTGAACAACAACATATGACATATATTATTATTTGTATATTTGTTTTATTTATTTAATGATGAAGCCAGTGTGTAGATCGTGACAATAATTATGATGTGAGTAAAGTATGTGATAATTGTAATGAAGGTAGTGTGTAGTGAATGTTATTGTAATGAAGGTAGTGTGAAGTGTATGTGGTTATTGTAATGAAGGTAGTGTGTAGTGTATGTGGTATTGTAGTGAAGGTAGTGTGTAGTGAATGTGGTTATTGTAATGAAGGTAGTGTGTAGTGTATGTGGTTATTGTAATGAAGGTATTGTGCAGTGTATGTGGTTATTGTAATGAAGGTAGTGTGTAGTGTATGTGGTTATTGTAATGAAGGTAGTGTGTAGTGTATGTGGTTATTGTAATGAAGGTAGTGTGTAGTGTATGTGGTTATTGTAATGAAGGTAGTGTGTAGTGTGTATGTGGTTATTGTAATGAAGGTAATGTGTGGTGTATGTGGTTATTGTAATGAAGGTAGTGTGTAGTGTATGTGGTTATTGTAATGAAGGTAGTGTGTAGTGTGTGTGGTTATTGTAATGAAGGTAGTGTGTAGTGAATGTGGTTATTGTAATGAAGGTAGTGTGTAGTGTATGTGGTTATTGTAATGAAGGTAGTGTGTAGTGTATGTGGTTATTGTAATGAAGGTAGTGTGTAGTGTATGTGGTTATTGTAATGAAGGTAGTGTGTAGTGAATGTGGTTACTGTAATGAAGTAGGTGTGTAGTGTATGTGGTTATTGTAGTGAAGGTAGTGTGTAGTGTATGTGGTTACGGTAATGAAGGTAGTGTGTAGTGTATGTGGTTATTGTAATGAAGGTAATGTGTAGTGTATGTGGTTACAGTAATGAAGGA
>WNGS01161107.1:24201503-24215910 GCA_020271785.1 Procambarus virginalis
CAACACACGCTGTAATCTCCGAAAGTTCTTCGCCGATTGCTTTGAAATTTACACAAAACGCTGCATTCGAAAAGGCAGTCTTTTTATATACCAACTATATAGCTGTCTTCCTGTGACAGGCAAAGACATGCGTTTTTGAAAAACAGTGCTATCTGTTGCACATAATAGCAACATGCACGCTTACTAAATATGTCACGATTCCATTTCAATGTTTTGATGCAGAGATAATTTTTCCATAGATTTCGATTTACATTATTTTATTGAATATTTTGAGTGACATTGTGTTGGAATTGAGCTGTGTTGTTCACCATACCGTTCATTTTGTAGGTTATAAGTATAGATGCCACACTTGTGACAGGTAAAAGTATGCTTTTTCTGAAAAACAGTGCCATCTGTTGCATGTAAGCGCAACACAAATGCTATACTAAATATGTTTACAATTCCATTTCAATGTTTCTAATTGCACTGATAAATTGAATTTTCAAAGATTTTGATTTTATTTCTTTTTTATTATTTATTTAGTGTGAACTGCGTTGGAATTGAGCTGTGTTGTTTACCATACAATTATCTTTGTGAGTATAGTTTATTTTTTTTCATTTTTTATATTTTCATTTCATTTTTTATGTTTTTCTTATATTTCAGTGATGGGAACATCAAATAATCTGATGTCCCAATTTTCTGATGGGACATCAGACCATTGGGAAGGCATCGGACGAGGGAGTGGAGAATGGTGGGGATGACAAGGGGGATGGAAGTGAGAGATGGTGGGGAGAGCAAGGGGGGAAAAGGGAGGGGGGTAATGGTGGGGAAGGACGAGGGGACAGGGAGTGTTAGGTTGGGGGCGACGGGGGCGGAGATGTTAGGGTTGGTGGGGACGAGAGGATGGGGGGAATGGAGAATGGTGGGGCGGAAAAAGGGGATACGGGAGTGGGGCATGGTGGGGAGGACGAGGGGTGGTGGAAGTGGGGAGTGGTTTGGTAGGTGGCTGAGGAGATGTGGGTGGGGGGAAAGGTGGGAGATGGGATACTGGGGAACAGGGAAGGTTGGCGCTGGCTCAGCAATGTGCGTTGCTGAGCCAAGCCACGCAACGCGATTGCCGGGTACTGCTAGTTTTTCTCAATAATAATAATAATAATGCAAACAATAATCAAAATAATAATAAAATAACATTTTATTCATAACCTGGAAGCGTGGTCAGGGACAGGATCGCAGGGACGTTGATCCTCAGAATCACCACAATGTCGGCTGATAACATATGCATACATCTATACTATGACAGGAAATACCTGTTGTCATCTGATATCTGTGTGTCTGACCAAAGTTGGAGGCCAGGCACTTGGGTTACCCTCACCCTACTTTGCAGCGGGAATAGTCTGGGGTATAGGCTGGATGTAGGATGGTCGGGGATGGATTAAGCTATTTTTTAATGAATATCAGTATTTAAACCCCTCAGGTAATATTTTGAATTTTAAAATGAAATCGTGGACGTGTTTTTACCGTAGAGTTTATCGTAAAAATTGTGACCCAGGAAATGTTACACTGATGGGAGACATGAGATAGATGAGGACATCTATCAGGACATTAAGGACAAGGGACTAATAATAAAAGGAGAGGTGGGCAGGAGGAGGGGAGGGAGGGAGGGATGGTGGGAGAGGGAGGGAGGGAGGGAGGGAGAGAGAGAGGGAAAGGGAAGAAGAGGGAAGGAAAGGAGGGAAGGGGGGGAGGGGAGGTAAAAGACAAAGACCCCTGCCCAATTCCCCTCTATATATGGATATAAATGTAAATAGCTGTCTGGTGGAGATTGGAGGCCAGACGGAGAAGAGCGGAAAAGACGGGAGTGAAGTTAGGACAAGTGTGAGGAGGGGGATGATAGGGACATGAGGTGGGAACAAGGGTGGGACTGGGGGAGATGCGAGGGAGACGGGGAAGATGGAGACAGAGAGAAGAAGGAAAGAAAGGGGGAGGGGAGAGGAGGGAAAGGGTAAAGAGGGGAGGGAAGGTGGAGGAAGAGTGGGGGATGTGAAGAGAGGTGGAAGGAAGAGGAAAGGCAAAATGGTTGGGGTATGAGATTATCCTGGACACTGCAGGGCGACCCTCCAGTAATATTACAGTAAAGAGGCAAGTGAGAAGGAAGCCAACCTATGCAGACTAACCATATATCACTTGATATATGTAAAAGGGCCAAATCAATACTCTTCCTACCAGAATAGGCCTAGAAGGAGTGGGCGTAGGCGTGTCCGCCCTAACCAGCGTTCTCAGCCTCCTCACCTTCAGCCACAACATAACCATCACGAACCTCAACAAGGCCTTGAACAACACAACACCGGCCTCCACACCCTCAGCAGCAACATAACCATAACCATTCACTGCATCACCAACCTCAACATGGCCCTGAACAACATCAACACCGGCCTCCACACCCTCAGCCACAACATAACCATAACCAGGCACTGCATCACCAACCTCAACATGGCCCTGAACAATGTCAACACCGGCTTCCACACCCTGAGTCACAACATAACCATAACCAGGCACTGCATCACCATCCTCAACAAGGCTCTGAACAAAGTCAACACCAGCAGAACACACATCACGGGTCTCAACTCTTGAATCGACGGCTTGGCTCTGGCAATAATCAGTCTGGACAACTTCCCAGCCTCATAGTAAGGCCCTGCTCTAAATGCAATCGCAGGGGTCATTTGGCTGAAACCTGTCGGAGTGATCTCAGGTGCAATCACTGCCACCCAAGACTCATGTCCATCAAAAGGACTCATGTCGAACCAAAAGGGATCTGGATAGACAATATCAAATGTTTAAAAAAAATGATCTTGGACAATTCTAAGAAAAACTCAAACTAAGTACACATTCTTAATTGTCAACACTCTTACTATCTATACTCAAACACTGCAGATGGCGTTGTGCCTTACTCAGCACCTCAGATTTACACACCTCCAGCACACCAACTGATAGGTCTGCCACCATACACAGCTGTCTTCTCAAACAAAACGCAGACATGAGGTCAATTACAATAATGTTTGCCAGCATCAAGGGCTTCATTACCAATCTTGGCGATCTATATATACACAGCTTTGTGAACACTAATCGTCGTGATGTCATTTATGTGCTAGAAACAATTCTAGATGACAGGACTCCTAATAACTTTGCTTCAATTGCCAGTTATACATCATAGATGCGCCGAGACAAGCAGGGTCAAGGAAGGGCTGTTGCAGTGTGTATCAGCAAAACTGTGCATGCCCAACCCATTGATGTGGTCATCCCTGGTCATCTTGAAATTATGGTCTTCAAATTGTGCATAAATCATGGTGAATCAATTCTCATATGTGCAATGTACAGACCTCAATGGCAGGGGTGCTTCCCCCAGTCAACTTCCTGATGGACAACCTAAACTCCCTGCTAATGTCAGCACATTATAATTGTCGGTTCAGTGACCTTAGCCAGTATCTCAAACAGGGGGATTTTTATTAACTCTTAGCAATCTTCAACCTCAAAAATTTGGTGAGCTTTCCAACCACATATCAGGCTCGTTCCTCGATCTTGTCGTATCTCACCTTCCTGCAAGCAAAGTTCATTGCAGACCTACGGGAAATGTTGGTTCTTCAGACCACCAGTCTGTGTTTACTACACTGGTTATCCCACTGAACGAGGAGAAACATCTGTCCGAACTATCAGGCTTTCGGACAGTGAGAACTTGCCAGCATTTCGCTCAGATCTTGAAGCAACTGATTGGAGTGCCTTGCTCAAGGGGGACTTGAACAGCCAAGCAAAATCTTTCACCAGTCGTATACGGTGAAAGAGTTATATAAAGATCGTCAAGCATATTCATCTGAGCACACAATCCTGCCTCTAAACCGGGAGGATGGAACCGTTGCAACCAGCAATCAGGAGAAGGCTGATCTAATGGCAACCCACTTTGCTGCCAAGATATGGAGCTTGGGAGCTTCTAGGGTGTGTGTGCGATACATTACAGAAACAAAGAGGATGTGGAGCTAGAACAAAGAGAATTGTGTGTTTGAGGAAGATAGCTTTAGCAGTATGAAGAGGGATAAAGTGGAATCACGTGCATAGATGAGAGAAGAGGGTTCTACCAGAACAGCAGTAGCAGACAGACAGACAGAGTTAACATTCCATTCATTCAAGTAACCATCCAACCAACCAATCAACCTCTCTACAAATTGGACATTTCCTATCACATTTCGCTCCCATTTTTCGCCTGGGATGCATTTTTGCTTAAATCTAAAGTAGAACTCGATGTAGTGTCAGATCCTCTGCTATACGACTTAATCCTGCGGAAACTCCGCAGCGTGTTCCCCAAGCGTACTTAGACAGAATACAAATGTTGTGGAGAACATACGAGGGCTGAGCCGAGTGATGACAGCGGTTAAATCATTTACTTGGACATTAAGGCCACATTCGACCAAGAATGTTAACCTCAACAGTAAACAGTTCAGTAATATCACGACCAGTACAAGGCCAGTGGACGTGGCATAAAGTGCTGGACCTAACTTATCTTAGTAATAATTATTTACTTACAAGAAATTTAATTATATTCAACAATAAAAGCAACAAAAACAAGTGCAAAACGCTCATCTCCGAGCTTTAGCATCTCTCATATTAAGAAAGATTCGGAACACAATTGGATAATGGACAAAAAAAAGCAACATTTATAGGTATATATATAAGTTCCAAACACATATATATGTGGGACGCCATTGTACAGTTGATAGAGCGACAGCCTTGTGTTCTTAGATCTGAAGATCAAGTCCCACCCCGAGGAATCTCTGTCTCTGACTCTGGCATAAACAGTGTTGTGACCACAGTAGCCATCATGGACCGCCGCTATGAGGTGTTCACCGTTGGCGATGCCCAGCGCCAGCTCGTGAGGCATGCTCTTCGAAAGACCAAGAGCCAGCGCCGACGCAGCAAGGAGCGAACCCAGGCATACTGGATGGCCAAGGTCTGTGGCAAGGAGGTCCAGACCCTTCCCTCCCGCGCCACCCACTCTCAGTGACTCTCTTCTCCTCTACACACTTGTAAAAAAAAAAAAAAAAAAAAAAAAAAAAAAAAAAAAAAAAAATTTTAAACTTTTTTTTATTTAAATTTATATTTATATATTTATTTTTGTAGTAAATTATGACATATACTACTACGGGCTCACCATAGCCCGTGCTACTTGGAACTTTTTGTTTCAGGTAGCAAATCTTGAACAACAACATATGACATATATTATTATTTGTATATTTGTTTTATTTATTTAATGATGAAGCCAGTGTGTAGATCGTGACAATAATTATGATGTGAGTAAAGTATGTGATAATTGTAATGAAGGTAGTGTGTAGTGAATGTTATTGTAATGAAGGTAGTGTGAAGTGTATGTGGTTATTGTAATGAAGGTAGTGTGTAGTGTATGTGGTTATTGTAGTGAAGGTAGTGTGTAGTGAATGTGGTTATTGTAATGAAGGTAGTGTGTAGTGTATGTGGTTATTGTAATGAAGGTATTGTGCAGTGTATGTGGTTATTGTAATGAAGGTAGTGTGTAGTGTATGTGGTTATTGTAATGAAGGTAGTGTGTAGTGTATGTGGTTATTGTAATGAAGGTAGTGTGTAGTGTATGTGGTTATTGTAATGAAGGTAGTGTGTAGTGTATGTGGTTATTGTAATGAAGGTAATGTGTGGTGTATGTGGTTATTGTAATGAAGGTAGTGTGTAGTGTATGTGGTTATTGTAATGAAGGTAGTGTGTAGTGTGTGTGGTTATTGTAATGAAGGTAGTGTGTAGTGAATGTGGTTATTGTAATGAAGGTAGTGTGTAGTGTATGTGGTTATTGTAATGAAGGTAGTGTGTAGTGTATGTGGTTATTGTAATGAAGGTAGTGTGTAGTGTATGTGGTTATTGTAATGAAGGTAGTGTGTAGTGAATGTGGTTACTGTAATGAAGGTAGTGTGTAGTGTATGTGGTTATTGTAGTGAAGGTAGTGTGTAGTGTATGTGGTTACTGTAATGAAGGTAGTGTGTAGTGTATGTGGTTATTGTAATGAAGGTAATGTGTAGTGTATGTGGTTACAGTAATGAAGGAAGATTTTAGTGAACGTGGTTACAGAAATGAATGTAGTGTAGTATATTTGAGGTTACAGTAAAGAAGGTAGTGCGTAGTGTATGTGAGTACAACAATGATGGTTGAGTGTGGTGTATGTAGGTACAGTAATGATGGTAGTGTTTAGTGTATGTGGTTATGATAATGAAGGTATTGTGTTGAGTATGTGATTACAGTAATGACGGTAATGTGAAGAGTATGTGGTTACGATACTGAAGGATTAGTAATAATTATTAAATAATTATATTATTATAATAATTATTATAATAATATTTGTTGTAATTAATAATTATTATTCTTCCTTCTGCTGGTGTCGTGAAGGAAGCCTGCCTCGGGTTAAAGGGGGCTGTGAAGATCTATGTCTGGAACCCATAGGTATGGGGTTCGAACATCCACCTCTTGGGGTTCGTTTGGCCCAAGCTCTTCAAGTGGCTGGGATCGTTCTTGGCCTTGCTGGGGTGGTTCTTCTTCGGCCTCGACCACCGCGGTGTCCGGGTTTGTAGTCCCTGTGCCTTCTTTTACCAACTACGAGGTAAACTCCTGTCGTGCCTTCATGCTTCACAGCATCACTGGAAACACTGACCTGGTCAAAATCTCAATAATGCCACCTGGCCTTCAATACTATTGTCTAGGGTTAAGTAAAAGTAACCAAAATTTACCGGTTTACTGGGGCATATCTAGGCAAGATACTGTAACATAAGTAAACAGCTCTATTCAACTGCTACTCCCAAAGTATATAATATAGCTTCAATCAAAGCTCTTCGGAATTATTATCATGCACACATCAATTGTACATCTTATGAACTAGCTGTCACTAGGCTCCAATCCTAGTGCAATGGTACACTAATTCTTGCATGCTACAACATCAAGGATACAGGATGGTGGTTCCAAAATAATCAATTAGTGGGCGAGGCATCAGTATCAATCAGGATACATAATAATCAATCACGGTCCTCAGATACCCACCACATATATGCCTTACAAAAATACCTACTACCTGTTCCACAAAAATGGTGTACACCGGTAGTTACGATCCTTCAGACATAAACATGGTTACATTACACCCCAGAAGCTTACAAGGTCCTTAGACCGAAAATATGTGCCACAAACAGGAACAAGATCAAGTGCACCTGCCCCTGCTGGGTGCCACAAAACTAGTCCCCAGGTGAGCTGTATATTTCCCTTGAGGTTCGTTTCCGTTTGTTACCTTATGTCCAAGACTAACTAAAAATCGCAAAACACTGTACACCGTTGATTGACTGACTTTTTTGAGAGGCCTTACCTTACCGCTAATTCAAAATATCCCACAGCAGAAACAGGTGTTTAAAGTAGTGTTGACAGTCTTGTTTACCCCTCGTAGTCCTACTGGTCTACATTCACGCTGTTCCAGGCATAGGTCCCTCCAAATTGTCGCTATTTATCACCAGTAATCTGCTTCTTGTTCCCCTTAGCACCCTTTTCCCCTTGTGAGTGTGTGTACTCACCTATTTGTACTCACCTATTTGTGCTTGCAGGATCGAGCATTGACTCTTGGATCCCGCCTTTCCAGCTATCGGTTGTTTACAGCAATGACTCCTGTCCCATTTCCCTATCATACCTAGTCTTAAAAGTATGAATGGTATTTGCTTCCACAACCTGTTCCCCAAGTGCATTCCATTTTTCCACTATTCTCACGCTAAAAGAAAACATCCTAACATCTCTGTGACTCATCTGAGTTTCCAGTTTCCACCCATGTCCCCTCGTTCTGTTATTATTACGTGTGAACATTTCATCTATTTCCACTTTGTCAATTCCCCTGAGTATTTTATATGTCCCTATCATATCTCCTCTCTCCCTTCTTTTCTCTAGTGTCGTAAGGTTCAGTTCCTTCAGACGCTCTTCATATCCCATCCCTCGCAACTCTGGGACAAGCCTCGTCGCAAACCTCTGAACCTTCTCCAGTTTCCTTATGTGTTTCTTCAGGTGGGGGCTCCATGATGGCGCGGCATACTCGAAGACGGGTCTCACGTATGCAGTGTAAAGCGCCCTAAAAGCCTCCTCTTTTAGGTTTCTGAATGAAGTTCTAATTTTCGCCAGTGTAGAGTACGCTGCTGTCGTTATCCTATTTATATGTGCCTCAGGAGTTAGATTAGGTGTCACATCCTCTCAAAGATCTCTTTCTCGAATCGTTACAGGTAGGCTGTTCCCCTTCATTGTGTACTGTCCCTTTGGTCTCCTATCACCTGATCCCATTTCCATAACTTTACATTTACTGGTGTTAAACTCCAGTAGCCATTTCCCTAACCATCTCTGCAACCTGTTTAAGTCCTCTTGGAGGATCCTACAATCCTCGTCTGTCACAACTCTTCTCATTAATTTTGCGTCATCCGCAAACATTGACATGTATGATTCCACTCCTGTAAACATGTCATTTACGTAAATTAGGAAGAAGATTGGTCCCAGCACCGATCCTTGAGGTACTCCACTTGTTACTGTTCGCCAGTCCGACTTCTCGCCCCTTACCATTACCCTCTGGCTCCTTCCTGTTAGGTAGTTCTTCACCCATTCTAGGGCCTGTGTGTGTGTGTGTGTGTGTGTGTGTGTGTGTGTGTGTTACGTATCCCTAGTTATGGATACTCACAATATTTCATGTAAGGCAATTTGTGGAATATAATTTGTTCATATATATATATATATATATATATATATATATATATATATATATATATATATATATATATATATATATATATGTGTGTGTGTGTGTGTGTGTGTGTACTCACCTAATTGTGCTTGCGGGGGTTGAGCTTTGGCTCTTTGATCCCGCCTCTCAACTGTCAATCAACTGGTGTACAGATTCCTGAGCCTACTGGGCTCTATCATATCTACATATGAAACTGTGTATGGAGTCAGCCTCCACCACATCACTTCCTAGTGCATTCCATTTATTAACTACTCTGACACTGAAAAAATTCTTTCTAACGTCTCTGTGGCTCATCTGGGTACTAAGTTTCCACCTGTGTTCCCTTGTTCGTGTCCCACCCGTGCCGAAGAGTTTGTCTTTGTCCACCCTGTCAATTCCCATGAGAACTTTGTAGGTGGTTATCATGTCTCCCCTTACTCTTCTGTTTTCCAGGGATGTGAGGTTCAGCTCTCTTAGCCTTTCCTCGAAGCTCATTCCTCTCAGTTCCGGGACGAGCCTGGTGGCATACCGCTGAATCTTCTATAACTTTGTCTTGTGTTTAACTAGGTATGGACTCCAGGCTGGAGCTGCATACTCCAGGATTGGTCTTACATAAGTGGTATACAGGGTTCTGAAAGATTCCTTACACAAGTTTCTAAAGGCAGTTCTTATGTTGGCCAGTCTAGCATATGCCGCTGATGATATTCTTTTGATGTGGGCCTCTGGGGACAGGTTCGGTGTGATATCAACCCCCAGATCTTTCTCTCTATTTGACTCTTGCAGGATTTCACCTCCCAGATGATACCTTGTGTTCAGCCTCCTGTTCCCTTCGCCTAATTTCATCACCTTACACTTTCCCTTACACTTTCACTTGTGTGTGTGTGTGTGTGTGTGTGTGTGTGTGTGTGTGTGTGTGTGTGTGTGTGTGTGTGTGTGTGTGTGTGTGTGTGTGTGTGTGTGTGTGTGTGTGTGTGTGTGTGTGTGTGTGTGTGTGTGTGTGTGTGTGTGTGTGTGTGTATGCTTTTTGTAATATTGAGTAGGACTTGGCAACATAATAGGGCAAGGAGCGGGTTTGCTATATTCACCTGTTTAATACCTGTTATGTCTAGTCAGCTTTTGGACCAGAACAATGTACGTGTTCACTTGTTGAGTTGCCAGATATCACCTCTTATATCATTCATACTTTACAATTTACCTTTGATAAACTTGTACTCTTGTTAATGTCATATGCATGTTGCATTACATATTTTGTTTTAGTTTATTTCTGTGTTAGCACGATTACGTTCTCAGTTACTCATTTGGTTTATAAAAGTACTCGTTTGCTGTCCCCTGTGTCTGGGAGGGGGTAGGGGGGTGTTTTGGGTGTGACTCGTGAGCTAGTCAGTAGCGAGGAGACCTCAGTTTGGGATACATCATTTCACGATAAGTCTGTGTTGCTGTTTTATTTGTTCCGTAGGGTAGATTATTGTTCTGAGGAGACTTTTCCATGTATAATAAGCCATAATATTATGCTTAGTGATATTGAAGTGAATTCTTATTTGTTCTATTGAAAACTTACATATAAATTTGAATTTGAATTATATTATATATATTTTATATGTGCATGTTTATTTTTCCTGATCGTGTGATATTATTCTGTTTGTACCTGCTTACAATAACCCTATGGGAGGTCACCAAGGTATATATAGTATGTACCATAAAATGTGTTAGTATTTTTACTGGCCTAAAATAACCAGTAACAGTAACTCTCAGCATCACTTACGTACTCCCTTATCCACTGGAGCGCCCTACCAGTTACTCTTGCCTGTTTCTCCAACTTATGCACCTGCCTCTTACGGGATACTGTGTCAAAGGTTTTCCGATAGTGCAAGAAGGTGTGTGGTCAGATATTGTCATAATTGAAGAAGAGATGTGGTCAGATATTGCCATAATTGTGTAACATGTCAAATTGTGGGAAAGAGCTACCAATCTGTGCCAAGAGCACCATTACAACCTCTTATAGTTCCAGAAGAACCATTTTCTCATGTTATTATGGATTGTGTAGGTTCTTTATCGAGAACTAGGAGAGGTAATATGTTTTTGTTCACCTTGATGTGCATGACTACGGATTTCCTGAGGCTTATGCTTTGAGGAATACTAAGGCTCAGAATCTTATCAAGAGTTTAGAGTGATTTTTCTACTTGTTTGGGATGCCTCGTGTTATCTAGACTGATAATGGGAGAAATAATTGTTCTAAAGTTTTCAGATTTTGTTGTGAATCTCATAAGATTCAACATAAGTTTTCTAGTCCTTACCATCCACAAAGTCAAGGTGGAATTAAGCGTTTCATCAAACGTAAAGCAGATGTTGAAGACTACAGAGGAGACTTATCCACGTCATTGGGACTAAAATCTTCCTTTTGTTCTTTTCGCAGCCAGAGAGGGGTTACAAGAGTCACTTGGTTGTTCTCCATTGATCTGATGTTAGGACACCAGGTAAGAGGTCCATTGAAGATGCTTCAAGAGAGGCTGCTTGGTGATGTCTGTTCATCAGAGTGGTCGTTACATGAGTGATGTCAAGAACAAGTTGTGTCGCGCAAAGGAGTTGGCTATGAAACATCTTGGGAAGACTCAGCAAGAGATGAAGCAGCGATATGACTAGAAGTTTAAGACAAAGGTTAGGTCGTTTGCAGTTGGTGATTTGTTGTTGGTGTTGAAACCTCGTCTTGGGACTTCCATGTCCCATAAGTTTGCAGGACCCTACAAGTGGTGGTAGAAAGTTGGAAGATTTATCGTATAAAGTGTCTAAACCCTAATATTTCAGGACAGCAAATGATTGTACACTTAAATTGTTTAAAGGTATATTGTGAACCAGGTGTTGTAGCTTGTTTTGGTCAGGAGGAGTTACCACGTGAGGAGGAGTTATCACCTGAGGAGGATTGTAATGAGGGGAAAAATGTTAACATTCCTTATCTCAGTTCCGGAGGGAAGAAGTTGCTATATCATTTGCAGGAGGAGCAGCGCGAAGAGTTCCAGGTCCTGCTGGACATACATGCGAATCTGTTTGGGGAGGTTCCCACCCAGACTCCTCTTATCACCCACGACATCCAACTGTTTGACAACACTCCAATTCGACAGCATCCATACAGAATGAATCCAGAAAAGAGAAAACTCATACAACATCAAGTGGATAATCTTTTCAACATAAATTCATATGTCCAAGCCAAAGTTTAGGAGTTCTCCCTGTTTACTGGTACCAAAACCAGGGGGTGACATGGTGATTGTGTGTGGACTATCGTAAGTTAAACAAGGTAACAACAGTTGTTGTGTTCCCATTACCACTGTTAGATGTGTGTATAAACCAGATTGGTAATGCTCAATTTGTGTCAAAACATGATTTGTCTAAGGGTTACCATCAGATCTTTCTAAGTGATTATGGTAGGGAAGTGACAGCCTTTATTACACCTGATGGAGCATATGAATTTAATGAAATTCCTTTTGAATTGAGAAATGCTCCTGCCACTTTCCAGAAACTTATGATTTTTTTGCTTAAGGACATGCCAAATTGTAGGGCATACCTAGCCGATATAGTCTTATATAGTAAGTATTCGACAGACCACCTGTTAGGTCTTAGAAATTATTTAAAGTGTTGCAGAGTGCGAATTTAACAGTAAACGTGTACAAGTGTAGTTGGGCAAAGGGCACTATAATCTATCTTTGGCATGAAGTGGGACAAGGTAAGATACTTCCTTTGAAAGATAAAATACAAGCAATAGTGGACTATCCAGTGTTAACTAGTATAAAGCGGGATAAAAGATTCATTGGAATGTGTGCTTACTACAGGCGGTACTGTAAGAATTTCTCTACAGTTGCTGCCCCGTTAACCAATTTTTATGTCATCAAGTGAAATTTAGGTGGACACAAGATCGTTTCTTGTGTCCACCTCATTTCAGAGTTTAAAGGGAATACTATCTACGTCACCTGTTCTAGCCAGCCCTCATATGACATATTGTTATCCTGCATATTGATGCGTCCGATTTAGGAATTGGTGCAGTTCTTATACAGGTTGGCCTTGATAATATTGAAACACCCAGTATAATATTTCTTTAGAAAATTCAATAAAGCACAGAAGAACTATTCAGTATTGGAAAAGAGGCACTTGGTCTCTTTCTATCTGTTAAGAAATTTGAAACTTAACTGTCAGGTAATAAAGTGGTAGTTTTTACAGATCATAATCCACTTGTCTTCATTAACATGATGAAATGCAAAAATCGAAGGATTCTTTGGTGGTCCTTATTCCTACAAGAGTTCAATGTAGAAATTAAGCATATTTCTGTTAGGCAAAACATAATTGCAGATGCTTTATCTAAGAGTTTTGTATTTGATGTAACATTATAATGAGATGTGTTTATTTCAAATTTTCATTTTAATTAATTGTTTTGCTACATTCTTACTTTTAGAAAAAATGCCATTAATCTTCAATAAATTGCATTTTTTTTTCAGAGGTGAGGATGTGTTACGTATCTCTAGTATGGATACTCATAATATTTCATGTAAGATAAATTGTGGAATATAATTTGTTCATATATATATGTGTAAGGTTTTTGTAATATTGAGTAGGACTTGGCAACATAATTGGGGCAAGGAGCGGGCTTGCTATATTCACTGTAATACCTGTCTATGTCTGGTCAGCTTTTGGACCAGAAAAATGTACGTGTTCACTTGATGAGTTGCCAGATATCACCGCTTATATCATTAATACTTTACAATTTACCTTTGATAAACTTGTTGTACTTATATTAATGTCATTTGCATGTTGCATTACATATTTTGCTTTAGTTTATACCTATGTTAGCTTGATACTTTCTCATTTATTTAAGTGGTTTATAAATTACTCGTTGCCGTCCCCTGTGTCTAGAAGGAAGGAGAAGGGGGTTTTAGGGTGTTCGCTCGTGAGCTAGTCAGTAGCGAGGAAACCTCAGTCTGGGATACATCGTTTCACGATAAGTCTGTGTTGCTGTTTTATTTGTTCCGTAGGGTAGATTAATTGTTCTGAGGAGACTTTTTCCATGTATATAAGCCATAATATTATTCTTAGTTATATTGAAGTGAGAATATTATTTGTTGTATTGAAAACTTACATATAAATTTGAATTGAATTATATAATATATATTTTATATGTGCATGTTATTTTTCCTAATCGTGTGATATTATTTTGTTCGTACCTGCTTATGGAGCATTCTGGTGTATTGCTTTTAAGACAGTGAACTTACCTAGGCAATTCTTTATCACTGTCCATTGATACACGAGCTGTGTGTACTAGCATTGGTAACATGTGTGTGTGTATGGCTGTTTGTTTCACTAGCTGAGAGTGATTATGTGCGTTGGAGGTTATGATCCTTACCTAAAGCGTAGAGCAACCTGGGATCAATCTACCTCTACTGTGCATCCTCCCCTTTCCACCACCATCTCCACCACAGGTAAGTAATACCATTCATTCAGATTANGTGTGTCATTCCTCTTAGTTCTGAGACTAGCCTAGTGCCATACCTCTGAACTTTTTCAGCTTCGTCTTGGGCTTGACAAGTTATGGGCTCCATTTGGGACCGCATACTCCAAGATTGTCTTAGAATGCGGTATACAAGGTTCTGAATG